>CM021797.1:63720791-63740223 GCA_011076525.1 Nettapus auritus | reverse complement strand
AAGAATGCAAATTTGTTTCCTATTTTTTTTCTTTAAACTAAAAAAAAAAAAAAAAAAAAAAAAAAAGAAGCTGACTCACATTACCCAAAAGCTACACAAAGTTTTGGAAAATGGCATATTTTTTTCTGCGTTCGTTTCTGCACAAGTTGTCTTTCTGGCTAGGAATGTTTTAAAAAGATAGATGTCTAAATTTAGGCCTGGGGTCAAAAATAAATGTCTTGATGTTTTTTCTCAGTGGGGCTTGGACTCTAGGTTGCCTATCTGACTTCTGAAAATGGTCTTTATCTGTCTCGGTCACCAAAAGAATGAAGGAATGCAATGCTATGCAGAGCACTTCTTAAAAGCTTTTAAAAGTTGAAGCATGGTCTTCCCCAGTTCTCTAGCTGCTAAATATAATTGAGTTGATTGAGGCAATGGCAAATACGGGGATAAAAATGTGAGGCATTTCAATATTAGGCTAACTGAGGCCACTGACTGATAGATAATAGCAAATTATGTCCACACCTCAGGTCTTTTATTGGCCAATTTCATATAGTGCAAAGTACATCTATAGCTGTAGGAAAGGAGATGTTCTCGTTGCCTTACAATGCATTGCACTATTTACTGAAGAACCATTCACCAAATGCATTGTTTTAAGGTTATTGTGCAATAAAAGGCATGGGTGTGAAGCCAAGAGTTTGTCCATCGTGTGCAGTTCTGTATGTTTAAAAGAGGGGGAAGCGGTTGTATGAGGAAAAATGTCCATAGTTATAGTGACACACAAAAACAAGTTTACCATGTGGTTTGGCATTGAGAATGACTCTGTAAAAACACTGCCCTCTTGCACAACATATCGGCTCCCTGTGTGGATTCACTCACATCTGCTGTCTTGTTGAACAACAACATTATTACCGCTTTTTACTTCTGTGAGCTCTGCAGAGCCAGAATGAAATGTGTCCCAATCTGTTCTTCCCTGTGTGTGAACAGCAGTTTTCCTCATTTACTTCCAATCAGTAAGTTTTTCAGTTGCAGCCCTGCTAACGAGGCTGTACAGTTTGCAGTTTGTAATTGTCTCTAAAGGACTTCACAGTTAGTGATGACTCTCAAGAAGGGAAGATGTTTTTTCTCTCTTTGTACTCAATAATATTTTTCAAGCTGTCCATCTGTACAGTGGTACGCTTTCAAAGCAGAGATGGGTATGGAAAGAGTGAGAGAAACATCCTGTGATGGCAGTGGCTGTTCAGGATCAGAAGACTTCTTCTAAGAAGTAGCCAAAGAAAGCAGCTCTTCCATTGATTTAAACTCTCTGTGTGAGGGTCTCCACCTCCAGTTCAAATTTTTGAAAGGTCCACACATCAAAGGATGTTGAAAAGCACTAAGCTCATGGAGGGACAGCTGATTCACTGCGAGCACAGACAAGGTCTGGGTCCTGTACACAGTCTTCATCTTTTTCCAGCAAATGGTTTTAATTTGCTTGCCTTAACAGCTGTTCAGCTGCTTATTAATTCTATTAAAATATACTGCTAGTGGAATGAAATGGCAGTTTGCTTTGGTTCTGGCAGGAATTACATCAGTTACTCCTGATTAATGAAGGGTTATAGTTAAAGCAGCTTCCAGCCCTGTTTTCTGTAGGCTGATGTAAATTTATACGGTGCTCATGGTGGCTCATGAGGGAAAGAGTCACAGTGAGTTTATAGAGAGACTTTGCAAGCTTCTTGGAGGAGAAAAACATTTGGGGAAGTTTCTCTTAATAGCCCTAGTCAATGTGACAGTGAATTATTTAAGCACCTCTTTTAAAGTCCTGATTCAGTGAAACATCAGAGGGGAGGAATAACTGAAAACATGCAAAGATGAACAAACAAAAACCAACTGAGTCTGTAATACTTTGACTGTAATCAAAGAATCATAGAATGGTTTGGGTTGGAAGGGAAGAACCATAGAACGGTTGGTTGGAAGACCATCCAGTTCCAACCCCCTTGCTGTGGGCAGGGACACCTTCAGGACCAGGTTGGCCAAAGCCCCATCCAACCTGGCCTTGAACACCTCCAAGGATGGGGCATCCACAGCTTCTCTGGGCAACCTGTGCCAGTGCTTCACTGCCCTCATACGAGGGAATTTCTTCCTCATATCTAACCTAAATCTATGCTCTTTTAGTTTAAAGCCACTACTCTTTCTCCTATAACCGTACTCCCTGACAGAGTTGCTCCCCAGCTTTCCTGTAGGCCCCCTTCATGCAGTGGAAGGCTGCTATAAGGTCTCCCCGGCGCCTTCTCTTCTCCAGGCTGAACAACCCCAGCTCCCTCAGCCTGTCTTCATAGGAGAGGTGCTCCAGCCCTCTGATCATATTCATGGCTCTCCTCTGGACCCTTTCTAATAGGTCCACATCCTTCTTGTGCTGGGGGCCGCAGAGCTGAACGCAGTGCTCCAGGTGGGGCCTCACAAGTGCAGGGTAGAGGGTGACAGTCACCTTCGTAGACCTTTTGACAACGCTGCTTTTGATGCAGCCCAGGACATGGTTGGCTTTCTGGACTGCAAGCACACATTGCCGGCTCATGTTGAGCTTCTCATCCACAGACATCCCCAGGTCCTTCTCCTCAGAGCTGCTCTCAATCCATTCTCTTCCCAGCCTGTGTTTGTGCTAGGGATTGCCCTGGCTCAGGGGTAGGGCTTTGCACTTGGCCTTGCTGAACCTTCATGAGGTTCTCACAGGCCCACCTCTCAAGCCTGTCCAGGTCTCTCTGCATGGCATCCCTTCCCTCTAGCACATCGACCGTACCACACAGCTTGGGGTCATTGGCATACCTGCTGAGGGTGCACTCAATCCCACTGTCCATGTCACCAACAAAGGTGTTGAACAGCACCAGTCCCAGTACTGACCGCTGAGGAACACCACTCATCACTGACCTCCACCTGGACGTTGAGCTGTTGACCACAATTCTCTGAGAGCAGCCATCCAGCCAATTCCTTACCCACCGAGTGGTCCAACCATCAAATCCATGTATCTCCAATTTAGAGACAAGGATATCATGGAGGACAGTGTCACATGCTTTGCACAAGTCAAGGTAGATGACGTAAGCTGCTATTCCCCTACCCACGAATGCTGTAACCACATCATAGAATCTGCCCTTAGCGAAGCCACGTTGGCTGTCACCCATCACCTCCTTATTTTCCATGTGCCTTAGCACAGTTTCCAGAAGGATCCGTTCCCTGATCTTGGCAGGCACAGAGGTGAGACTGACCAGCCTGTAGTTGCCCAGGTCTTCATTTTTTCCCCTTTGCCTTGTCAGCCCCTCCTGTGTGAGCTGCAGGCTCCTGGCGGGTCTCTGCACTCCTGTGGGCCTTCCCTGGCCAGCTGCAGGTACTTTTGTCTGAGTGCCTCCATCCTGGAGAAATCTTTCCCTTAGCCAGTGCAGGGTCAGCCAGACCAATACTGACAAGCTTTTGCTCAGTTTGGTGTTAAATGCCTTTAGTGCTGGGCACTCAGCAGCCTCCTTAAGATGTCGCTTCCACTACCTATCCTCACTCTGCGATACAAGAACACATCTGAGTTAGTCAAGTCTGACCACGTAAAACAAACAGCAGCCTACGCTTCATAGAGTCTCAAGAATCACGTCAGCTCAGAAATCCTATTTCTTGCATACAGTTTGGATTCTGCTGTGATACCTTAGGCAATGGAAGTGATGTCTGGAACTATTGAAACTCAGACTTGTGATAGAGCAGAATGTGTGTGGTGTTTTTTTGTTTGTTTGTTTGTTTTTTTGTTTTGTTTTTTGTTTTTAATTTTTATTCTTGTGTAGACCAAAATGTGTGCTACTGCCTGTGTAAGTGAGTATTAATGACTTGCTGTGGGTATATGTTTTACAGTTTTTTGGACAACATACGGTGATAACATTGAGCCTAAAATCCTATCAGATGCATCACTAGCGTCTGGTGCTGCCATCTGCTGTTTTCTTCTTATCGTGTTGACTACCTAAAAATAAGATTTTAGTGTTCTCCCTTTACTGTAATTCATTTTAACACAAGGTAAGTCTTACAAACTTGCGTAATAACAAAATGTTGATGCTGCACCTTCCTCTAACATAAAGTCATCTACTCACTTTGTAAAATGAAAACACCTTCATCAGCCCTGTAATTCAAAGGAGGATGGGAAATGATAGACTTTGTCTCAGTTCTGGCAGTTTTTGATATCTTCTTAGGTGAGTACCTAAGAAGTGAGGCAAATATGCTGGCAAACACAGAAAGTAGATGAGAATAGACAGTGAAAGAATAATTTTTTGAATGAAATTTAGTGCATATTGTCACTGTTGGTGATTGAAGTTCCTGCCTTTCTGCTTTTACACAAATGCCGTGTTCATTATGCTGATTTTTCATTGATTTATTTTTTTTTAAAGGTAGCACATCAGGATTAAAATGGGACATTCTGGTGATTCCAGTAGGGTAGCATCTTTAATAACCTGCATCATCAGGCAGAATTGCCTTGTTGTTCAAGGTAATTTTATACCTGGGCACATGACCAGTCCTGACATCAGTCTGCTGTTGTGGTGGGGCAGAGGCTGTGAAATGCTCCTCTGGATGGTCTTGAGAGCTGCTCCACAGGTTGCCTCTGTCACTGGTGCAAAATGCCTCTTGCTTTTCAGAGAGGAATGTCTGGAAAAGGCTGCTTTCATACAGCCTGATGCTGTTACTACGTGTTTATGCCAATCTTTTTTTCTGAACCTGTGTTCCTTGGGCAAGTCAAGCCTATGATGAGAGCTGTGACCTAGAGCTGGAGGCCTCCCCTCCTCCCATTTAAATACATGGACAATTAAACAAATAACAAATGGGAGGTGACTTTCATTCCTGGATGACAAATATTTATGGAGGGGAGCTTGGGAGCCAGTCTTGTTGGATATGCTTAAGAAGAAATTAAAAGCTTTGTTCAGTATGGGAAAGTTTGACCTCATGTAACACCAGAACAGCAGCTTGGGGCTAACCTCAAGTAATGTCAGGTCTATTGAAAACACACCATTTTGTAGCACTCTGAGTAAAACGACTTCATTCATGGTAACACAGGCATACTTAGCAGTCATGGAGAAGAAAGAAAATACTGAGGCACCAGAGGAAAGCCTAACTGCACCATGAGGTATTTGTAGGTATTTTTATAAGAACACATGTCCTCAGGAACAGACCTTTCTTACTACCCTTTTTTAAAGTGAAAAACAAAGCAGGGAGCAGACAGCCCAGCCACTGGCCTGTGAGTAGTTTGGGTTGGAAAATTGTGGTGATTCCAAGAATAGTTTAGTTTCAAACTGCAGGCCTCCAGATGTGACATTTGGGGTAGGCATACTCTGAAGAGAAAAAGAAATGAAGGATAAATATGATCAGCTGTAGAAATTCCAAATAAAGCATATCATGCCTAGGATTCCACAGTAAGCAGTGGATGAGCTATTACTACAACTGTAGTAATATTGTAGTATTCTTCTTCAGGTTTTTGGTGGGTTTCTTTTTTTGGGGTTGGGGGGGCATTGTTTTGTTTTGTTCCACCATGTGTGTATTTGCAGAGAAGGATTTGTGTATGTAATTTAATACGTGGTGATTTTTAACTGATTTTTCACCTGGGTCATATCAGGACTTTAAGTCATCTTGAAGGTACACATTTGTTTTTATTATAAAGCTCTATAGAGTGGAAGTGATTACAATAGTGCAGGCCAAGCAAGCTTGATTTCCAATTTTGTTATAGGATTGCTTTTTACCATCCTCTACCATAAAAAGCATTCCTACATACCAAATGTAATTCAAATTGATCTGTCCCACTTTGCATCCAGTAAATCAGCTGTTTTACTGAGCAGCAGGAGCATAGGTAATGGAAACTAGAAAAGAAAATGTGCTCCTGGTGTTCTTACGGTTAGCACTCTTTTTTAGAAAACTACTTCTAAAACCCTGTAAGCGTACTCATGACAAACATGCACGCTGAAATGAGTCCTCTAACCTCAACAGTTTGTGCTACAGTGTCCTCATCTAAAGCTCTTTGGAGCCGGCAGAGAACCACTCACTATCTCTGTCGGGACCCAGAGTCATATCTCCAAATCAGACAAGAGCTAGGTGAAGATCTGAAGTAAGGAGCTTGGTGAAAGCTGATAAAGTTAAAGGGCACTCTTAAATTGGCAGTTGCTGTATTCAGCTGTGAATAGGAAGAGGTGGTTGTGCATTCATATTTAAAATATCTTGTTGTCAAAGATGACTAAGGAAATTGCATTTGAAGGTTAAGAAGATGAAAAAGTACTCAGATGAACTGTCTTTGGGTAAGTTATATATTTCCACGTGAGAACTTTCCAGACAAAGCCCAATTTTTCCCAGCAAAAATACACTTTGTAGAGTAGTATTTCTTCATGTAATTGAGTTTACATGTGTGTTACAGGAAAGAAAGATGCAGATTATTCTCTAATGACATTTTCAGACTGTAGCATAAATGTGAGGAGAGCTGCCCAGACTTTCTTGAATACACTGATGGGCTGACAGAGAGAGTCATAAATACTGGAATTGGTTATGCTTTGTCTTACACAGAGGAAAAAATGAAATCCCCACCTCCCTTGTTTGAGTGAGAAAGGCCTCCCGTGTTTGGTCTGGCACGCTCTCCCCCTACCTTTAAGAGGACAGGGAGTAGGTTGTCTCTTACTGGCATTTTGCAGGCAGGAGTGAAGGAAACAGTGACAGTTGCAAGAAGTCTCACCATGTCTCAAAGTCCTGTCTCTGCAGCACATTTCTGCTTCACACTACTCCTGAAGCAGGGCTGGTGCTGACGCCACGCCTAGCGCAGGACATGCCTAAAGACACAGTCAAGTCCATAATCTGCAATACCACAGTAATTATATATTTTTCAAGCTTAGAATGTGTATTTGTGGGCCTTGGGTTTGAGGGATTTTTTTTTTCTTTCTTTCGTTTTTGTCTTTTTGTTGAGCTATTTTTTTCCTGCGAACAAAAGCAGGTCCGCAGTGCAGAAACAATGATTTGCTTGGAGTCTAGCTCTGCCCTCTCTGAAATCACTGGCAAAATTCACACTGAGGTCTTTGGGATAAACAAGAAACAGTTCCTTTTTCTCCCCATACTGAAATATCCTGGATCAGTTTTAATCCTTCAAGGCCAAAAATTCCACCGGCTAACTGATCTGTAATGGAAGTAACACAGTGTTAGGGACCAGAATCACACGCCTGAGGCAGCTGCCTTCACTGTCCAGCTGAAGGGAGATGGTAAGGCCAGACACGATGTTTGAATGGGGGATTTCTGCCACTGGATGTGCGTATCAGCAGTTCAGCTGAGGAAGCTTCTGTTGCTGCTGGCCATGCTACTTCTGTTTGATAGATTAGAAGAAAAAAAAAAAAAGGCTTTGATGTTTAAAATGGTTACTGTGCTGCAGCAATCCAATCAAGCAGAGGGGTTGTTTCTGCAAGTGAAGAGTCAGCATTTCCGTGAATGTGATGGTGGGAAATAAAAGAGCTAAAATCTATGTAGCTAAGTATTAGCTAGGTGACACACATGAATTTTCAGCTCAGTGTCTGCAGAAGGAGCCTGCCTGTTCCAAATGGCCAGTTTATGAGGCAATGTCCCCCCTACAAGCTCCAAGACTGAATCCAGAGGTAACAAAACTGACAGAAACATTCACACCGAGTTCACACGTATGAACCAGTTTCTTAACATACACGCTTGTTTTCATTCAAAGTTGTTCTGTTTCAAAATTAATGTTGAAAACAGTGCTTATCCTTCTTTACAATTGTTATTTGCAGGCACGAGTGGTAAGACGGCCACCAACAGTGATTTGTTACATATGTGGCCGTGAGTATGGAACAACATCTATTAGTATCCATGAGCCACAGTGCCTGAAAAAATGGCACCAAGAGAATGACATGCTACCCAAGCACTTGAGGAGGCCAGAGCCCAAAAAGCCTGAGGTCAATCCCATACAAGGTAAGCTGCAGACCAAACGGGAAACAAGGGAAGGAAGTGGGAGGAAGAAAAAAATAAGGTTAAGCACTAGTTTAGCAGTTTGCAGCTACTTCTTCCCCCACATTTAGTCTGAAGGGAAGGTAGTCATCATGGCTTGTTTTAAGCTTTCTGTGAAGTACCCTATTCTCTTTTTGTGCTCCATCCAGGAGAAATAAAAGTAGTCATTGCTTTGTGGGACGTGCCTCCTGGGGTGGTTCTCTTTATGTGTCAGTATATTCTGAATCAAAACACAAATATATTAGCAACCTGCCTAACCACTACATCATTACTTTTTGAGTTCTTTCAAAACTGCAGAAATGCATATTTCAAAATGAGCAGCAGGATCCAAGAATAATGTGCAGACTTGACGCATACAGTCATTAAAATAAAATATCCCTCAGGCAGCATTGGGATTGATCGTTCAGCCAGGTTTTACACCTGTGCTGTTAGCTTTAAAAAAGGCACAGCACTAGCACTTACCCAAAGGTAAATAGTAGGTGACCTTGAAAATAGGAGTTCTATGGTGAAATAAGAAATACAGTTCAAATGGATGAGGAGTGGTAGAAAATAAGGTATTTTTAAACACTACCTAAATATTTATACTGTAGTTTTATGTTGTTGTTTTTTTTTTTAAATGTATGTATAATTAAAAATGCAGTCTTCTGCAAAGAACATCCAATGGATGTCATTGGTCCTTTTTTATTAAAAAGCCTGAAAAGATTACTTTGTGATACGCTATGTTATAAATGTATTGGGAAAAAATATATGTAGTGTAAGATGAACTTTCTCTTTCTGCTGATTATGTGTATTTGTGCTCTGGGTTCAGTTTTCTAAGAGGGCTAGATCCCACTTCTTCAAAACGATGAAACAGCTGATCCCCAACACCTCACAGAGCTGGGCTTCTCTGTGTATCCCAGAGGTGTGTGCTCATGGTAGGACCAAAATGAAATCTTATCTGTGCTTTGCCTGGAAGCTGATCCCAAGACCTCTCCATTCCCACATAAAGTTATTTCAGTTCATCTGGATGTTTTCCTTGGGCCTGCCAGCAGTTCTGAGATAGTTTGTGCCAGGTTTGGACCGCTTGCTCACAGGCAGTTAATTCACCCACTTTTTATTTTTATTCTCCATGATTTCCCACAATTTCCTTTAATGTCTGGAAAAATAGGTAACTTCTCCTCCAGTTCACTGGGAAAGAGTCATACACTAGATCAGTTTACAACAGTACAAAGAAATATGTCCCCAGAAGGCACACACAGAAGAAAGCAGGACCGGTGAGAACACTAGTCATCTGTACAAAACAGTTACAGCTCAAACAGTATCAAATTGAGGCTCGGTTAACAGATGCCAAGCTGCAGAGTTGAATCTGCAGGAAAAGATAGGTTCAAAAGACATTTCAATTGTATTTGCTGTTTTTGTTGTTAGGCTTTTTTTAATTACACATGTTATGTGTTAAGAAAGATGGAGAAAATGAGAATTCCATCTGAAAGAGGAGTATGCAAAAGGACAATTCAGGTTATTTTGAAATATGCTATTCTTATTTTGAGGGAGTGGAAGCAGAAAGACAACTGTTCTTTGAGAGAACAGTCCAGCAGAAGGCTCCCAGATATGAATCAGAAAATTGTCTCATTTGTGCAATGAGTCATATCAGGCGCCACGCATCTCCTGTGAGGTGCCGTGTGCCCACAGCTCCCCAGGGGGCACTGACCTGCTTCCAGCATCTGTCCCTAAATGCTTGCTGATGCAAGTCTGATCGGTTCTGTAGCTTGAGCTAAAACTGTTCCCCCTGCAGTTGCCTCATGCTCCTGGCCTCGAGAAAATAATCTGTGTTGTTCTTTTTCCGTAAGACTTACTCTCGATCATCTGGTAAATGCTATAACTGACCTTCAGACCACATACACGTACTGCATGTCTCTCAGTTTCTCAGTTTAAGGAGGAGGGGTTACCCCTGTTGTTGAATGGAACTGGCAGTGTTCAAAAAAAAAAAAGCTCAGAATTATTAACTGCTTACATAAAACTTTTTATAACTTACATAAATCTTTTTTCTGAAAACTCAAGTGTCACGGGAAGACAACTGCTGCCCTGATTACACAGTGTTTTGTTTGTGGAATGCCTAACACATGCCTGCAAGGAGAAAGTCGTCTTTCTTTCTTTCTTTCTTTCCTTCATTCTTTCTTTTTCTCTCTCTTTTTTTCTTTTTTTTTTTTTCTTTATATATTCAATAAACTTTCCAAAGTACAGAAAATACACATTCATTTCCTGCAAGCAAAAGGGGTATTTGTCTCAGCCAAGAAAAGAAACTTTACTTAGTTGCTCTTCTAACAAAAAGAACATTAGGAACAGGCATATTAAGAGATCTAAGGCTTATTGTGGTTATGTGAACCATTGGATATGAATCGTATTAAAACTGTATGGGCCTTTAATGAAGAGCTGTATCATGTGCCAATGACAGAAACCATGGAATATTTTTAAATGCACAAATCCTTTTAAGATTGTGTGCTGCTAAGAGTTCACACACAAAAACAATTTTTTAGTCTTTTTCTGTATTGTCACACTTGTTGGAAAGGCTGAATCAAACACATCTTCACATCAAACCATGTAGATCTTTTTCTTCATGAACTTCAAATGGAGACCCTTACGATCTAAATTCAGGTGCTAAGCAACCTACCTTCCCTTTTGGAAATCCATTTGAAGCAGCACTGTACAAGGCCATTTCAAGATGGAAGTAAACAAGATTTTTTTATACTGAAATACAATCTTGAAAATACATCTGAGGTGAAAGTTTAAAGAATGCTCCTGAGCTTTGAGCAGTCACTCTTCCCGCAGTGGAAGATAACTGAGGGTAAGACTGGGTTAGTGTTTAGATGACAGTAGGTGCATCAGTGCAATGACCTCACTGGAAGTTGTGGCTATGCAGAGTAGGTTTTGTCTGTAAGGTTATAGGCTTACCTAAGCTTTACTTCAGTTATTGGCAAAACTTGCATGGGCTTCAGTAGAAGAAAATTGACCCCCCTGTCCCAAGCAGTACAAAGAGCATATTCTCAAGTGTGATACGCTCCCCCTCATTGCCATGGTCAGATAACACATGCTTATTAAACAGAATTTGAAATAAAGCCAAAAAGTGAAATTTGCTGATAATAGTATGTATACAAAGATGTTAATAATTAGTAGAGAATGCATATCATAACACACAGCATGATGTTTTCTCTGTAGTCTCATACAATACAGAATGATTCAGTTTGAAGTTAATTTAATTCAACCCCTGGGACAAAAAGCAGTGTCTTTTTTTATATATTTTTTACCCTTTTACTTCTTTCTTTTCTTTCTTTTTCATTTGCAAAAGCAATATGGTTTGGTTAAACTGAAAGGCTCAGTCAACAGGTATTTCCTGAAAATATTTTCCATAAAGAGTTGAATGTGGGTCTCCAGAATGAAAACTGATACTTTCTTTTTTTAATTTTCCAGCCAAAGGTTCCTATGATCTTGATGCTTTAAATGAGGCTGCCTGGATCAGCGCCCAGAACCAGCTAGTTCCATGTGATATTTGTGGGCGTACTTTCCTTCCAGACAGACTGATCATACACCAGAAGTCCTGTAAACCGAAACCTGCAACATAAAGTGGATGTGACACACATACATACATACGCATGCATGTTCCCCCCATCTCCCCGCCCCCCAGTGTGTGTAGGCATGAAGGCACACTCATGCACTTGTACCTTTTAACCAAACTACAGGAGAAATAAAATCCAGCTGGAGAGCCATGGGCATAAAAACTGCAGTGTGCTGTTAAATCGCATGATCCAAACGTTTCCAGAGTAAAACCAGCAGTTGCTACTGCAGGGTAATGTCAAATACAGTGATATTGAGCCCAACAGTAGCAAATTTGCTTCCTCGTTTCAGGTTATCAGGTAGAATCACTTTGAAAACACAGTTTGAGAGGGATGGCATAGAGAATGCTTGACAGTAATGTTAAATACCACCTTCTCACTCCTGCTCCTGTGCTTTCCTTCTTGTTCTGGAAGGATCCTGCCAGGTTGCTTTTAATTTGCTGTGCTGTCCTCATCTCTGTTGATCAAATGCAACGTGTAGAGCGGGGCATTTGCCCTGCTCCTTTCACAGCCTTTTGGGTTTAGCTAGCTGGGCCTTTGAAAGACCTTGTGCCTTCTGCATGTATTTCCTGACTTATGTAGCATGTTTTGGTGTTCAGTATGGGACAGAAAGAAATGAGCCATAGCTGCAGAAGGTTTTTCGCTGCAGAGATCCTCAAGAGATTATCCCACAGGGATCCATCTTGTGGTCTTGCTTTTCAACAGATCTGTGAGACTGGGAGAGGTGGCTTACTGTCAGGAGCTTCCTTGTCAACAGGCACATTTGGCTACAAACACTGCTCTCAGTGAATGCACCTACTGCTTCAGAAACTGAAACTTTAGAAAACTTTTAGGAAATCTTTTAGTTTTGATGAGGACTGAATTTTCAGTGGAAGCAAAACCAAATGATGTTGGTCAGGAAAATTGTTTTTGAATAATCATCTCAATTTTTGCCTCTCCTTCAATCAAAGACTTGTCTAGTCAGTGTAAGGACCTCCAGCTGAACTTCAGTAATCAAAGAACCCAAGCAGCTCCATTGTTGTTGGGCTTTGTCTGTTGTTTTTTTTTTCTTCCTTTTTTTTTTTTCTTCTTTTTTTTTTTTCCCTGCCATCAGTCACAAGACAGTTCATTGATTCCAAACAGAGCTTAAATCCATGCAGCACCCCAGTGCTCATACCCTTGTGGGGCAGTGCAGTTCCTGAAGCCTGTGACTGCCACAGATGAAACATCCCCATACAAAGGGATCCATCTATGGGGCAGAAGCAGAGGCTGGCTGGTTTAGAAAACACCCCAAAAGGGCACTCTTCTTGGATCACTTCTTGTTTAAGAATGATACCAACAGTGGGATTTGCCCTCAGCTAGATTAACCAATCATGCCAGAAGTCGTAAGTTAGAGGACCACATCTTTCTCATGAAGCTGATAAAACATATTCTTATGTCAAGCCAAAAGAAGCATGGAGTGTCTGATGGATGGAATAAGACGCCACCCTGCTCTCTATGCTAAATGTGACCATAAGAGCCTGTCAGTATGGGCAAAAAGGGTAGATATTATACAAGAGAGCACTGAGGAAGGTGTTTGAATGTATTACTTTGAAAAACACTGTTATGTTACGTTGCAGAATCAGTGCCAAAACACATCAGTGAATAGGTTAAACGTGAAGGAAGTAATACTTTAACAAGGTACAGCAGAGAACACTTTCATTGTTATTTTAAAGTTTTTTATTAAGTAGTCAGTGAGGTTATTCAAAAGGTATGACAAAATCCAGTACAAGTTGTTAACCACCAAGATGTGCTTCCTGATATCATGACATAAACTGTATCTTATGTGTGTTTTCACCTCCAGGCTTAAAGCCCTAGAAGTATCTGTGACGTACTGTGTGGCCAGTGGGACTTTTCCTAGAGTGTTCACACTCCGTACTGCACTTACACAAATCAGATTAAGTGTTAAATATCACGGACGTCTTCATTCACACTAAATGAAATATGGGTACCGGCTTTTTCTTTTCCAAGCCATCAAGCTGTGTAACTTGTGGTGTAAGTGAAATAAGGAGTAATGTCGTTATTCAGTTATTAAGAGGAACACTCTTGGCTCGAGCCTTGGAGGACTGTTAATTCAGACTGGGAGAGATACCAGCACTCTTTGGTGAAAATAATTTCCAAAACTATCAATGGCACCTCAGCAGCCCTTTCATCTACAGAATGCAAACAGTATTGTTTGAAGATACTTATCTTCAGAAGTCAAAGGTTCAGTTTCTGCTCTGCAGCAGAAAACTGTGCAGACCCTGGAGATCCATCCTTGTTTGCATCTCCCATGTGAGGAGAGTCACCAATGGAGCTGGACCGGGACCATCCCTCCGCCGTTTGCCTGGGAGAAGGCAAGTGACATGAGGAGAGGGGCAGTGGTTTGTGACTTCTGGACTAGCTCCCAGGAGCTGTTGGCAGCGTACGCTGCAGGAACCTGGAGGCTGCTGTAATTCACATCAGGTGCTGGTCCACTGACGAGTGGCTTGGTGAATGGAGGATTATGAATGTCATGTGTCCCCTCTTCCTCATCTCAGACCCCTCTGCTTTTTTTCAGACATTAAAAGCGTTTGTTGACTACATCTGCCTCACTGTGTCATCAAGCTTCATTACAGTCACTTCAAGAGCAAAAACAGTTTTAAAGGGAATAATCCCTCCCCCCCGCACAGTCAGTGCAGTCTTTGGCGTTAAACACTTAGCAGCTCAGCTTTCAGTGAGATTCAGCTGCCAGAGTCCCTACGTTGTTCTGAAAGTTGGACTCGGCGTGCCAGTGACTAGCTTTGTCAGAAATTTTACCCAGAAGAGTTTTTCCGTATTTCATTGTAAATTCTCTTCCTGTCTGCTTTTCTGGATTATAACCTCCAAATCAATAAAATCTGCTTCACAAGCTAAGAAGAGTGATTATAAACGCTCACAGAAGTATTGATACTAACCATACTTTTACTGAAGTGGTGTGTCTTGCACAGAAATATGCCTGTACCTAAGGGCTTCTACCGTAAGTCTGAAATAGTTTCTTGGTCAGTTTTCAAGGGAGCAAGATGAAGATTTGGCAAAGTGAGGGCTGCCTCTGCCTATATATTTTTGCAGCTGAGCCCTGAATTTAACACAGGATCTGTGAAACAGGAAGCCCTACCATGCTCAGAGGTGAGATAATATTGGGCTGTGAGGGCTGATGGTGAGACAAGAGCATGCAGGAACTCATCAGGAGGCAAGAGACCTCAGAGAGAGCTTGGAGGATGTGACATCCCCTTCCCTCCGTAGCACTGTTGGTGCAAGATTTTTCAAAACATATATAGAGATAGAAAGCACTGACATGGGAGAGCAAATCATCCCATTGCAAACACTACCAAGGTATCACTGTCACTCTCATCTCCAAGATACTCTGCCACGAGCTTTTCTGCTGAGTTCACCGAACCTGATGTTTGGGCTGACAGTGATGGTGAGTGCTGTGGCAGGATTTGTTCAGTGGGAAAAGCACTGATAGTGCTTTCATGGTTTGTTCTCAAGGGAGTTAAAATAAGATCTTACAAACATTTTTTGTTATTGCTTGGCATCATTCAGACTTTTTTTTTTTTTCTTTCAGAAGAGGAAAAGGAAATTAGAAATTGAGCTACTTTGCCTCCTTTGTTTCTGTACTTTGGTAATTTGTCACTTAACCTTATCTCATCCAGTAGGCTCACGGTGATTCCCTGCTCGATCCTGTGTTTCCTACTGGCACATTACATTTAAAGAGCTGAAAAATGCTTTTCAGTACTTCAGAAACAACGATATTCCATTTAGCTTGCTACAAATGTGCTGATAGGAGCTAAAACTATTCTTGGGCAAAATGTACAGAAAGTCAGAATGTGAGCTGACAAGCAAAGTTCAATCACATATAAAACAAGCAAACATCCACTATTAGACTGCAGATATAATGCCTGACTCTTTATTCAGCCTGTTGAACCTACCATTCAAATTCAAGAAACAGACGTTTTAGAAAAGCAGTCCTGAAGAACTTAGAAACATAAATGAGTTTAGTTGCAGACCTTAAAAACTGGATATTAGTGAAACCAGTCTTAACTACAGGTAAGGATTATATGTAAAGTGGTATAATTTAGCAAGCTTACAATACCTCAGTCCTGTAGTTACCATATAAACCTTAGAAGTCCCACATTTTCAAGGGCAGTACCAAAAACTGCCTAGCAGGCCTTCATAAAAGGGCTTCATACACTCTTTTTCTTAAAGACCATCAGCACTTGGCAGCCTGAGGAACAAAAAATTTTGTAAATGAAATGTCAGTTTCTATTTGAAAGGCGGCAAGGAACCTACATAGACCTGGAAAAAATATGGGGCTGTATAAAAATCATGATTTCAATATTACCTCCTGGTCACTGAAAATGCCTATGCTTAAGTTTTAGTTGTCTTTGTGAGCAGAAAATTTGATACTGCTCTCACTGAAGCAAAATCCCCCACTGGCATAGGGGTATGGGATGGACCCAGAACAGCAAGTTGATAAGATATTGACATGTATGTGCCTTAATTAAATTATTTCTTGGAGGTTTTTAGGGTGCTAGGCAAACCTTCATGTCTTTTGTTTCCTTAACAATAGAATTCCATTACTGATGATTAAGTTTGTTTTTATTACTCAGATCAGGTAGTTGACCATTGCACAGGGAATTCAGGGGAGGCTCTCATCTGAATCAATGTTTCCTTCAGGATCCCTGCATGCCCAGGTGGTTAGTTTTGCTTCATCCTCAGAGGGATAGAGTTTCCTGAATTCTGTATTTCTATATTATGTCAAAGTGATCTCAAGTAAGTATTCTGTATCTGGAGAGATGCCATGCTCAACAAGACAGTAGGGTCATACAACAGAAACATCCAGTTGGTGCACAAGTTCCACTAGAAAACAGAAATTACAAGCCTGGAAAACCATCTCAAAATTTGCCTGAGGATATTTTGTAACCAAGAGTTACAGAAGGTGGGGACATTGTTTTTCATTCTGGATATTTCGTCACTGGTGAAAACTGTGTTTTTTTGCAATCCTGTTCACTACTGTCTGAGTCTCTTTACCCTGAGCTTCATTCTGTCCTCCCTGAAAACTTTCACGTGCTTTTTCTGCTTCCTTTCCAGCTATTTGCTCTGTATCCCTTTTTCTCTACCTTTTTATTTGAAGACAAACTTACTGCTTGTCTTTAGCTACTTAGTTCTAAGACAAATTAAGATTTTTTAAATTTTAGTTATGGTAGTGGCATAACGTTTGGAGATAGCTAGTCTTCTGTTCTATCAGTTTGTTCATTTATCTTGCCTATTTTGGTTTTTAAATGTTTGGAGCAGGGACATTCTGTGTAAAGTATGCCTGTGTTCTCACATGCTGTTCTTTGGCATCTTACCTGCTCCTCAGTCCATCTCAGCCCCTGAAGTATACAGAGCATTACTGACACTAGATTCATAAATCTACTGTTCTTAGAAGAAGAAAACTCCTGACATCTACAGTTCAGCGAAAATTGCTCTAATCTTGTAGGGCTGAGAAGAGAGCAGTGACTATAGGACTAGAACCTACCTGATAAGTCTTCAGGACAAGGAAAAAAATATTTGCAAAAGTCTGAGAAATATATTATGAGAAGCCAAAGGTTTCTGAATTTAAGTGGTTAAGGCTACAAGGCTAGCAAGTAAAAAGTAGAAACTGAAACATGAGTACCTTTTAAAAGTCTTTCCATTTTTAGTAGCCTGGTATCTACAAGCATGTATTCACTAGTTACCACACTCTTCACTGATGTGTCATTAAAGATACCCAATAACATTTCCAGAATATCTGGTATACGCTTCAGAAAGACAAGTGAGGACACCGAGGCTAGCTGAACTCAGCTATCCTGAAACAGACAATGGAAAGCATCTGCGGGTCCTCTAGTGTCTGCCATGTGTTATGGTCTGTGAAGCTGAGCTGAATGCTGGAGAGATTAGCCTCAGAAAGTTAATAAAAATGTGGCTATGCTATGAAGTGGCCTGCAGAGGCCTTTCTACTTCACCTGTGAGACTACAGTCAAAGGAGGGGTGCTTACATACCCCCAGAGATCCAGCTGTGCTTAAATCCATAATTGTAAGTTGTCTCAATGGTAGCGTGAGCTGTTGCTCAAACTGAAGCACAAATGTATGGGCACAAACTGAAACACAGAAGTTCCAGCTGAAGATGAGGGAGCACTTCTGTACTGTGAGGGCACACATTGCCCAGAGAGGTCGTGGAGTCTCCTTCTCTGGAGACATTCAAAACCCACCTGGATGCCACCCTGTGCAATGTGCTCTAGGTGATCCTGCTTGGCAGGCGGGTTGGACTAGATGATCCTCAGAGGTCCCTGCCAACCTCAACTGTTCTGTGATTCGATGATTCTCTGATCCCTAGTAGTGAAGAATGAAGGGAGCTTCTGTCCCATACAGTTCACAGTAAGGACATATATGTTATGGATGTCTTGACATTTCTTATTAGAAATAAGAAAACATTTCTGGAGTCCTCTCAGAGCTATAGTTCCATTTCTTCCTGAGTGTGACCCTCTCAAACTTTGGTGGACTCTACTATTCTAATGAAAAACTGTGTGTAGGGAAGTGTCCTTGTCAGTGACCCCAGGCCAGGAGAACTAGTGCTAACTTGCGTGTCCAAGGTGCACAATGGACATCAGCACATTCCAGACAATTCTTGGGGATTCTCAGCATTTCAAAAAGCTCAGGAGACTCTTGCCCTTAACAGCTGGCACTTTATAACACAGTTATCCAGCAATCCAGCCCCAGGTACAGGGAAAGATCAACTCATAGTTTTCTGAAGCCAAACTTCAACACAACACAGTCCTTATTCTGTTTTATTTATTTTTTTTCCTTCTTCTTGAGTTTCCTTAGTCCAGTTTATAGACTCCATCTGTCTGTATCAACCACCATTTGAGTCCTGCAGTTGTATTCATGCCTAAAATCCGATTGCAACATTTCTCCCTGCAAATGGTTGTTTTGTTTGGTAACTTGGTTGGCTTGCTTGTGGTCTAGACTTTCATAGTTTCTTTTCAAATTAATTTTATTAAGTATTTTCATTCTTTTAAAGAAAATTGCATAAAAAACTTTGGTCAGTATAATTGCACTGATGATACAGATATTTAGTTTAAAACAACCTTAAGAAGTAGCTACTCTTTGGCATTTAAAGCTGCCGTACCATTCTGAGTCCCCAGTAAAATGGAACTGGTCCTTGCAGAGACATTTCGAGAAAATTTTCATTGTCAAAATCTTCATGAAGGGATGGTAAAACTTTGCTCTCCTCACTGGTGAAAACAATTATGAAAAGCCATCTGAGTCGACATAAGTAGTGGGGGTCTCCAATGCAAGCAAGGTGTTTGCCATGAATAAAGAGTGAAGCAGCAAAAGGATGGCAGTTGTTGAGACCACAGTTCCAGGACATACCCTCTGCTTTTCTACGCTGTGGTTATACAGATGTTTCTGATCAGTTCTGCTTGGGCCAGCCAGGAGATTTGCAGCTTTCTGAAAGGAAAGACTGTAACTGAAGCTGACCAACAACAAGGTTATGCTACAGACTGTGGTATTACATTCAAATGTCCAACTAATTTCAACTTATCAAAATCTGACATTGAAAGCAGTCTAAACTTCATAGTCCAAAAAGGCTAATATACTCTGTTTGCAGGCACATTTTGCAGCATGCATGATGTTTATTCTTGAGATCAGGTTCTAAACTCCTTAAAAATATACCTGCTATTCCCATTCATGTTGCATTTCTCATGCATTACCGTAAGTCTAGGATCAACAGCAAGCCAGAACCCTTTGAAGAATGCCAAACATATCTTATATGTGAAACTTTTTTCTTTCATTTTCTTTTTTTCTTTTCTTTTCTTTTCTTTTCTTTTCTTTTCTTTTCTTTTCTT
>CM021797.1:63644659-63689447 GCA_011076525.1 Nettapus auritus | reverse complement strand
ACGCAGCAGCCGCCGCCCCGCGAGCCGCGGGGAGGGGCGTGGCCACGGGCGGGTGGGGGGCGTGGCCAGGCGCGGGGGGGCGTGGCCGGGTTCCCCCGCGCCGTGCCGGGGAGGCGTCACCTGGGCCCGTCCCCGTCTCCATCACCCGGCGGCGGCCGTGCGGCGGCCGGTTAACGGCGCGGCGAGGTGAGGCGAGGCGGGGCCGCGCTGTGGCGGCCGCAGCGGCTCGGGGGGCACCGGGGATTGGACGGGGGAGCCCGGGGGGCTCGGCTCGGCTCGGCTCGGCGCGGGGCCGGGGCCGGGAGCTGCTGTCTCGGGGCGCCCGCGACGCGGGGGAAGGAGGCGGCGGCGGCGGCCGGGCCGTGCGGACCCGCTCCCCGTCGCGGGCGCTGCTCAACAAGCCGCCCCCGTCCCCCAGATCCGCGCCGGGAGCCCCGCCGGCGGCCGTGCACGCCGCGCTGCCCGCCCGGGCTGCTGCGGACTCGGTGAGCCGCCCGGCGCTCCGTGCTGCGGGCGTGTCTGCGGCGCTTCCACCTCAGCCGGACACCTGAGGGACAGGCGCCCCCGTAAGTAGCTCAGAAAGACTTTGGGTGCAAAGCCGTTAGGGTTGGACCCGTGCAGTTGTCAGGAAGAAACTTGCCTCGCCGCTCCGGTTACAGTTCCGAAATTAAACGGCGATTTCTCCTTTACAGATCCCGCCGGTGAACGCGCAGCATCCGCGCCCGGTGCGAAAAGGAATAATTTTCAGCGCTCCTCGTGAGGCGTGGTATGTTTCTCGTCTGCACATTCTCCGGTGTCAAAAACTGGCTTGTGCGAGCAGGCTGCTGCGTTTCACCCAGTCGCTGGTGATAGCCAGCAGATCCGTGAGGTTGTTCGGGTCTTTGTGATTTCTGATCTATGCCATTGGCTCGATGTGCAGCAAAAGGGGATGTGGCTTGTATCTTGCTGAGAGGGTGGGTAAAATAGGCATGTTTCAGAGGAAGGGGCCAGTGAAGAGTTCTCGTCCAATCTGAGAAGCCTTCAAGGAACCAGACTGTCTGACAGTGGGTAGCCCAGTGTGGGCTACTCAAAATATTGTAATTGGTATTTTGGTGTAGGGAGAAAGACAGCCTTCCAGGTAAGGAAGTCATGTAGAAGGTGATAAACTAGATAGAAATGACTCCTGTCCTTAGCAGTGTTTTTTCTCTGAGGACGGAAAATGATGTGGTAAGTATGACTTCATTTCTTTGGACCCCATTCTGAACTTACAAGGAGCCACATGTAAAAGGTAGACCAGTTGGACAAGGTGACTGAATGGTATCGTTGGAGATGCAGAACCTCCCCTGCATACTGTGAAGAAGCGATGGGTAACTTCTCATTTATTTTTTTAATGATCAGGGAACCAGAATCCTGAATATCTACATACTTTGTAATAATTTTTGGTGAGGCATCAGCATAACTTCAAGGAGCTGTGAAATCTCTCCTAATGCCCCTCTGCTTCCCAGATGTCCAGCCTTACTGGGAGCTGAAACCTGTCCCCACACAAAACTCTGTGGTACAAGGCGGCTGCAGTATTTTGGGATCACTTCTTCCCAAGCATACCTGATGTGGGATACTGCCCATGATGGTACCATTCACCATCTCACACAGGACATCCCTGTTCTGTCTACGCTCACAGCAGCTTCATCCTGTGTGGACATTTGCTTGATTAGAAGCAGGAAAGGGAAAGCGTGACAGCCTTGCTGCAGCTGCTTTCGTTTGTGTCCTCTGTAGCAGGGGTGTTTGAGTAGCGCTGTCTGATGCTGTGGTCAGATGCCAGCAAGTCGCGGGAGTGCAGAGGCAGAAGCAGCCCTGCGTGGGACACACAACTCTGGTGGAGAACAGCACAGAAGATGTGTTGGGCATATTGCGGGGGTGCTGGCACTCATAACGGTGGCATTATTTGGTGTCACATATACTTGGAGCAGTGACACCAGCATGGGCGTACTGCACCTCTCAGTGCACAAGCACAAAGACCAGTATTTCCAGCAGTCCTTGGGGAATGCAGTGCGTTATCTCCCCACACTCTGTTTTTGGGTGTTTCAGCTGATTAGGAGGAATGTGCAGCAGAGCTCTATTCTTCCCTTGGCTGTCTGTCTCTGATTACCTGCCTGAAGCTCCAGAAGACATCCATGAATCACTAGCATGGTTACAGGAAGGAGGAGGGAAAGAGAGGGAAAACCTACCATTTTGATCTCAGTTTTATTTACGGCTTGGTTTTAAATCCACTTTAAATAAATAATTTTTGATTTATTTACCGAGAGAAAGTCTGTATCTTTTCTGAGTTACAGTTGAAACTGGCAGAATGGGAATCTTCTCCTCTTCTCTTACAAAGCCATGTTAATTGCTGTTAAGTAAAATAAATCTTCCATTTTTTTTGGGGGGGGGGGGATTGAAGTTTTTTGTAAGAAACCAGTTTGCCAGTGCTTCACTGTGTTTTACTTAGAAAATAGAGATTTTATACACTTGATGTATATTTTCACTGTCAAGATGAAAAATATGGTAAGAAAGCGTTGGGAATTAATAGATTTTGGAAGGGTGTGTAGCCATTCTTTTCACTCATCAGAATAGGCTCATAGCTAAACCAAGGGAAATAATCCTGAGATAATTGGCAAGAGGACTCGTAAGAAGGTTGTGTCCAGGCTTGCTCTTTTTCTGGCAGATATATCTGCTTCTCAAAGGAGGCAGAGAAGATAGGCTTACATGGAGCAGGTGCATAGTAACACGAGGGAATATCTCTTTCAGTGCAAATGTAGCTGTGCGATAGATTTGTGTGGAAGGAACTGGGGAACTATGAGAATAAAACACGTATGTCACATACCTTATTGATTTAAGGTCCCAAGAGAATTTTTAATCGATGGTGAAAAAATAATTAATTAATTATTCTAGTAGAAATATCACCTGCTGCTTACCTGTCTGAGGTAGAACTGTCAGCTCATCTTCTAAAGTTGTAAGTGATTCTGAGGTATGGAAATCTCTCAGCTATTAAAGAGAAGTACAGATTAGGTGTGCTAGCTTGGCAGCTGGGACAGTCATTCATTAGGTATATTTTCTTGTATATTAAGGAGCATTTATAAAAGCTTATTTTGAATATGAACTTGGTGTATTTGCACTTCATATAGAATTATTGAGTAACACTTGAAAATGTATTTTTCTGGTTAAAATGGAGCATTAGCTTTGTAAGGTTTGCCCTAAGCATTTCCTTTCCAGTTCCTTTTCCTCCCCAGTTCTTGATTGCAATTGAAATGCTGGCACTATTTTTCTTTGTTTATACCACAGAAAAAGGCATTGTCTCACTTATCTTTTAAACTCAATACAATGTATTGCATGACCTCTCCTTGTGTATAAATCCCTCCCTCCCCATCTGTTCTATTGTTACTCTATCAATTTGGAACTTGTCCTTTAAAATGAAATTATAGTCAGGAACTTAACACTTCCCTTCAACTCTACCATTTTAGCAATCTGTGTTTACATCTGTGCTGCATAGCTTTCTAGCATGTGCATGACAACACTTTGCACATGATTATAATTTGGAGTTATACTGCCCTGCTGGTTATTCATCCATAAGGTCTTTTGTGGGATCTGGCTGTAATGGCGGGCATTTTTCTTAAAAATGGGAAGAACCTTCAGCTATCCAGACTAACAACATAAAACTGCTGGCATGTTTCAACATGCGTGTACATATCTCATGTTCTCTTTAGTAAAATACAAACGTAAATATTCTGCCTTTTGTATGCTACACTGTCAGTTCCAGTTGTAGTCACAGTAGTAAATTTATAAAAAGCCTAAGAATTACTTTTGATTTGGCCCAAGATTTTGGATATTAAAGCTGTCATCATGATGAGAGATTTATGTGAATGTTTGTAAGTGCTGTGTCCAAGATTTAATTAAAAAAAAAAAAAAAAAAAAGAGAGAACAAAGCACAACTGGGAAATACAGTGCACTCAGAAGCAGAAGAGTACTAGCAAGGTAAATAGGACAATTCTATTGTGCTGAGGCTAGACATTTGATTATTTTTTTCCCCATTTGCGCATTCAGATAGTCCTAAGATATATGCACTAATTGCATTGAATATTAGCAGATTGTCATTCTAGTAACTCACATGTTGAGCGCTGCATAGAGCACAATATTTGTGCTTGTTGCTAGGACATGGGCATAAATTTATCTTTAATTACAGAATGGAATCACTACGAAAATGGAGTTATACTTACAAAATTAATAATTTGCTTTTGATTAAGCTAAACCAGATTTTAAATTAGAGGTGAAGGATTTTTATGCTGGATAAATACAAGCAAATGTGAATACATTTTGCAATCTTGAGCTCTGTCAATGTTTTTTTTATATCTGTAGAACCTGGATCCCCTGGCTAACATCATTGATGTATAAATTAATGGGCCGTCTTGTGGCAGATGTGAACAAAGAGGGGCACTGTACCCAAGAAACGAGCAACAGGTTAGACAAAGGAGGATTCAGCTGTTCACTGTCCATTTGAATAAGATACTCTCTATAACATCTTGGTGCAGTACTTCCTTACAGCAGTAGCATAATTCTCAGAAGGCTGAGTTTGTTTTTCAGTGCTCCATATACATGCTTGTATTAATTATTTGTGTATGGCATCTTAGGGCACCCTTAGGAAAGGGAGAACCACCTCATGAAGTCTAATTATGATAACAGTAGTTTCTGTTTTGACTGAACAGGCCAGATCTTGGAGAAAATATATATATATATATATATATATATATTATATATGCTGGTAGAGCAATTAGTCACAAGGTAAAATAGAACCGAATTTGTGATGCGCTGTTACAGAGCATGTGGTGCCGTTCCAAAAATTAAATGTTGAAATCTGTGCATGTATTTCAATATGTTCCTGTTAATGTTCATTTGTGTTAGTGCATCATGTTGTATCTTTTGTGAATGGTAATGATGCTACTTTTGGCATTAAATTCACTCTTTAGTTCTAGGTTGAGGAAGGCCTTATTTACAAATAGCTCAATACAACAATTCTTGAGAAGAGTTTTGATAGCACCATTATCTCAGAAATTAATATGAAATCATTACTTATTGTTCAGCATTATGAATGTGCTGCAGGTGTACGTGACACGAATTGAGCAGTTTGAAAAGCTTTAATAATGTGTTTCTGTTCATACCGTATGTGCCATCTCTATAAGGTGTCATCTCCAAGACTGAAGAAAGGTAGGAATTAAACCCTCATCCACTTCCTCACAGTTGTTCCTGAAGGTTGCAGTTGAAGCACGTGAGCAAATAATGCAATTGGAACTGTGTTTCTGCTCTTTACTGTGGTGTTCCCATTGTGGAGGAGTTAACTCACTGCCTCACTGCACTTCTTATTAAAGTGCCTCACAGAACAGTCCTTAGATGAAATGGCTTGAGCAGTGCTGCCCAAGTGTCTGGAGTTTTAGTTGTGACTATATGCTGTGGTGCCTGGGTCTGAACAGCGAAGTGGAGCATGGCCGTGCTTGTGCTCAGGGCTTCCGCAGACAGACAGCAACACTGGATTCTTATCCGTGTGCCTGGAACTCTCTGCCTCTCACTACCTCACTTCTTCCCGTGGTAAATTAGCCCTGATGTAATCCCTGCTGCTGTGATTTGATTCCAACCAGAACTGCTATTATCTGAGACAAAACCAGCTTGTTTGTCTTTGTACTCCCCTCTTAAGGCAGCTAAGCATGCCTTAAGATTTAACACTTAAAAGTGTTCCTTCTTAACTTGTGTTCTGGCTGTGATTAAGCAAAATGGGCACAATATCTTCCTGGAGTGTATCACTCAGTATACAGGCTATGAATGTGCGTAAATCCTTCTGGTCACTAGCTGGACAAACTGTCACAAGCCATCCTTGAGTGGCCTCTGTCTTCTTACTGTTTGCAGCTCCGTGTACGTCAAACCACCGTTTAAGGGGGATAAGGTCCTGAATTTAAAGAACTTTATCAACTGCTGGGTTCCTGCATTGCAGTAAGTTCTGCCTCTGTTAACAGCGGTTATGGTTGAAGGCGTTACTGATGTCTTGATATTCTTCTGAAATAACTGGCCTTGAAACAGCAGATAACTAAAGTGCCTCCTTAGATTAGGATATAGGCATCTGGCATTAGTCCTTTATGAAGATGAGTGAGTGCCATTTACACGTAATACAGTTGCTGCCAGCTGCCTGGAGAGTATAACAGTATCTCTGCATTAGACACTAAAACTGGGTGAGTCACAGTACCTGAACATTTGGATTAATCTGTCCTGACTCTGCCAATCCCCACAAGAAAGACCAACCAGCAGCTTCTCATGTTCTCCAGGAGTTCAAGGAAAGCAAGTTGTGTCGAGAGAGATCGTGCCCTGCTGATGCAATTTAGTAAAATGGACACTCTCTCAAGCATGTGTTCCTCATCAGGTCCCATATGCTTTACACTGTGTTCCCAGGCTTTTTTTTTTTTTTTTTTTTCAAATGCAGTTTTTAGATGAATGTATCTACAGTAGCACATTTTCTGGATGTGTCTACGCTGCAACTGAGTAGCGTGACTGCAGCTTCATGTGGACAAATCTGTACTACTTGGGAGCAGATGATGACAAATCTGACAGTGACTACAAGAGTTCTCAAAAAAGGAAAAAAGCAAAACAAGCTGAAAAGGTCCAAGGTCCAAACAAGGTCCTCCTCCACTGAAGAAGTTTAGATTGGACACTAAGAGGAATTTCTTCACGGAGAGGCTTGTCAAGTATTGGAAGGTGCTGCCCAAAGCAGTGGTGGAGTCTCCATCCCTAGCAGTATTTGAGAGGCATGTAGACATGGCACTACGAGACACAGTTTATTGGTGGGACTTGGTAGGTCACGGTGATGGTTGGACTTGATGATCTTTTCTAGATGATTTTGTGATTCTACCCTTCATGTATAAATGATCTGAAGAAGTGCCAGCCTAGATGTAAGGGCGGGCTGTCCAGCCCTTCCAGACAGATCATTAAGCCATGCTGATGGCCGCTTTCATCTGTCTTCACTGCTATTTAATGGTGCTGTCTAGATTAGCACTACCATGGATACTCCTACACATGTTGAAATCAATTCATGACTTCATGCCCACTGCTTCTCTGCTATGTTGTCTGTGGATGCTCTGCATCTGGGTGTGTGTCCCTTAGTCTTTGTACTGATACTGTCTAATTTTCTTTTCCACTGATTTTATTTGTTTATTTTGGAATTCCTTTGTAGGGAATTATAGGGAGGGCACCAAAAGATGGGAGAGACTTCTGGCAATGTTCCACTACAAAATTCATGTTATAGTCCATTTTCCAAGTTAGATTATTTAGCTCAGCCTTAACCTCCAGTCCCAGGCCACAGGTTTTTGCAAGAGGTAAAATCAATACAAGAGACCGGATTGACAGAGCAATGTCAGAAAGTTATCATTTTATAATATACTACATGAAAGCATTGAATTTAGAGCAGAGTTATATGAAAAAAATAATTTTTGTGAGAACTATCAGTTACTACAGTAACGTGGCTACTTGTGAATCTACATAACACACATTTGTTACCATATATAAAACACTGTATGTCTTTTTTGAAAGGACTTGCATATTCAGCAGAAGGTGTTGTGTAAGCCTCTTTTTTATTTATTTTTATATATATATATATATAGTTCAAGGAAGAGCCCTGCCATACTGAGACTTCCTTGGGAATTTTATTTTATTTTATTATGGGTGTAATAATGATTATTTCTTTGCTTTGTCAGATTAATTAAGTTAATCCACAGCCTTCTCAATGAAATATGCTTCCACTAAAGGTAGAGAGAGCAAAGTTTGACAGCAGCAAGTGTACTTCCACATTAGATTTTAGTAATTTTTATTCAGAAATATACTTTCATCCTGACTTAGAAACAAACAAAGACAGTGACAACAAAAAGCAACAGAAAACAACAAAAATGATCTGTATCTAGGCATATAGTCCGAAAAGATCTGCTGACTGTCAGTTTCTTTTTACTGTGTAATTTCCTTACTATTATTTAACTAAGACCCTTAGGAAAGATGGCTTGGAAATTGAGGTTAGGACATAAAAATATGTTGTAATGCAAATTTTTTCATGCCATGAAAATACTTCACATAAAAGTGAGCATTGTTACACAAAGAGGAGTACAAAATAGACTCTAACAAGGCATATGTTTCTGTGACATGAGGTATGTTGTAGAAGAATAAGGTGAAGCTGAGCATTTCAGCCTGGTGGAATGTTGCACTTACTTATCTGCCAAGAAAATATTTTGTCTCTGGATAAATGATTGTACTGAAATAAATACTCATCTTTCCTTAAGCGGTCATACTTTCCTTAAGTATTTTCCTTAATAGTTATCTTTTCCTTAAAAAATAGAAGTATTATGGTTGTACTTGGTGCCCTCCAGAGGAAAATGCTTTGGTACATTGAATGGAGCACAAGATGTAAGCATGTGCCTGCTAAGTCCCTTTCTAACACAAGGGGACCTTGAATGAGTTATCTTAAGCTTTTCACTTATCCTTCTGTAAAATGAGGAGAAAATGTATTCGGGAACCAGGGTAATACAATTGTTAATGGCAGTATCATTTTGTGATATGGAAATCTAACATTACCTGTTATTTTGCATTACAAAAAAGGTTTAGCCCTTTCCTGAACAGCACCAGCACCTTCATGGTTTGAAGGTGCTAGATTTGAGTACATTACCCGTGGGGTGCTTAGTCGTCTTCATTCCCCTTACTCATCCTGCATAATGCTACAGGAGCCCTCCTGCAGGGCTGTGCTCTAGACACAAAGCTGGCTATATGCTGGTAGAGAACTCGGTGTTTCATTGCAGGTGAAGCTCCCGAGGAAAAAACAGCCATCACTGGAAATCACATAAATAGTTAGAAGATGTTGTGATGGTTACAAAATCAGATGCTCTCAAATTAAAAACAAACAGACAAACAAACGTGAGAGAGAGGGTTTACTGCGCCAGCTTGTGCTGCCCTCACTCTCCCTCCTTTTGGCAGGTTGCATAGTGGTCAGGGATGTTTAACAGATGTCTTGACTCATTTGACAAGGGAGCTGGAAAGTGCATAGATAATGGGCCAGGCAACACTATGGAATAAAGAGATGTCATTGTAATTAATACAGACAAGGCAACATTGACCAGTCTGTGTCCCTGCCTCTGTGGTGGCAGTCTTGTATGATGCTAAGCAAGAAACCCAATTTATTATGTGGCAGGTGGCCACAAAACCTGTATGCTGTCACATTCAGGTTGCCTAAATTAAATCTCTTGGGTGTTTGCTATGTAAAGGAAATGAACTGCAGTGAGAATTGTCTCCCGTTTCTGGCAGTGATCAACACAATCTGGAGATACAAACAGATACACAGGTAATGTTATATGCTGCTTCTGATCCTAACCCTTCTAGTGCACTGTTCTGTGGCTTCCTATAAGTCCCTTTGTCTCTGTTTCCAGTTTCTAGATGGGGTCAGTAATGCTTTAGTATCTTTTAATGGAGATGGTGGATGACTTAACAACTCTAGATGAGATAATTGTACAATACTGATGTGCATCCTTGAAAATGCTATGAAGATGTAAATGATCTTCCGTTCAGTTTAGGGCTTACACAAACTAAAATAAAGAAGACTTGGCTAGGTAAATGCTGGAAGGGGGAAAGAAGAAATGAAAATAGTTTCCTGATTTTCTGAATAGCTTTGGTTGTGTCCTGTATGAAGCAGGTATCCCTTTGAAAAACACTGAAGTGTGATAATTCTGTTAGACTATATCAAAGTCGATATGAGTAAAGGAATGTCCCAGATGCACACATTATATAATATAGTAGGTTTTGATGTAGTAACATTTATTAATTAAATTTCAATTTTGAAACTATGTTAAATTTTTAAAGGATCATAAGAATCCACGAAAGAAGACATTACTAAAGTACAATTTAAAATAATAACAATACTTTTACAATTAGAATTTACTGTTTTTATAGTTCTAATGCCTGTACCTCTGGGTGTTAAAATTATGTTGTACCTGCTGCCCATATGGTTTAAAACAAATAGTATTCATAGCAGTGAAGCAGTACTTTATCATACCACAGCACTGTATAATTGAAGAAGTGCAGTGGCAGTCTATTTCTAATTATTCTAATTAAAAAAGAGTCATGACAGTTTAAAAAGACTACTTTCTAATCTCAGGGGCACAAATATCTCTCAAGAACAATTTGGTTTTTCATCTCTGAATTTTCCAATTTCTATGAAACTACTGGTTTAACTTAACAGTTTTAATCTGCTACATCATAGGCTCTGTTTAGGGAGTAGAATGTGAAAATTTTTTCACGTTTTTTGTCCTTTGTCCATTTTAATTTTATCAAAATGGAGACATTTGCATAGGTGTTAATGGTCAAGTTCCGGGGTTAATTGCTAGAAATAAATGCCTTTATTTGTGGTAAAATTGTTAAATGTTTTTTAAAAGCACATGTTTGTTTTAAATGTATGTACCTGTAGTAATATATGCATACAACCAAATTCGTGTAAATCATTTTGTAGTCTCAGATGAAAGTGGGGTGGTCTAAATAACAAGAAAAGTGAATTTTTGTGGAAAAGCTTTTAACTTCAGGGTTTGGGCTGGTGGTTTTTTTTTTGGTTGTTGTTGTTGTTGTTGTTTTGGCTCTGGCCACAGTATACTTAGATACATGCTTTCCATAATGTGCCTTTCCTGAGGCTGACTCATTTACCAAATATAAGTGCATTGCTGGTTACTCACTGGTGCACCAGATCCCAGCTGAGAGCAAAACCCACTTTACATTGCGGTGATTTACATCACTGGGACATTTCTCTTTGCATTTGGAGTACAGTCTGTATCTGCATGTACACTTGGTGTGTAGAGTTTAACTGTTGAACATTCTGGTGAATTTCAGTGTGCAAGTGATGGGGCAGTAGACGTTATTCTCCAAAGGTTGTTGGTTTTGTTTGTTTTATTTATTTATTTATTTACTTATTTTCAAGGGGTGTGTGTGTGTGAAGTATTGCTAATGGAGAACAGAATGGGAAAGTGGTTTGGCTGCAGACATGTATCAGAGAAACATGCCTTTAGCATGGGAGCAGTGCAGTGCATAGGCTTTGTTCAAATGGTGGATGCACTCCGCATACTGTGACCATTGAATGGAATGTTACTTACATAGGAGTTTTCCCTTGAATTTATAATTAAAGCTTATATGAAGCAAAAAAAATTGTCATGGAACTAAATTCAGGATATATATTTTGGCAGGCAAATATAAATGAGGCAAGCTCTAAATTACTGATTTTTAATACAGCATTTGAATGTTATAAACTTAAGAGAGTACCATTTGGCATTATACTTTCCCAAGATATTTCTTAAAAGTAATTGAACAGACCGCTGTGGGACTACAGGGTGTTGAAATCCTAATGGATGATTATTGAATTGAGCTGAGGAATTTAAATGAGAAAATGAAAGACGTAGGGAAGTGTTTGAAAAAAAAATGCCTTTTTCTGATCTTAAAAATAATAATAATAGTAATGAAAAAAACGTAACCTAAAGATGCTGTCAGCATTCAAAATATGTTGAGCAATGATATCTCACATTACTTGGTTTATTGAAACAACAACTATGGATGAAATGTGTTTTTCAGTGAAAAAATAAGCTTAGGAAGATTTGTGGGGATGGTGTACTGATTAAATTAGTTCCATAGTTTTCTGTGATTGGGGCCACTGTGGAAGATAAGTTGAATAAGGGAGTTGCATGGCACTAAGGAGACAAAGAAAAGTCAGGATGTGAATATCATGTAATGAAATGGCAGTGTCAGATACTATGGTTTAGTTGAACTGATTTTACTGACTGTGGAAATATCTTCTGTACAGTTGCTACTGCAGTGCTAGAGCCCCCAGTGCTGCTGCCGTTGATTCAGTGGAAAAAGGAGAGACCTGAATTTCTGATTTTAAATGAGAGTGCAATGAGTCACATCTGCTCTATAAAGCCGTTGACACAGAATTCCCCACTTCCCCCCGGACCAACACATGGTTTGGAAAGACTGAGTTTTGCTATGGTTGATTTCATCCTAACGTGAGTGCTGAAGCCTACATTAGTCGTGGTACTTGAAATAAGCCCTTTGCTGCTCCATCTTATTTTGGGGCCAAGTATCTGATTCCTGGTGGATGCCATTGCTAGGTTGTATTATTTTTGGATTTTTGCACGAGAGCTAGGCTACCAAAAGAAGGCATCTTTTTTATTTCTGTAGCTCATGAACTTAGAACAGCTCTACAGATGGTGGATATTCGTCACCTTTGCCAAATACTTTAGAGGTTTTGAATGTTTTTACAGCACAGTACTTTTCAAATTGTACCTGGAGTACTATTTGACTATTGTTAAAACAAAATGTCATGCATATTTCTATGTATCTCTTTCTTCTGGAGTTGATTGGGAATGATATGTCACCATTAATTTTCTCAGTGTTATGTTTAATTTTCCTGAAAATTCATGCTTCTGAAGTTTTGCTCAAGTAAATACCACCATGCTCACACCCGCGTTCTCATGTAGTGTTTCTTTACTTTGGTAAAGCTTTATGTTGTTGTGGAATGGTATAAGGTGATACATGGGCTATGTGCTTCTAGCAGCCGTTGAGGGTGCAGTGGTTGAATTTTCATTTTCCTGTGTGTTTTCCATACAAAGAAGTAACGTTTGTTGTCTTGACTAAAGGTTTATGGTGTATTATGGGACTTGATGTGGAATGTGTAAGAGGAGCAAAGCAAGACTGTGTTGGCATTCAGATATTTAACTCCCTCTTATTTGACAGTGTTACTAAATAGCTGCACAAGCTCTGCTGTTTCTTTGCTTACATTAGGAGAGTACCCATGGCATCAAACAACTCAATACCCCAATTGCCATTTAGTAGTTTGCTTCCTGAACTAAGGAAAAGAAAAAAGCATTATCTTTAATGTGGAGTGTGCTGTATTTCAGTCACTAGTATTCTTTGAAATAATGAAGTGAACTGCAAATAATCTTGACCTGAAATAGAACAACATTTTATGTCTCTTTTCCAGTATTCCAAGCAACCATGACTTGATTCATATAAGTCTTTGGTTCAGTCTCAAATCTAAGTTTAATGGAGGATTTACAGAAATGTTGAACAGCACTAGTACTTGTACATGATTGATGCAGTGTTCTATATGTATTTTACAGTTCTGTATTATAAATTATTTGGTGTTTTAGTATTAAAAACAGATGACAACCTATAGCTTTAGTATTATGTATGCATAGAAGATGGATAAATACTCATACGTACTCTTTGTATTTGATTGTTGAACCCCTATACTATATTAAAATGTATTATTCATTTCTGCCAACAGCCATGAGTCAGTGGAAAATAATGAGCACAATCATTTGAAAAATGCGCATTCACAATTTGCTTGTATTCATCTCAAAGTTCAGACTGCAGATGTGTAACCATTCGTTTTACTGTTCTCAGTGATGCGTGTAAGCCTCTAGAGTATTCACATTTATGAACTTCCTGCATTGCCATTGATATTTAAAGTAGAGCAGATAGGTAACATGAAATAAAATTTATTTGTGCCATAGAATTTACTGATAAAAGAGGTTGTTAGTTCAGCAGCTATATTTTCACTTCTAAAGTCATAAATTCTGTTTTTAGTGGGCTTTTTCTAGTAATCACAAATGTGTTGGCTTCCCCCCCGCCCCCAAAGGAGTCACGCTTTGGAGCAGAAAGGGGCTGGTTGTTTTTTTTTTTTTCCCCCAAAAATTGTGCCGGAATTGAAGAAAAAAGAAATATTTAAATTGTTTTAATCTTACTTTTTTAATTTTTTTTTTTTTTTTTTTTTTTTTTTTTTTTTTTTCCCCCTTCAAATTCCACATTTCTAAAATGACAGAAGAATTGAATTCTTAATTCCTGATATTTCTGCTCAATCATAATTTTCCAGGGAAAGCTTCATTGTATGCAATCATCCAATCTGTATGTGAATATGTGATTTTAACCTGGGTTTATTGTTAGCATTAAGTTACTGATATTCAGATCAAACGTATTGGAAGACTGCATTGGGTAGCTGTGCTTACAGAAATATTTTTAAAGCACAGAGGTTATGCAATGAACTAGTTACTAGTTGCCCAATTAAAATGTGAGATATTGTATATTCAATGCTCCTAAATGTATCAGTGGCAGATTCCTCACCCTTATGCGTGCTCTGCTTTATTACTGATTGATCCAGATTTTGCTTCTGGTCTAAATTATTCATAGCTTGACAGGAAATGTATTTTTTTTTCCTTTGGTCCAGTTGTTTTTCTTTATTTTTTCTCCATTCATTGACCTTACTGTTTTTATTCACCACTTCAATAAGAAAAGAAAAAAGACATTCTGTAGGCCTCCTTAACAGAACTGCTTTTTACATGTTACTGAAATCTTGCAATTTCAGAGCTTGTTTTTCTTGTAGGGATAGTGCAGTCTGATTAATCATAAATTTAATCTTATGAGAACCTGCAAAAGAAAATATTGCAGTATCAACCCGTTGCTGTAATTTTCGCTCTTTAAGCAAGAGGTCAGGATCCAAGAAAAAAATAATCCCTTCTTTTATAATTTTTAAAACATGTTGAGATTGATGGCTGTGATGAGGAAGAATGTGAAACAATGTTTTAACTACAGGTATCATGTAATACAATGTTCCCTAAGTGTATTTTAGATTTCCAACTGCAACATGAAAAATGCAAGTTACACTAGGACCAACAGACTCAAAAATTCTTTTGCCCTATATGGAGAGGTTTAAAACAACCAGTATGCTTGAAAAATTATAGTACTTGCAAAATCTTTTAAAAATATTTGCAGATCACAAATTTTCCAAGACATGAGCCTCCTGGATGGCAGCATAATAAATAATTGGCTTTGAGGGAAATTACTTCCATAAAATTGAGTGAAAAACAAATTGCCAGTACTGTATTTACATCACTGTAATTCTGCAGAGAGAAGGAAGTTGTTCTCTTTCTTGCTTTGAAGTCTAAATTTAGTTTATATTAAGAAAGCAATAGTCATCTTTTTGATTGCATCCATCATTCTTGCCCTGTGTAATACTTCAAGGTGCCTTCAAGGTGGCTGGGAGAGGTGACGAAGCTGAACTGTCAGCCAGTGCCAGAGCTGCTGTGTCCTTCAGTGGTTGAAGCATGAGGATAATCAGCTCCTGCTCTTTTCTATACTCAGAGGGAGCTTTTCAAAGTTTGGAACTGGAAAGTGGACATATATCACCACTTCTAGAGTCTCAGTTACCTTCCCCTGAGTTCACTTTTGGGACTGGTTGATTTGGCATTTCTGTTTTACAGGCTGGTAGGTGAATTTTGGTTATATTAGTGGCAAATCCTTACTGGTTGTTCAGTGTAAATTTGAATTCTAGGCTCTGCAGTACATTAGATAGTGCATCATATTAAGTAAAATGCTTGTCATGTGCACTCTTGGTTTCCATATATACGCAAGTACACAACAGTGTGTTTTCTGTCCTAGTGGGCCTGCCAGCTGATTCTGAAAGAGCACATGGATCTTATTTAGATTTAGTTTCCTCATCATGGAAATAACTGCTTAAAAGGTTCTGCTACATTTTTAGAGAATTTGTACAAGCTTTAACTAACTTGCAGGCAAATAGGACGTTCAGTCATCTTGCAGAAAAGAAATGTGGTTTAGTAAGTGTTTCTGGTGATGGGCCCTGTCACCATTTAAATTGTGACGGGACATTACTATTTTTAGCAGTTACAGTTTTACAGTAGTGACCTCTTATCGAAACTGTCCCACAAGTCATAAGCTTAGTAATTTCTTTGTGTGAATCTCCAGCATGTCCTATGGTTCTGCATGTGTACAAACCTCAGTTTCTCATCTGCACTTGCAATTTTGTTGGATCTTTGAGTGTTTGAACAGCTGAAGAGGGTGAAATTCTTCATAAATGGTCAGAACATTGAGAACTTGGCTGTTAGAGATGAACTCTATTTTGGGACCAGAATTTCTGTGGTGTGTGGAGGATGACTTCCTGACACAGGTGGTGAGTGAGCAAACTAGGGAAATTCTCCCACCTGACCTGTTATTGGCAATTAGTGAAGGACTTTTGAGTGTTGTGATGGAGGTAGTCTTTGGCATGACAATCCTGAAATGATAGTTTTCGCTCTTTGGTGAAGTAAGGAAGGTAGTTAGCAGAACTGCTACCTCAGATTTGTGGAGGGCAGTCTTTGGTCTATTTACAGACATGGTTGACAGAGTCCCTTTGTGAGGTGGTTCAGGAGTTCAAGAAGGCCAGACCTTCTTCAAGGACAAAGCCTTAATGGTAAAGGAGTAGGCTATCACAGTGCACTGAAAGTCAAGCTGGCAGGGGGTAAGACCAGCCTGGATGAACAGAGAGCTTCTTCAGGAGCTCATGAAGAAAAAGTGTTTATGAACTGTAGAAGAAGGGGAAGGCAACTCAGGAGGACGATAGAGTTGTTGTGAAGTTGTGTGGGGAGAAAACGAGAAGGGCCAAAGCCCACCTAGAACTCAGTTTGGCTAGTGCAATAAAAAACAACAAAAAATGCATTTATAAATACATCAATAGCAAAGGAGAGATTAAGGTGAATGTCCATCCTTTATTGGATGTGAGAGGAAACAGTGATAGAAGGTGAGAAGGCTGAGGTCCTTAATGCCTTTTTGATGGAAGGTGAGAATGCTGAGGTCCTTAATGCCTTTTTGGCCTCTGCCTTTATTAGTAAGGCCAGTTGTTCTCAGGGTACCCAGCCCTTGGAGTTGGAAGACAGTGACAGGGAGTGAGATGAAACTCCTATAATCCAGTGTGAAAATGGACGTGACCTTTTGTATCATTTGAATGTTCATATGTCTGTGGATCTGGATGGGATTCATCCAAGGGTGCTGAAGGAGCTGGCAGAAGTGCTCACCACTTCCAGTAATTTACCAGCTATCCCGTTGACTGGAGGTTAGCTCATGTGACACGAGTCTACAAGAAGGGCAGGAAGGAGGATTCAGGGAATGGCGGGCCTGGCAGTCTGGCCTTGGTACCAGGGAAGGTTATGGAGCAGATCATCTTGGATGTCATCATCCAGCATGCATGGGATAATTGAGCAATCAGATGCAGCCAGCATGGGTTTATGGACGGCAGGTCCTTCTTGACTAATCTGGTCTCACAGAATTGCGGAGGTTAGAAGGGACCTCTGAAGATCTCCTGTGACAAGATGACCCACTTAGTAGATAAGAGAAAGGTAGCGGATGTTGTTTACTTGGACTTTAGCAAAGAATTTGATACTACTTCTCACAGTGTTATCCTGGAGAACCTTGCTGCTCATGGCTTGGACAGGTACACATTTTGCTGGGTGAAGAACTGTCTGAATAGCTGGACACAAAGGGTGCTAGTGAAGGGAGTTTGGTGGCTGGTCACCAACGGCACCCCCTAGGGCTCAGCCTTGGGGCCAGCTTTGTTTAACATGGTCTGGATGAGGGTATCAAGGGTTTTCTCAGTAAGGCTGTGGATGATAAGAACTGCAGGATTGTCAATTTGCTTAAAGGTTCAGCAGAAGGATCTGGCTAGGCAACAGTCCAATCACATGGCATTCAAGGTTAAGTGTTGAGTCCTGCACTTGGGTCCTAACAACCCCATGCAGTGGTTATAGGCTTGGGGAAGAGTGGTTGGAAAATTGTCCAGGAGAAAAGGACCTTGGAGTGATAGTTGATGACAGACGGCTGAATGTGAGCCCAGGTGGTCAAGAAGGCCAAGAGCATCCTGCCCTACATCAGAAATATTGTGGTCAGCAGGAACAGGCAGGTGATTGTTGCTCTATACTTGGCACTGGTGAGACTTCACCTTGAGTACTGTGTTCAGTTTTGGGCCCCTCACTACAAGAAGGACATTGAGTTGTTCATGCATATACAAAGACAATGAAGCCGGTGAAGGGACAAGACAAGAGTTAAGAGGAGTGGCTGAGGGAACTGGGGTTGTTTAGTCTGGAAAGGAGGAGGCTGAGGGGAGACATCATCACTCTACAACTATCTGAAAGGAGGCTTGCAGCCAGGTGGGTTTTGGTTTCTTCTGTCAGGTCGTAAGTGATAGAAAATGAGGAAACAACTGCAAGTTTCACCAGGGGAGGTTTAGGCTGAATATCATGAAGAATTTATTCACAGAAAGAGCAGTTAGGCTTTGGAACAGGCTGCCCAGGGAAGTGATAGAGTTGCCATCTCTGGAGGTATTAAGAAATGTATAGACATGGTGCTTAACAACATGGTTTAGTGGTGGGTTGATAGTGTTAGGTGGATGGTTGGACTGAGTAATCTTAAGGGTCTTTACCAACCTAAATTATTCTATGATTTAGGGTTCACTTGCTTCTGTTAGTCTACCTTCTATAAATTCAGTATCATTTTAAGGCAGTACAGGTACAAAATGTATACGTCTGCATAACTGCATACTCAGCACAGAAACTGTACTGTAGTTCACATATAATATTATAATATTGTGACTGTTCATCAAAAAAAAAAAAAAGAAAAGAAAAAAAAAAGATGGTGGTAACATAAAGGACTTTCATACTTTACATGAGTTTAAATCACTGACAAGAAGAGTCTGACAGCTACAGGCAATGCCTTTTTGTTGTTGTTTTTTATTTTTTGTTTGCCTAGCAGGGGTTCTTCTGCTATTTTAAAGACATATTTAATCTCCTAAAAGCACTTGTAAGAGTTAAAATTGGCTTCTGAGTAGCAAGAGTATCCTTCTTGGAAGACAGATTTTTTAGATAGCAAGCAACCTAAGATCATATTCATCAGTGGCAGTTAAATGCTGAATTGACATTGCAATGCAGAGTTCTCTTTAGACTATACAGCTATGATAAAAAACAATGAATCATCTGTGTAATTGAAACACCATATGAACATTCTAGCCACATAAGATTCCCAAAGTCTACAGTACTCCACAATGCAAATTATGGGATTGGCAACACTTCCAATTGTGTAGTAGGGTGTATGAAACAGGAAATCCATGTTTCTCCCTGCTTTCCAGATATAATGGTAATATACCTTTACCTTGTAACAAGTGAATGGAAGAAATTGGAGCTAGTGTAAAATGAATAATCTCTTAAAACAGTTGCAACTGGCACTGATTTGTTCTGAACGATATTAAAGCTGTCTTTCCTGGAACTGGGACAGATCCTATCTGGAGCATTGTTGCTTGTTTCAGTGTATGTATATGTGGGAAAAAGATGTAGTAAAAGAAATTTTTCTTTTCTGGAAAACTGGAATAATTGTCTTACAACATTGCCTACCCAACTGAGAAGTGACTACACTTGCAGCTTGGTCACATGCCAAGGCTGATGATGTGCTTTATAGATGCAGAAAGTTATGTTAATAAAACTAGAAATTATAGTGCTACTATCCACAAGCACAGACTTTCCTATGACAATATTGTTTACTTAAAAACTTAACAACTAAATATTACAACATTAGTGCTTTTTTTTAGCAAATCACTTGCCCAGATTTTTAACCAAATCTAACCAATCACTCTTACTGCTTACTTGTCAGTTGTGGATAACTAAATATTTGCTTATGAAGCTAAGCTGCTGTCTGCCAAACATTCTGAGTTAGATTTTTTTATTTTTATTTTTATTTTTTTTGTCAGTAAATAGATGTATTCCCAGTTTCTTGTCTTATTCTTTTACACCCTCCTAGAACTAGAAGTATAAATATTGGTGGTTCTTATTTTTGGTGAAAAAACAAAGACTGTGGTATTTGGACATACATAGAATCATAGAGCCATTAAGGTTGGAAAAGACCTTCAAGATCATCTGGTCCACCCTACTACCAATGTCACCCACTAAACCATGTCCCTAAGCACCATGTCCAACCTTTCCTGGAACACCCCCAGGGACAGTGACTCCACCACCTCCCTAAGTAACCCGTTCCAATGCCTGACTGCTCTTTCTGAGAAGAAATGTCTCCTACTTTCCAACCTAAACCTCCCGTGGTGCAACTTGAAGCCATTCCCTCTAGTCCTATCTCTAGATATCTATGAGAAGAAACCAACCCCCAGCTCCCCACACCTTCCTTTCAGGTAGTTGCAGAGAGCAATAAGGTCTCCCTTGAACCTCCTCTTCTCCAGACTAAACAACCCCCGTTCCCTCAGCCGCTCCTCACAGGACTTGTGTCTGGGCCCTTCACCAGCTTTGTAGCCCTTCTCTGGACATGCTTTCAATAATCACTGTTAACAGATTATACTAAACATAATAGTTGTTTTGGTAGGCCCAATAGTCATTACCACAGATGCGTTCAAGAATCCAGTATGGATTATCTCAGTGGAGGTGGAGGAGTTGGGAGAACAGGAACTGGTAGTTCAGTAGTGATAGCTCAGTCCTATTCTTTATATAATAAGCAACTCAGGCACATAGTTCCTGTATCTTACACTACAATCTCTTTCAGAAGTCTTCCTAAGGGATATGGTTGCATAATTTGACTTGTGAAGGCTGGTGGCTAGGAGTCAGAATTGGAAATTAGTTAATAGCAATCAGAGATTAGAGCTGTCTTTTTAGCTTCCTTTCTTCTTGCATTAAACAGAAATGTAGTTGGTGTGGAGCAAACGTGAAGCTACAAGTGAGGAAAAAACTTAGTTACAGATCAGTATTGATTGTTGTCCCAACCTGTTTTATCACTAAACCATGTCTTCTCATTTTTATTAAACTCCCTAGTTCTCACTGTCTGGCTCACTACATAGTTTGATAGCTTTATGAAAGATTTACACCTTTTTTAGTTAAGCTTGAATAGAGTATATAAAAGAAAGTAAAACATGTTTCAACATTTTTGAAAGGATCGTCCTTTTTAATATTTTTGTTTATTTTTTATTCATTACCTTTGAAACTCTGACATCATTGCCCCAGTTTTTGATCCATTTGAAGATGACTTTTAAGTCATTCAGCTTCTTCATATGCTTCAGTGAGAGGCACTTGACTGTTTTTCTCAGCTGCAAACATTTCCTTATCTAGCACCAGTTTTTCCTACTGTTGTCACCCATATTCATGTATGCTGGTGATTTTTCCAGACAACAAGGCTGCTTTTTGGCTCCTTCATTTCCTTTCCATGTGTCCTTAATTAACAGTGACACCCACTGAAGTAGTTGGAGTCCTTTAGGCAGAGCACTAAAAATCATGAGCTTTAAGAGAGTCACATGTAATGGAGCAGGGGAGTCTGAATATTAGTTTGGACAGTAAAATCCTGTATGGAAAGTAACAAAAGTGCAAATGAAAAGTTTTTCTGTTTGTTTAAGTAATTTATAGTGTGGAGTCAAACCCAAGAGATGAATTTAAAATTTAGCAGTAGGACGTCTGTGGTCTAGTTTCCAACTGTAGTAGCAAGTCATTGTGGCCAACTGACATCCAAAAAGTTAAAAATACTGCTGCAATATCTTTGCCTGTGGTAAAGGAAAGCACAGTGGTTTAAAAACTAATCTTACCATCTGTGGTATTTCAAAATGGAGGGCATAGGTTACAAATTTCTGTACATTCATTAAATCTCTTTTTTTTTTTTTTTTTTCCCTGCATTTTCTGCAGCTATTTCCATCAACATAGAGTAAGCGTAAGGAAGAGTAAAATACTGGTAAATCAGAATGTAGGAGTTCTAAATCCATGTACAAATGTAGTAAGTTACTCAAGACAGAAGTGCTCTCCCTCCAGTTACCTGTATTTTCTGTATAGTCTTTCAAACTCATGATTGAAACATGCACAAGTTGTAATGGTCAGCATGGCTCCAGTGAGTGGAAGATAATGAGGTATGCTTGTTTATCTGTCTGGTGAACAATTCTGAAAAAATAGCAGTTGAGAGAAGAGGTGATATATTCTTTCAGACAGAATATACAAAGTAGTCCTAGCAGAGTTCTGACTGACAGTGGTTCTATTTTTGGGTAAAAATAGGTAATTACAGTAGATGATAGTGGGTGCCAATGGTGATAGCGACAGAGCTCTTCAGGAAGACTAATTGCTAGGTGTGTAATTTGAGATACGAAAGGAACACATTGAGAATAAATATATATATATATATTTTCTGCATATTAATTTTTCTCCAGTTGCATTCAAAATGCTTCCATGTCTTGTGTGATTCTTGTTTTCTTTCTTTAACTGAATTGTTTTGTTTGAAGTGAGAGGATGAAAACTCAGAGAAGAAGTAGCAAAGAGAACAGCTGAGACAATCATGCTGTCCATTTTAGATTATAAAGAGTGATCTGCCTTGTTCAAATAGTGACTTTTTAAAAATTTTCATTGATGTTATCATTTCCCATCTAGAAATCTGTGAATTTTATATGTCCATAATGGCTTATAGATACTTAGCTGAATGACAATTAGTAAGGGAACTGTTGATCTGTTTGTATTCTTTTTGATGTATCGGTCAATAGTAATAAAAAAAAAAAGTACAATCAATTTCAAAACCTCTTCCTTCCAACCACATAAGAAGTAACGTCTATATTGATTTCTCTGATAATTGTCTTGGAAAGATAATAGGAATTTAATGATCTGAATGTATTGAAATGCATTTATCAACAGACTATGTATTGGATATACTGTATTAGAAATAGGGGGTCTGGATGTGAACTTTAACGGCCTCTTTCAAGGCTTATAAAAGTGCAGATATCATGTAAATAGGAGAAAAAAAAATATTGCAGAATACCTGTAGGAAAAGGCAGACATTTCAGAGGAAATGCAAGGGCAAGGTCCTCTGTATTAATCTAGCAAGTTCCTTAAAAGGACACAAAACATAGTCTGTTATACATATGTTCTAGATTTTATAGAAGAGACTTTGTGAGAATATTTTCAGAGCCTGCTGGGATATAGTTGAGATTATGGCAATTTCCCATAAGAACATGTGTTTACCAGCTCCAGCTTCCTTTTGAAATGCTATAAAGAATTGCTTTCATGACTTTTTTTTTTTTGGGGGGGGAACAGACAGGGGGCCGGGGTCGGGGGGAGGGGGGGTGGTTTTGTTTTGTTTTTTTTTTTTGAGCAGTCAGAACAAACAGGATATCTTGGTCATAATGAGCAGCATAATGCAATGATAAGTGCATCATCAGTGCATCCTAATTGCAGCTTGTTTATATAATGATTATGCCCACAGTTATTTCAGTGGGTATTCCTGTTTCTACACAACCTAAGAAGTTTTTAAGCACTATTGTCACTATGTTTTTTTTGTTTGTTTGTTTGTTTGTTTGTTTGTTTTCAGTTGAAGACTTCCATCTATGAGAAGGACACTAAAATTAGAAGTATTGAAACCATGCCAATCTGTAGAAATGTATATGGAATGAAAAACTGGTGTTTATCTATGCCTTGGTTTTAGTTGTCAGTGTTGGATATCCTACATTACTAGCATTATGATATCCAGTAAGCATTTGAAATCATAGAATTGTTCATATTGGAAAAGACCTCCAAGATCATTTAGTCCAACCATTAACCCCGTACTAAAGTCTACCACTAAACCATGCTACTAAGTTATCTACATGTTCCTTGAAGACATCCAGGGTTGGTGACTCAACCATTTCGCTGGGCAGCTAGTTCCAATGCCACACAACTGTTTCAGTAAGGAAATTTCTCCTAATATCCAACCTAAACCTCCCCTGGCACAAATTGAAGTCATTTGCCTTCGTCTTATCACTTGGTGCTTGGGAGATGAGCCCTTTCCCTACCCTGCTATAGCCTCCTTTGTGGTCATTGTAGAGCACAATAAGGTCTCCCCTAAGCCTTCTTTTGTCCACACTAAACAACCCCAGTTCCCTCAGCCACTTCTCATTAGATTTGTTCTGTAGACCTTCACCAGCTTTGTTGCTCATTTTTGGACATGGTCCAGCACCTCGATGTCCTTGTAGCCCAAAACTGAACAGAATGTTCAAGGTGCCTCCTCACTAGAACTGAGTGCAGAGGGACAATCACTTCCTCAGTCCTGCTGGCCACACTATTCCTGATACAGGCCAGGATGCTGTTGGCCTTCTAGCGACCTGAGCACACTGCTGGCTCATGTTCAGCATGCTGTCAACCAGTACCCTCAGGGTCCTTTCCACCAGGTCCATTTCCAGCCACTCTTTCCCCAGCCTGTAGCGTTGCCTGGGGTGGTTGTGTTCCAAGTGCAGAACCTGGCTCTTGGCCTTGTTGAACCTCATGCAGTTGGCATTGACCCATTGGTCCAGCCTATCCAGGTCCCTCTGTAGAGTTTTTCTACCCTCAAGTAGATCGACATTTGCTCCTAACTTAGTGTCATCTGAAAACTTACTAAGAGTACACTTAATCCTCTCCTCCAGGTCATTGATGAAGATATTGAAGAGAACTGACCCCAGTCTGAGCTCTGGGAGACACCATTAGTGACTGGCCTCCAGCTGGATTTAAATCCATTCACCACAGCTCTTTGGGCCTGACCATGCAGCCAATTTTTAACCCAATGAAGCCTACACCCATCCAAGCCTTGAGCAGCCAGCTTTTTCAGGAGAATGTGGGGGGAAATGGTGTCAAAAGCCTTACTGAAGTCTAGGTAGACCACATCTACAGCCTTTCCCTTATCCGCTAAGCACGTCACCTTGTCATAGAGGGAGATCAGAAGGAGATCACCTGCCTTTGGTAAAGCCATGCTGACTGGGCCTGATCACCTGGTTGTCCTGGAGGTGCTGCGTGATGGTACTCAAGATAATCTGCTCCATGAGCTTCCCCAGCACCCAAATCAGACTGATAGGCCTGTAGTTTCCCAGACCCTCTTTCTGGCCCTTCTTATAGATTGGCATCACCTTTGCTAGCTGCCAGTCAGCTGGGGCCTCCCCTGATAGGCAGGACTGCTGATAAATGGTACTGCCTTTTATTTAATTTCACACAAATTTATATACTAGCAAAATAATTGAGAGTAAATGCTTAATGGAAGAAGTAATTGTTAACAGAACAGCCTCCGACACTAATTTGCACATCTCTTCAGAGATCTGTTTGGAAGAATCCAGTGTTACGGCTCTGGAGAGGAGAGAGGTCCAAGACTGCTGGTCAAAATACAAGGATTACCTCCAAACTCAAGTAATATCCGTCCCAACAAGCAGGAGTACAGGAAGAGGTGGCAGGAGGCCTACACAGTGCATAGATGAACCAGGAGCTCCTGAGTGAATTCTGACATGACAAAGAAATGTACAAGAGGTGGAAGCAGGGACAAATAATCCAGGAGAAATGCTGAGTTTCTGCCTGAAATTGCAGGGGTAGGGTTAGGAAAGCCATGGCTTGGTCCAGAGGGTTGTGATCAACTATATATAGTCTAGATGGAGGCAAGTCATTGTTGGTGTGCCATCAGGGCTAGTACTTGTGCTAGCACTAAGTTTGCAGATGATAGAAACTAGGAAGAGTGAGAGACACGCTAGATGATTGTGCTGCTGTTAAAATGGACTGAGGGACATGGGTATAGTTGAAGATGGCAGAAAGGAATCTCCTGAAGTTCAGCAAACAGAAATGTAAAGTCCTACATCTAGGGAGGTATAACCCTATGCACCAGTACACGCTGGGAGCTGACCAGGAAACCAGCTGTGCAGAGAAGGACCTTGTGGACACCAAGCTGGCCATGAGCCAGCAACATGCCCTTATGGAGGCAGAAGCCTTCTGAACTGCATTGGGACAACCGTTACTAATAAGTCAGGAAAGGTGAAAACAAAGAGAACAACAGTGGAACATTTCATATAGGAAAAGCAAGTATATTTTATGGTGAAGAGGCTGATCTCTTTGTGAGGAAAAAGTGGCCCTTTTGTACTTGAATGATAAGAACTTCATACTTTGAGTAGAATAGCTTTCTTTTTTATTTATTTATTTTTTATTATTATTTTTTTTTCCTCAGGATTATTTCATGTGCCCCTACATGACTGGATTTTAAATTTACAAGTAGATCATTTTAAATTAACATCAGTATTTCACCTATAGCCTAGGTTGATAACTAGTTCCCCATTCATCCGTCAGAAACACTTCAGCATTTTAGAGTCACGCTGTCAAAAAATGTTTAGTGGGAAGACCCTTGAGAGAAGTTTTGAGAACGAGTCATAACTGAGGACAACATGAGGTTAAATATATATTCGTAGAACAGTTTAAAGGAAGAAGCAGAAGCTCATTACCATTTAAAGACTCTTTCTAAACAAGTGACAGGAACAGATGTTGTGCCCAAATAGGGTCAGTGACTGGCAGGAAGTAGTTTTCTGTATCTTAGGTGAATGGAATGAAAGTAGCACTGCAAATAAGCTAGGTAGAACTATGTGATGATTTCTACACTTGACTAGTTTAATACCCTTTGACAAAAAATGACTGTGATGAATGAACAGTGCATTGTTTCATTCTATCCCCCATCAGAGGTAAAATCTCATTCTTTTTCCCACCTTATTAATATGGAAAAGTACTAAGGAAGGAAGGAGCATGATTATTAGTTATAATTACTCTGTGGTCCCTGTGTGCAAAACATGTAACAATATGTAACAGGGAGAGAGGGAAGAGTGCTGCTGCAGTGTGCTCAATAGAAATTATACCCCTGTGCTTGGCACATCAGTGAAACCACTGCTTTTCTTACTAGCACAAGTTGTCAGGTGGATAAGTGGCAGAACCAGGCCAAGTTCAATTTCTAGAGCAAAAGTTAAGATTGTTAGAAGCTGAAGTAAATCACACCGCCTGCATTTCTTGCAGTTTGGCTTTGGACTGCATCAAAGGCAGCAACTGTACATTCTAATCCAAATGCACTCGGAGTTCAGTACATCCATTGTCCTACTGTGGCCTTTGTTTTTACTTGATCACTGCAAACAGTGGCATTATAGAAATAAGTTATAGTAATGGACATGGAATAGTGTAGCATATAATATTGCTGTGTGCTCTAGGTTTCTGTCTGGTTGTTCCCTCCATTTATACATACATGTGCAAATGGCATATAAAGAGGTGAGTTGTTGGATCTAGTTTTGATTTGCATATCAGTGAATCTTTAAGACGATAGAGTTAGCTGGGGAATATCTGAAGCAGTTGCCATATGAGCTAGAGTACAATGAAGTAAACTTATTAATACTGAACAACTGCAGGATATTTCATATTATGAGTAAATAGGCTTGTAGTAGTTGAAAGGGGAAAAAAAAAATCAAATACAGCTAATCAAACATCTCTTTTTAAAAAGATCATTTGATGTGTTATTTATTTGGATCTTTCTATTAAGATTAAGCAGAGAGTGCACTAGCTTTTGTACACTGCTTGAATCATGTACGCTGTTTCAGTTTTAAAATAACAAATCTTAATTTCCAACTGCAAAGGTTTCTTCTTCGAGGCTAATTGAAACAAACATACTTATTTTTCTAGGCCTCATTCCAGAAAACTCAAGTGCATACATTCTTGCTTAATGCCTGGAGTCCATTTTTCTTTCTGCTCGAATCTTGAAGGAAATATAAAACTGTACGGTGGAAAGGATGGTTTTATTATGAGAAATCAGGAGTGTTTCTCAGTGAAGAGATGCTTTCCAAGTTTTGTTAGAGTACAAACAACTCTTCAGTAAGTCATGTTGCTCAGTAGCCTGAATATTGACCTCATATTTGTTAAATTGTTGTTTACTTTTTCGTCATGCTGTGGATCCTGATACATATGTGCCTGGTACAGTGCCAGTCATTGTAACTGTTAAAAATACCTGATGTTAAAATTCAAGTTGTGAATAATTTTCTGTTCAATTCATAAGAAGATGAAGTGAAGCACATACTATTACCTGTCTTCACATGACTTCTTTAAAATAGTTTCCCCTGAAACTCCATAAAATTGCTTTATATGCATGGTTGGATAAATTTTGAGATCTAGAAGTCTGTTTACATTTGACTAGAAAAAAATACATTTGTTCTCATCTGAAATCTGTGCTGGATATGCATTGACTTCATTAGGAACAGAACTGAGCTCAGTATCTGTGCCTCTTTAGGGCTGCGGGTGCATTGTTTCTGCATGTCTGGAATGCAGGGTTTTTCTGGAGTTATATTTTTAAAATAGCATCTTTTGCCTGTTGGAAAATCATTGTACTTTGCTGCATTCCTTCTCCCTGTACTATCAGTGTAGCTTGTGTAATAATGGGACTTCCATGCTGATTAAAAGCAGTGCTTTTACTTTGACTTGCTGTAGAAGTACCATACTGTTATAAATCGCTGCTGTGAACTTTTAAACTCAGGAAAACTTCTGAATAAACGTGATAAGGGATAAGGTAATCCCAGTCTCAGAATTCATTCCTTCACTGAAATAAATCACATCATTTTCAGCCTCACTGTTAACTTCTCATTTTTCTTACAACAAGATGTTCTTTAAAATTCATCTTTATTTTTTAAAATCTCCTCCTGCTCATATGAAGCTTTCCCCTATATATTTTTTATATTTTAAAGTTGACTAGACATATAATTTCCTTTGCATGATATATTTTTCTTGGCTTACATAGAAGGAAGAAAAGTAAATAAAACAAACTAGTACAAAAGAGGTGCTCAGTCAGTGAGAGACAATCCAGACACTGAGCAGAACAAGTAATAGAAAAGATGTTTTTTCACATAATTAGAAAAAAACACTTTGGGAGCCCTAGAAGGTAACAAAAAGTGGTTAACACTTCAGACTGCATTGTAGTGTCACAAACCTTTGAATGACTTAATAGTGTTAACATTGTCTAACCATGCCAGCTTGTCATTTTATTTCAGTGCATGAACCTGAAACAATACCTTTCAGAAACAAATAAATCTATGTTTGTGCTACAGTGTTTCCCTTTACATTCTTAAGTGTGCTTGAATTTTTACTGATCATATTCAAGTAATTTCCCCCTTAGTGTTATTGAAGAGAATGTTAATGTGAATGAGGGGTTTTCTAAAAGTACACGTTTGTATAGTATTTAAGGTTTTGCTCACACATGTGACATAGAGATGAAGCTGCAAGCTTTTCATGCCTTTGATGCTTTCCTCTTATGTTCTGTGTTTATTACCTGCAGAGGTGCCATCTGTATTTAGTGAATAAGGATTTTCAGTTGTTCTGGTGAACTCCTATGCAACTTCATATAGATCCTCGGCCAAAGTCCATTGCACTGTGTTTGCATCATGTTCATTATCTAATTGAATTACTCTTGTACTAAGGGACTCTGTTAATTGACAGGACACAGACTATGCAAAAGGCCAGACAGACACAGAGAGATAGACCCAATACCTGTCCCAAAGAGCATATAGTCTTTAATATAAGACAGTACACAGCAGACAACAGTAGCATAAAGCAGTAAGACAGGTGTGATTGCTGGAGAAGCAGTGGTCTCAGCCAAGACTAGCTGTGCTAGGACCCAGTGACCAAGCTTTTTTGCTTTCATTCTGTAGTGCAGTTCCCATGTTCCTTAATTATGGCAGCGCTTCTAAATGCATTATAGTGCTTTCCTTGTACTTTGTAGTAAAATAGCTAATACAAGGCCAAATTCATTTGGGCAGAACTTCACTGTTAAAATGGAATACAAAGGTGGAGGAACTGGATTCAAAGTTCTTGGTATTTCCTACTGCTGAAAGATGGTGTGCCTTCCTGAACTGTGGGCTTTAATGGGTGCTAGGCTTTTCACTGTCATTCAACATAATGCAAAATTACACTGTTCTACTTGTTTGACAGTGAAAAAAAAAAAAAAAAAAAAAAAAAAAAACTGAAGTTTTTTTTTATCATTTCTTTTTTTTTTTTTTTAGTTCTCCTGACATTTCTTAATGCTAGAGAATAAAATTCAGACAGTTAACAGATTTCAGGTGTTATTTGAAACATGTATTGTGTCCCTATTTTAAATATGTAAAGCCTTCATTTTCCTGCCCATGAAGCTTGTTCATCTTGAGCTACTATAGCATCTGATGCTTATGAAAGGGCAATATGTTTATTTCTTTATCTCAAACATATAATTGTAAAATATAACATTATCCCCTAATTAAAAGGCAGCCATCATGGCATTCTGGGATTTAAAGTTCTGAGTCTTTAATATTAACTGTGCTTAAGGAAACAGCCTTTTCCAACCACTATAGAAGTATTTACATCTGATTTACTTTACATTTGATTGAAAATTTAAGTAAATCCCCAAATATTTTGGTATAGTTGTCCTGAGATGTGGAAAATAAAATCCCAAGTGGCATTCAGCAGGCTTTCTTAGCTACAGCTGAAGTAGTCATTTAATTGACAGCAAATCTTTATTGTTATTTGTTCTTGCTATTTATATATCCATAAATAATTAAAATGATACGTTCTCAATTACCAGTGATCAGTTGTTTTGTTTTGGTTCAATAAAGGACATTTCCCTTGTGCACCCTCTTGGATTTAGTCTTTCATGAGCAACTCTGAGACTGTTCTTGGCTGAGGTACTGGTTCAGATTCCTTTCTGAAGCTACTGAATTCACTACAACCTTGTTACTCCACAGTTTTTTATTGAACAAACAGAAGAAGAAACTGAACCTGATGCTTATTTACTTTCTGCCTCCATACCAGTCTTTTCATTCACCCGCTGTTAATTGACAAACAGCAAATGTTCATCTGTGTAGCCTTGTTCTTGCTTGATGTCTATGAGCATGGATAACACGATGGCCATTGGCTTTACAATGCAAAATCAGTGGCAGGACTGGCTTTTAAAGCATTCCCAGTGTTCCCACACTGAGTCTTCTTCATCCTCATATGGCAGTCCATACCAGTCCCTTGGGACTGCTGTTGGTGTGGCTGTTTTCTGAGTCTGTGAGGTGAGACAAATTCAAGACTTGATCTAGGTTCAAAGAGAGATGTGAACGATGTAAATTTTTCACCTGTAGGCAATGCCTGCCATCAGCGTAGAGTGGAGTTTTAGTGTTCACAGAAAATTATCAGATTTGTTTCCATTATCTAATACTCCATTGCTTGTTCTGTTTTGTTTTGTTTCATTTTTACTGTGAATTGCTTTGTCTTATTATTATTGTTTATTTATTTTATTTTATTTATTTTCCTGATTCACCTAGTTGTATTGAATGTTTGTTACAGGATTTGGGTTAAGACAAATAGTTTTAGCATAGAAGGACAAGATCAGAGGAAATCCTCTGTTTTGGAAAAACAGTGTCAATTCTTTTTTGAAAAGGAGAAGGATGGTGGTTTTTCTATTTTGTTCTATTTTGCAACTTAATCACTGTTCACTATCTGTTGCAATGCAACATATGCAAGATATTATTATGCCAATACTACTATTGCCACATTTCTGTGTGGTAATTTTTAGCTATATGACTTCTCCTAATGGAAATGTATCATGCAACAATAAAAAACACTTTTTCTTGAGTACTTGTAGATGATGTTTTATGCAGTTTGCTCCTTTTTGCTTTGAATCCTTTGGGCAGACAGGATTTCTTTTACTTGAACAAGTATGTATGTATATGTGTCTCTCTCTCTGCAGACAGGAAATGCCTTTTGGGGGTTAAAATTTTATAAAATGTTTAATTTTACAGCTTCCAAAATACAGATAGGAAAATTGATTTGGAAATAAATTATTCATCTATTATCATCCATTATTGGCAGTTGCAACTTTGATTGTAATTAGTTTTACCTTGAATTTCACCAGTTTGCATATTGTCTGCTTGTGAATGCTGTTCAGATTGTGCGTACCTCTGATGATATCCTGGATTCAGCCATTACAAAGGTCTCAAAACCGTCACAACCCTGGGTACTGTCCTTACCATATGGTTTGCATTATATATGGCGTAGTTCCACCCTGTGAAATTGTTTCAGAAAGTGCACCTCTTGAATAACACTCTAGGTTCTGTCATGGAAAATCCTAATTAGTAATAGTATTGTTCACTAAGTTGATGTCCAGTTTCACTGCATTGAGAAAAAACTGAAAATCTGTAATTACAGCAAACGAAGCATGGGTTTTGTACCTTTTCTTTACACATAACCAAGCATCATCTTAAGAAAGATAATCTTTCCATAGAGAAAGTCTGTTTTGGTTACTGACTTTCTCTTCAACCATTTTGTGTCTCATAGTCTTTTTCTTTTGAGGAGACAGAAGACACTATTTGTGGGAAGTAATGTTACAAGACAGTGGACAGACATGATGAGGTTTATACATCTCCAGCTGAAATGCAGCCTTTTCATCAGCACATATGGATATAGTTGTTTTTTGTTGTTGTTGTTTTTTTTTTTTTCCTCTTCTTCTTTTCCTCTCCTCTTTTCCGCTTCTTGCAATTTAGAATTTAAAAATTTCAAAAGGATGAGATCTTTTCATTTGAGAATCTTGAGATATGTGGTAGCCAGGATTATAGTTCTTTTATCAAAGCTATATTTTTTTCTTGTTTGGGCATGTGTTTTTCCAAAATAAATCAGTTTTAATAATAATAATTAAAAAAAAATATGTTGAGATTACACACTAGGATGGTTTATTATGTGACATATTTAGAGTAGCTTTATTTATCTCTTCCATTAATTTTTAAACATACTGGGATTTTATTTTTTTAAAAAATCCATTTAATATTAGTGAAAATTTGTGACTTTGTTCTTTGCTCCATACCACTGAGTATGTCATTGTAGCCTTGTTCCATACTAGTTGTTTTGCTTCATTTCTTAGTCTTGTTGTGCCCTGTTACAGTATAAAGGAGATTCTAGCAGTTCCACAGAAGCTATTTTGGCTCTTGAATTGCTCACTCTAAAATGGTTGACAGTGGAGATTTTGTATCATTTGGCCAATTCTAAATTGTACCTATGAAACAGTGATCACCAAGTGTCCATGCAAACAATACAGAAATTGTTTTTCTGGGGTCTTGCGCTTGTAAAAGCAACTTGCTTGTTAGTGTCATGATGGTACAGGTGACAGCACTTTGCCACAGGTAAGCTGTAATGTTGCCCAGATACAACATGCTAAAGCACAAAGCTTAGAAAAAGAAGTCTTCTGAAATTCTATGCTTCTGTTAAGAAAGCAAAATCAGTAATGAGAAGAAAAATCTTTAGACTTGAATGTGTTGCCCTTATTCACAGCTAATTCCTTTAATTGCAAGGATTTTGTCTGGTTTAGGTGATTCCCTCTAAGTATGAACTTAGTATTTATGAAGTTTGAAAAATGAACACCTTCTGATTAGTTTTACGTTATAGCTCCATTTTCTTACATAAATTTGGAATGAGGGCTTTATACTGTGCTTACCTTTTTGTAGCTATCTCATTTCCCTTGCTTCACTCAAGACTAACCACCAGAATGAGAGAAAAAAATAGGTAGCTGAAGTTGTTTTTTCACTATTATAAAATTACACTGAATACTTTGCCTTCAGTAGTTCAGTGAAAAATAATCATAAAAAAAAAATTGTTTTCCTGCTCTTTCAGTTTAAAACTATAAACATGCTTCTTGGTTCTTCTTTCAATAACTTTTCAACAACATCTGTCTTAGGATCGGCTTTGTGCTTGTCTGGGTTGCTATCAAGGAGGAAGAGACTCATGATTAAGATTTTGTCTGCCAGTAAGTTTAACACCTGCAGAAAAGTGGACAGTCTTACCCACATATAAGTGACTCATGCAATGATTTTATTTAAACCTACACAGCTGACTTGTCATTATTCATAAATGTATTTCTTGGCAATTGCCATATGGATAATCTGGGCTTGCATTTTTTTTTCTTCCTCTAGGCACTTCCTTTTGTTATGTACAAGTACTAGCAGGATTAATTTCCTTCCATAATAATACTTCCATAATAACGCTTACGTAGTGTCTCACATCATGTAAAAAAGATTACCACTTTTTTTTTATCAGCTTCTTCTAAAATAGCTTCCTCTTCCACTTTTTTTCTGTTGTACTTGTCTTTAGTGACAATGCAAGACTTCATTCTACTTGGGATTAAGAAAGTTATGAGTGTTTTATCTTTGATCTTCTGAATGTTTAGGCTGCAATTTGTTCATAAAAATGTATTGAATTTTCCAGACAAATTTCTTGTTTTGGAAGAGAATTTTTGCTTCCTTTTCCCCTTGCTGTGAGAAAATGTTGAAGAGCCCTGAAAATCAGTGCATATAGATATACTTCTGCTTTTGCCTTGGTTATTGTTCAGGAGGAAGTGAAGTTGCAGACTGAGGACAAATAAACCACCAGTTTGTCTGTCTACATTGTGTGTCTGTATGGAGAAGTGGAGATAAGGTGTGATAGGATTGTGGTTTCTGTGTGCAGCATGCTGCTCAGTTCTTTTCTGCCTTCTTGAGCAGAGGAAAATTGTAGTAGCAGAAGTCACTGTGTTCTGGCCAGTAAAGTAATAGCATTCTTAAGAAAAGATAGGTCATTAATGTCTGTGGTTAAAGGGTGGTGAGGGTGCTCAACAGCTTAGGTGTTTATACTTATATTGAACTTCTGGAAAGACACAGTGATGCTGAATAAAGTAGTTATGACTTCCATTTCAAGTACCACTTAGCTATCCTTTCTAAAAAATCAAATGACTTCTACGTGATATGAGGACTAACGTTGAAAAAATGTTTAGCTTTTAGTATTAATTTATGGAAGACTTGTCTGTGCACCCTATATGTTTTCAACAGTCTAGTAACTACATTAAACTATTTCTCTGTGTTTTTGACTATTTAACAGACAATCCATTTTTATTTTCTTAATTAGGTCTTTACTACTATGCTGAGTCACTCAAGATGTCCATAGAAGAATAATGGAAGCCCCTGAATACCTTGATTTGGATGAAATAGATTTTAGTGATGATATATCAGTAAGTACATATCTTTTTATTTATTTATATTTAAACTTTAATATAAATTGAGGGATTTTTAGGTGTCTCAGTCCCGATATAACAAACCAAACTATTGTTGCAAGTCACATTTCTTTATACTTCATACATGGAATGTTTAAACAGATTGGTTTTTGAATAAAATAAGGTATTTTGTAAGGGAAATCCCTAATCAGTTTAAGGGCCTGATTAATGGTAAAAATGACTTGCAAGTCAAATGAATACATGAGTTTTATTTCTGGGTTGCTTATGTATTCTAATTGTCTTGAATGAATTACATGCTAAGGCTAGCCATAGACACCAAAATGATGTTTTACTTCTTTTTTTTTTTAATCAAATACATTTCAACTGGAAAAACAGAACAAAACAAACAAATAAAAACACACACACACACGAAAACAAACAAACAAAAACTCCTACCTCTCACCTGTGAATTGCTCCTTCTTCATGTAAGTTGTTTTGGCCTTACTGACAGAAGCCAGCTCCAGTCCAGCAAGATTTTATAAGTAAGAGTAATACAGCTTCTTGTGACATGGGAGAGTGTAGCAAGAGGCAGAAAGACTTCCATGGATTCAAAGTACTGGTCTTTAATGTCACACCTAAAGTAACTGCAATTGTAATTGCAAGCAAAAAGGCTGTTCTAAAATATATTGTTAGTGGTTCTTACAGAAAGCACTCATATAGTGTATTCTGTTACTCATAATAATGTTGCTCCTGCCAATATTCCTGCTTTTTTGAGTTGCCAGTATGCTGAGTATCTAATAAACAAAGGACTTGAATACACAAATTAAATCCACCATAAGAAGAATTTATTAATTCAGTTTTCAGGTCAAAGAAAGTATGCTCCTATCTCCTTCAACATTCTTCATAAACTTAGTTTGGGATAGTGTTGTAGTGTTTTGTTTGACTTTTGTTTTGTTTTTTAAAAAACAACAACAAAAGGCTTGTTTTTTCCTTTACTATTGGGGACTCCTGATTCATTTTAAAACATTCCAGATGCTTTATTCACAGACAGATTCTTTTTGGAGAGGATTTTACTTTTACCTATTGTAACATTGAAATTTATTGAAGAGGAATATGGCAAATGCCCAAAATATTACAAGACAATAAGCCAGTCTCACAAGAATACCTTATTCAGGGCAACTTTCTTTTTATTACTGTTATATAGTAGATAATGTCCTGGTATCTGTTTCTATGCTCAGTTTTGCAGAACTGTAAAGCATAATAGATGTAACCTCTCCATGTCTCTCCCATTGTGACTGTTGCTGCATACTGCTGGGTTAGGTTACTCACTTTTCCACTGAACAGCCCGGGCTGCCTGCTTTAATACACTGCTCTCTCATTGGATGCTGAACAATGAATTAAAAAACAGCACAAATTATAGAGGTTGTGGTCTTATTCCCACTTCAGCAGGTAAGGGAACAAAGGATTTGTTGCCAGGAGCCAGATTAATAAGAGAATTCCTGGTTATTCTAGTGCTCTACTCATCTGTTACTATGTGCAATTTAGAGATACCTGACCTTCACACTTTACCATTAGCCTGCCATGGAAAGAGCAGCTGCACAGTACTGGAGTCAGCAATTTAAATTGCTCCTTTTAGCCCTCTGGTTTTAATCCAGTGCAGAAAACTACTGGCTAAAAATAAGGGCAGCAATAAGGTTGTTAAATGATGCACTCATAAAGGTACCTGAGTTAGAAAGCCACTGTGTTAGCAGAGGTCCTTGTACAACATTTCAGCAAAAATGATCAGAATGTAATAGGCATAGAAAATGGACTAGGATTTGTTTTAAAAGGCAAATGGACTTGTAAGTGTTCTTGGTTTTTTTTTGATTAACATTGTAAGTAACTGAATGAAACTACATTTCTCCAAAATAACATGTTTCTTTGGAAAACTGAGATGATAACATTTGCAGATCCATCTGGTATAGTGTATTTGAGTGTAATTTAGACAACAGAATAGATTTATGGGACTCTTGCTTACATTAAATAAAAATAATATTCTGTTCACAGTGATGTTAAAAACCAAACTTACTATTTTCATTTATTACTTCATGAATAACTATTCACAAAAAAAAAAAAAAAAAGCTAAGACCTTTGTTGCATTAAATGACAGTATGTTTTAAACTTACCCTTTTTCCCTTTACTACTGATTTTCCCCATAAATTTATCCCTCCTTCTATGTTGTATACCACTGTTATGGCTACTTGAAGTTTTCCTCATCCTTTAATTAAAATGCAGATTTTCTATTGCACTGGCAAATCAAGCAAATTGAAACCATTATAATAATTTATTGGTTTACAGAAATAATACCAAATGACTATTCACAATGTATATAAACAAGAGCTTCTGGTGCTAGATATTTGTAAGCTACCTGAAGCTGAGTTTGTAGATCATTCAAATAGCTTTGTATGGAGAAAAAAAAAAAAAAAAAAAAAAAAAAAAAAAAAAAAAAAAAAAAAAAAGCCTCACTCTGTGGAGCCAATGCAGGACTGGGTCTAAAGTTTGTGAAACATGAAAGCAGAGAAAGCAGTGAAAGAGTTAAAACACAATGAAGAAGCTGCCTAGTTGCCAAATATTTCAAAATACTTTAAAAAAAACAACTTCACATCCATCATCACTTGGCAGGGCATCAGTAAACTATTTATAGTCAGGATTATGGCCTATCTCCTGACCCCCCACTTACCAGGTGCAGGATACCTCCTGAGCTTGCTGTAGCCCCACCTTGGCTATAGAGAGAGTTGGTGCACCCCTAGGGCTTCCACAAATGTGCAGGTGATGCACAGCCAGACTTCCTCTGCCCAGCAATCAGGACTTCCAGGCTCAGCATGGAGAGTCCTACACAGCTGTGCCGAGACAGTCACTGACTGCAATGGCTTGATTTGTTTCCCACCCATGTGATTAACACCTACCTAACTGTCTTTTTTCCACTCTCTCCCTTCTCAAAATTTAAAAAATGCAGATAGCAACTAAAATGTACTTAGAAGATAGTAGATTCAGACAGACATTTTGTACCTTTAACAGAATTAGTGTCAATATAGGTATCCTTTGAAATTAAAGCAAGAATAGCATTAAATGTGTGTATAAAATTGTATAAACAATGCATAGCCCAAATAACTAAATTGGTATTTTGAAGACATTAAGTAACAAACTTAAGGGGGGTAGTGGGTAGACCAACTATTGTTGGCTTACTTGTTCTTAATGTAGCTAGCTGTTCCCAAACAGGCATCTAGAACAAAAGGTAGCATTACAAATTTATAAATGATTAAGCAAAAGTAATATAAAGCTATTGACTTAAGGGGTTTTGAATATTAATCACAGAATCAGTTAGGTTGGAAAATACCTCTAGGATCATCTATTCCAACCACTGACCTAGCACTGCCAAGTCCACTGCTAAACCACTCTACCAATCTCTACATCTGCATGTTTCTTGAATACCTCCAGGGCTGGTGACTCAACCACTTCCTTGGGCAGCCTGTTCCAGTGCTGCAAAACACTTTAATTAAATAAATTTCTCCTAATACCCAACCTAAACCTCACCTGGCACAACCTAAGGCCATTTCGCCTTGTCTTATCACTTGGTGCTTGGGAGAAGAGCCCAGTCCCCATCCCACTATAGCCTTCTTTAAGGTTGTTGTAGGGCACGATAAGGTCTCCCCTAAGCTTCCTTTTCTCCATGCTAAAAAACCTCAGTTCCCTCAGCCACTGCTCATTAGATTTGTTCTGTAGACCCTTCACTGGCTTTGTTTGCTCATCTTTGGACATGCTCCAGCACCTTGATGCCCTTCTAGTAGTGAGTAGCCCCAAACTGAACAAGTGTTCAAGATACAGCCTCACCAGAGGGCAATCACTTCCCTAGTAATGAAGTGGTTTCTTTTCCCCTATAGCAAATAAACTGAAATGAGGCTATTGGATGGCATACAGTAGTAACGACACCTGGGAATGTTATGAAGAAGGAGGGTGTCTGTTTTCTCTATCTAAACAAGGAGCTGTGAATTTCAGATCAGGACATAATCACAAGGGTCTTGATCCAGTGGAGGTAAATTAGATGAGCTTTGGTACTGACTCCAGCTGAACCAGGACATAGTGCTTAATATTCTGGGGTTGTCATTGTTCTGATGACATGGTCTGAGAGTCATGCCACCTGTTCAACTTTGCTATTTGACTCTGTTTCAGGAAATATTAAAGACGTTCTCGTCAACAGAAACTTAAAATGTCATTTTCACTTTTTTTTTTTTTTTTTTTTTTTTTTTTTTTAACTCTTGTACTTGCATTTCTGTGTCACAATTCATGATCTGGCATTTCTTCTTTCTGCTACTTCAGTTATAAGTGAGTCTGCAAGTGGCAGACAGGCTGCACAGCCAGAACAGCCTTTCTAGAGATTGAAGTTTTATTTCTCATGTCTTGTGTTAAAATTCTTTGCATTAAAATTTGAGAACCAAGTGAAATGTAAATTGTTGACATTTTCCATTCATTCAAATTCTGTAGCCCAGTTTTACATGACTTATAAGTGTTTGTATGACAAGGGAGGTTCTGTTTTCCCCTGAATTGGTAGTATCTGTTGAAGAAAATTGGTAATATGGGAATGTCTTACATTTACATGGAATAGTTGTTACTGCCTCTTAATTTTTATTTCCTGTTAATACTTTTCCTCCATCTTGCAAAGTTCTTAAGGGTTTTCTAAAATTAGCTATGTCAGGTTGTCCATAGGAATGTCTTAAAAGCAGGGGAAAAAAAACCCTCACACAGCAGTCAAAAAGGCCATTACATGCATTAACCTGGGAAGAAGCCTATTACTGAATTTTACTGTGAACCACAACACACTTCTGTAAAATAGCAAAGAGCACAGATACGCTAACTGGCAAAGCAGTCTGATGTGCTTACCTCTCACACTGTCAACTATGCCTTTAGTCATGGTCCTCATCTCTTGGTTGACTTGGTTACTTTGATGGGGAACTGTGACAAGTGGGGTTTATTTTTGCATGTAGAACAATTTAAAATTATAGAACAAGAAGTGGGAAATGATAAATATAAAAAGCCATTGGGTAGTCAGTGAAACTCAGTGAAGTTCTGGGGGAGAGCTGCAGTCTCAGCCTCTTTTTCTGTCACTCTGATACTCCTAATAACCTTGAAACTCTAGTTGAAGGAAAGCTAGCAAACATTACTGATAGATCAGAGTTGGAACTAGAATATGTGAGAAAGTAGATATAGAAGGAAGAGCTGTCAATGCAGCGTGCTTATGGTTGGGAAAGGTCTGTTTTAAAGAGCAATTTTAGTTGCTTGCTAGACTAAAAGCCAGTTCTCCACAACTTGGCCACAAAATACAGATGGCAGAAATGTAAGTGTGAAAAGTCTTTGTGAGGGCAGAGGTGAGTGGGAGGAAATCTGTTAATGAAATCAAACCAGTATGGTTAAAATGCTTAATCAAATTTATAACATTAAATTAATTTTTGTAGTGGGGAGGGTCAAACAAACATAATTGAATACATTTTAGTGCAGTATTGAAGCAAAAAAAAAAAAAAAAAATTCCAGGAAAGAACAGGAAAAAAAGACAGAAAGAGGATTTTTTTTTTTTTTTATTTTTTTTTAGGGTGCCTGACAAAACACATAGCAATGGAATACAAAAGGCCTCATTCTAATTGAATTACAAACTGTGTAATAGTTTAAACTGCACCAGCTGGTCTTATGAAGCTACCATATTCCTTGGAGACATGTTCCTTGGATTCTCTTAAGAATCTTACTAGACCAGTTCAACATTGCCTTCTGAAACTTTGTGCTGAAATAGCAAGATGTATAGCTTAACAGCTCAATCTTTATTAAACAATAACTACAGTGAAGCAAAGCACATGGTGTTTGTGCATGTGTGTGCTTAACTTGTATTAATTTGTATTTAGTAGCATCCTTCTCTCTCAGTTCTTCTGCTGTCTGTTGCTTTAAGTTGTCAGATCCTAGAGCAGTCACAGCCTTATAGTCAACCCCTTGTTTAATGGGGATTGGAGTCACTGGGTAGGTCTGCTACACATGCTAATTAGTAAGCTCAGTGTTTGTCTTGGGAATACTTATGAGAGATTCTTGTTGTAGCTGAGGTTTATCAATACATCTCTGAATCAGGCCACAAAAGGAAAAAGTGAGGCATAGAAGGTTTTTGAGGCTTAATAAAGTAACTACAATCAAGTGAACAACAGTCTTACTTAAACTTGCACCAGAAAAGTAAATAACTTCTGCAATTGATAATGAGGTTGGCTTTAGATTATTTTGAAGTAGAGTGCCAGCTGTGCATTAGAAGCAAATCAAACTCTGAATGACAAACTGTCAGCAAAAACTAAGGCAATGTATGACCATTTATGTTTTGTGCAAAAAGCTGCTGGGGTTGTAGTTATATAAGTAGTTGTTTTGCTTCATTGGTCAATCACATACCAGCAAAAAATATCTGTTTCCTTGAAAACATATGGTGTTTATGTATTCTTTAAATTTTTTCAGTTGTGCTTATCCTAAGTGCTTTTTTATGTCTTAGTTTCCAAAATACTGTTTTTAATAGTTTTTTAATGGGCAAAGCCATTGATCTTTCACAGGCATAATGATTTTCATTTGCTTAAGTGAAGATTCCTGTAACATTTAAACATTGGGTTAAAGAAGGCTTCATATTAAGTAACTTTTTTTTTTTTTTTTTTTTTTTTTGCTGTTTGTTTGTTTGTTTTGTTGTTTTGTTTTGTTTTGTTTTCCAGAATTTATAGTTTCATAACTCTGGATCATATGTATTACTGAGTAATGATTGTATGTATTCCACAAGTTTATTAAAAAAATTAAAAAAAAAAAAAACTGTTTTGTAACATACCCTTTTAATGCTGAATTCAGAGAAAAACATACTGATCATTATCAGTCATATACTGTCACATCACAGTAATAATGCAAGATTATTTCAATAAAGCCTGAATTACAGAAATTAGTTTGTTTTCTGATAATATGCATGTATATGTATCCATCTCTGAAAATAGATCTCTTAGCTGTAAATATTCTTCATTGACTTTACGTATTTCTTTGTGAAAACTTGAATTCTAGTTTTTAATTATGAAGCATCTTGCAGTATAAATTCCATAATACATACCAAGATGGGCAAAGTGAGAACCAACATTTTTACTGTGAAGTCTACATTTATTTTTACCTTTGATATATCTGTGCATTCCATGGAAAGAATGTGTGAAGTATATTTGTGACTTGAATAATGGTGATGTACAGAAAGGAGAACTCTGAGGTGGGGAGATGCTTTGCTGTGGCTTTGAAAATCTCTTTGAGATCTCTTGAGGTGGGACACAAAAGCAGACATCATCTGCTTTTTTCATGCAAAGATGAGAAACCATTAGGCCACCCAAAGTACCCTCAACTTGGTAGATTCAGACAATGCCAGTGATATCAGGACCTCTTGGAAAGTCTTACTTTTTATCTTTTTAAAGAAATTACTTCCTATATATTTTTTTTTTTTCATTTTTTTACAGTATTCTATAACTTCTCTCAAGACCATCCCAGAATTATGTAGAAGGTGTGATTCACAAAATGAAGACAGATCAGGTATGATTCCTACTTCTGTCCAGCCATCATTTTCTAGGCTGCTTTTATCATGTACAACTTGGCAACAATTGCTTCTTGGCAGTGTTCTGTTTTGTTTTCTCTCATTTTTCTACAGCTTTCTGGAAACATGACTTTTTTTTTTTTTCAACAGATGTTAGTTCATTAGAAGGAAAAAAAAAAAAGTTCCAAAAAAGGATTTGGCTGTATACAGATAAATGTAGGGCTTCATCTCAGCAGCTCCAAACCACAGTATATGCAACAATTTACTTGAAAACCCGAGAAACCATTGGTGACAAGACGTAATAATGTAGGCGCCAATGAAAAAATGTTGGATACATTTACTACCCATATGGCCACGACCAGTTTGAGGGATGATGTTTTGCCAGAGTCTGAAACTGTATCAAGGATGCTACATGATAGAATCCACTCTAAGGCATACTGTACTAGTTAAGATTAAAGCAGAGTTTTTGAGTTTAATAGTGTAAACTAAATGAAGAATCATGGCATATAGATGAGAACCAGCTGGGGACCTTCCCCCTTCTCTCCCTCCCCCCCCAACAAAAAGTGTATTCAGTGTTGTTTTTCACTCTGTAAATCAGATTAATCCCTTTTTGTTTTTCTCTTCCTGATGGAGGAGAAATGAATTGGTGAGCGAAGCATTTTTGTTGAGCTATGAAAAGTTTATTGTGCTTTCATCTATGCTTTAATTGAATTTTCATTAATATTGTTGAATCAAAGACTTTTAAAACAGAAATGGCAGACCTGAAATTTGTGGGATGATAGAAGGCTTTAGGAACTGTGCTATACTTTGGCAACTTTCATTTCTGTATTTCCTTTCAGAGAATTGTAAATTTCCAAGGTGTGTAACTAAGCTGAAACTTTATATGAGCTAGTTCTTCTGCCAGAGTCATTAAAGACAGGTCACCATAGCCCTGTGCCACTGCCCTTGACAAAAAGGGAAGTGAAGCTTTCCTTACCATATGTTCTTGCAGTGTTTTTGCCCACACAAGGCACAGTGGTTATTGTGCAACCAGCATTACCTGCTGCAAGCAGAAAGGCAGGGAATAAGAGGAAAGGGAGAGGGTCCCCAGTCTCCCCACCACCTCAGTTTTCTGTCCCATCCTCTCCCTGTCTTCTCTCGTTCTCCGCCTTTACACCGTCCATCTTTGACACCCTTGCCTATGTCCTTGGCCCCAGACCTCCCTCCTGTCCTCATGCCCAATCCATCCTCTGCCCCATGCCTTTCTCACCTTGTTTTGTCTCTGCTCGTCTCCTTCCTGTTCCCCTCCAATTTCCACACACACATTCTCCCTCGTATTCTTGCCCTATACTCCCATCTCTTTCCTCCCCCTTCCTCCCTCTTTCCCCACTTCTTTCCCAAATATTTTCCTTTCTAACCCACATTTCCTCCCCACTATTTTTCCCTCCCATTCATCTCCCTGTCGTCCCCACCATCATCCCACTACGTCTTCCCCAATATTCTTCCCATTTTACTTCTAGACCATTCTTTTCCCCATTCTTCTCACCACTGTCTCCACCATTCTCCTCCCCACAATTTGCCACTCTCCTTCTTGCTCCCTTAATTCCATCCTCAATGCACTTGCTCTTTTCCCACCCTCATTTCTCCCCTTCATTTTCTCCCACAGTGCTATTTTTCTCCCTCTCTCTGGCTATCGGTATTAACATGTGATTATGTGGCAGCAGGGCACTGCCTGATCTTTTCACAAAAAGAGATAGTCATTTATTCACTTTGTTGCTCCAAGAGCAAGGTGAGCCAGAGAAAGAAAGCAAGAATAGCATATAAGATGTATTGTACTCCTAGGTCTATTCATGAGTACTGCTTAGCCAGAGTGACAGAATCAATGTCTGCTCTCAGGAAGGAGACAGCATTATTTTAAAAATACAGATAGTAGTCTTAAAGGAAAATGCCCACAAAAGACGAGGACGGGACATTGGTTCTTTAAGACCCTAGGATACTGACAGCTTATTGTATAGTCATTTTTCATGATCGCCTCTGCAATCAGCCATTTTTCAGTGATGACTTTAATTACATCTCCACTCATCCATTGCCTTGAAAAGGAGTTGACAGAAGTAAATACAGGCATTGCTGGAAGACAGTAGCAGCACTGGGGAGTCTGCCAGTGGAAGTTAATTCAGAGCTTTGTTTAAAATTCTTGAGTCAAAAAATAGGCCTTTAGTACTGATAATAATATCAGCAAGCTGGAAACAGTACTAAAATCTATTTTTTCAATCTATTTATCACTTAAGAGTTTTGGTGAATTGAAAATAGTAATAAAATCTATTTCTTTTCTTTTTTTTTTTTTTTTTTTCTTTATTTTCTTTTTACTCAGTCAATAAGTACACATACATAGTGTTGTACAGGAAAGTATCACTTTACATCCCTGCACAGACTTCACTGAAATATCAATGGAGTTACATCAGTCAATGCTGTTTAAGGCCCCATCTGCTGATTGTTCATAGTTGCTTTTGCTGCAGTCTTCTGCCTTCTTCATATCATAGAATATTAAAAATAGTTGCCCAAGTTACTGTT
>CM021797.1:63590616-63638108 GCA_011076525.1 Nettapus auritus | reverse complement strand
GGATCCTTCTGGAAACTGTGCTAAGGCACATGGAAAATAAGGAGGTGATGGGTGACAGCCAACGTTACTTTGCTAAGGGCAGATTCTATGATGTGGTTACAGCATTCGTGGATAGCTTATGATGACAGCTTATGTCATCTACCTCAACTTGTGCAAAGCATGTGACACTGTCCTCCATGATATCCTTGTCTCTAAATTGGAGATACATGGATTTGATAGTTGGACCACTCGGTGGGTAAGGAATTGGCTGGATGGCTGCTCTCAGAGAATTGTGGTCAACAGCTCAACGTCCAGGTGGAGGTCAGTGATGAGTGGTGTTCCTCAGCGGTCAGTACTGGGACTAGTGCTGTTCAACACCTTTGTTGGTGACATGGACAGTGGGATTGAGTGCACCCTCAGCAGGTATGCCAATGACCCCAAGCTGTGTGGTACGGTCGATGTGCTAGAGGGAAGGGATGCCATGCAGAGAGACCTGGATAGGCTTGGGAGGTGGGCCTGTGAGAACCTCATGAAGGTTCAGCAAGGCCAAGTGCAAAGTCCTACCCCTGAGCCAGGGCTATCCCAAGCATAAATACAGGCTCGATGAAGGATAGATGGAGAACAGCTCTGAGGAGAAGGACCTGGGAGTGCTGGTTGACGAGAAGCTCCACATGAGCCAGCAACGTGTGCTTGCAGCCCAGAAAGCCAACCATATCCTGGGCTGCATCAAAAGCAGTGTGGCCAGCAGGGTGAGAGAGGGCATTCTCCCCCTCTTGTGAGGTCTTACCGGGAGTATTGTGTTCAGCTCTGGGGTCCCCAGAACAAGAAGGATGTGGACCTATTAGAAAGGGTCCAGAGGAGAGCCATGAATATGATCAGAGGGCTGGAGCACCTCTCCTATGAAGACAGGCTGAGGGAGCTGGGGTTGTTCAGCCTGGAGAGGAGAAGGCTCTGGGGAGACCTTACAGCGTCCTTCCAGTGCATGAAGGGGGCCTACAGGAAAGCAAGAGGGGGACTCTTTGTCAGGTAATGTAGTGATAGGATATGGGGTAATGCTTTTAAACAAATGAAAAAAAAATGGTACATTTAGTTTAGATATAAGGAAGATTTTTTTTCCTTTGAGGGTGGTGAGGCAGTGGCATAGGTTGGCCACAGAAGCTGTAGCTGCTCCATCCCAGGAGGTGTTCAAGGCTGGATGAGTCTTTGGGCAACCTGCTCCAGTGGGAGATGTCCCTGCCCATGGCAGGGGGATTGGAATCAGATGGTCTTTAAGGTCCGTTCCAACCCAAACCACTCTTTGATTTTGTAAATACTGGTGCACAGAAGAGATCTGCTTTGTCCAAGATTATACCAGACTTATTTTTCAGATTCTGGAATCATTTTAGCTGTTCCACATTCTAGTCCACTGCCTTAAGCTTAAACCATACTTTATTGTTGTTTATAAGTGAATAAAGCAGTATCTATTTGACCCAGACTTTTAATGGCCCCTGCCTGTGTTCATAAGTATGGAGAAATGAGCAAGACACTTATCCCCTGGAGCAGCTGTTGAAGACTACTTGCATAATTCCTGCTGTGCTGGTGTTTTGGAGGACATAGGCATTGCTTGCCTTTGTTTTTGCAGAGAACAAACATCTGAAAACAGAAGAGAGGAGATTCAAGCAATACCCTGGCCCATTCTGACCAATGTTCTCAGTGTTTTGTAGGAGGAAACCATGCTGTAACTGCCTAAGCAGTAATGCAGCCTATACAGCGTCCAAGTGAATAATTGCACCAGGGATTGCATCTACCGGTTTGATTAGCTTTCCTCCCTAGTGCTTATGTGGTTAAATGCCATGTTCTAATCCTTTATTAAATGAAGTGTAAATTCATCATCCCATTTAAGTAAGGAATATGTTCATAAGTCAGCAAAAATATTGCTAATTTTACTTAGTGTCCCAGTTTGTTTTTCTGGAGCTAGTATTTGCAAGAGATGCTCCCAACATGTTGGGAAGGAAAACAATGAAGAATGTGATTGCCTTACTCCACTCTAGCTGTAATGAAAGAGAAATATATGACTGTGCAATGATCCATGACAGATTTGTAACAAAGGTCATTGCTTCTTCGCGGTGTCCGATTTTACAATTTTATCATCAGTGGTTTCTGTAAATACTTGTTATTAAGGTCAGAAAGTAGAAAAAGGAAAGCAACAAAATAAATGAAAGCCTAAAGAAAGTGACGACAAACAAAATGTTGATGCCTTTTCCAATGTCTAGACCCCTGTGTTGAAAGCAGTGTTTTCATAAAACGCAGACAGAATTCATTTCCATACTGAGTGCTTAATAGTTCCTGTCAGAACAAAACAGCTGGGAAACATATGGTATCCATTTCCCTGTATCACTTGGAAAAAATTTCACATGTAAATAAAACCAACATAAAAGTGTAGGCCTTTGAACCTAGAATCTTATACAACACATAAATAAATCAGTACAGTGCGTTCTTTGTATTGGCCCACTAAGCTACATGCCTTCTGATTATTATTATTTTTATTTCTTTTTCGGAAATGTATTCTTAAGCACTTCCAAAAGTATTAAGGTAATTTTCAGACATCCGTAACTACTAAGCTATACTAATCTTTCACTTCAAACATTAATGTTGTACTGAAAGTGTATATATCTGTTTCTTTAGGAAGGTGTTCATGGCAAATTGTGTGTTTTGACCACAAATTAGATCGCCCTGATATGCAGTTAGCATGTGTAATAAATCTGCTATGTTTAAACTGCATTCCTGAGTTTGAGAATGTATTAACTCTTAATGTACAGTAAGAGGAGCATAGAAGAAGAAACTGCCTAAAGGCTTTAGTGGTTTTAGTAATGTCTCTCTAATGAAAAAAAAAAAAAAAAAATTCTTTACCAGAGTTCACTGATTAATGAGAACATAAATATCACCAACTGGGACTGTAGGAAAGAATGCAGGTCCAGTTGGAATAAGAGCTTAGGTATCTTTAGCTCCCTTTCTTCTCTGCAAGTCAGACTCACTGGTCAAGCTCCAATGTGCTGAAATAATTCTCTGGAAGTTCCAGAGCTATAGGTATGTGTGTTTGTGTGTGTGTGTGTATAAACGTATGCACATTAGCAGATGGAAAGTTGGACTGAGAAACCCAGCATACGGAGGAGAAATGGAAAAAGAAACATTGCAGCTGAATAAGTAGGCTTAATTTTCAGATCAGAGAATAGTTTAGGTTGGCAGGGACCTCTTGAAATCTGGCCCAACCTCTCTGCTCATGCGGGGTCAGCTGGAGCAGGTTACCCAGGACTGTGTCCAGGTGAGTTCTGAGTATCTTCACAGACATAGAATTTACAGAATCATAAAGTGTTTTGAGTTGCCAAGGACCTTAAAGACCACCTAATTCCAACCCCTTGCCATGTGCAGGGACACCTCCCACCAGACCAGGTTGCCCAGAGCCCTGTCCAGCCTGGCCCTGAACACCTCCAGGGATGGGGCATCCACAGCTTCTGTGGGCAACCTGGTCTAGCTCTTCCAGCCCACGATGACTCCTGCCCAGCTGCTGGGGCCCAGCCCTGTGCCCAGGGACCCATGGTTTCTGCAGAAGCTGGGGAATAGAGCTGCCGTTTCCCTTTTGCAGGGTCAGATAGTGCCAAAGCTGAGCATGTGTCCAAGACACACAGACACATTTGTATCACCTGGTGGTAGAGGTACAAGTTTACTGGTACAGGCCTGCACACAGCACTCTGCAGCTTCACAAGCACACACACATTTGTGGATCCTTTAAATGCCTGGCATGGCCCCTTTGTCCACCCAGCACCCTGCCCAGATACCAGGCCCCTTACCTGCTTTGTGGGTCACCTACTCACTGGCAGGTCCAGCTTGAAGCTCACTGCAGACAGGCAGTGCTTGCATACTTGCCATCATGCACACCACACTCTCAAGTCCCTATGGGCGTACTGGCATGGACCCCCTGCATGCTTGATACCATGGTGAGGACCCGAGGGCCCTGCTACTTGTCAGCTAGTCCAGCTGAAAGCTTGCAGCGCGTGCACACCCCAGGCACACCAGGTGATCAGGTGCACAGCCCAGCTGGGGACAAGCACACTGACCTTCTTAATTTATACTGCGAACCTTTTATACTCTTTTCTCTTACTCTTTTTGTTCCTCTTGCTCCCCTTTCCTCTTACAAACCCAAATGGATTTGCAGAGGTCTGCAGTTTCTGCAGCCTCCCAGTCTGGGCTCCCCCAGCCCTCCAGTTCACAGTATTACCATCTGCAAAATCTAGGCTGATCTTCCTGGAAGCTGCACCTGTAGTTAGATGGCCCATCCACTAGTGTGACTGGGAGATTTATTTCTTGCCATTGTCCCCATTTTTGTTTTGTCAGGTCTGTGTCTCAGCATTTTGCTTGTGGTTCTTTAATTCTTATCAACCCAGCCGGGAAAGCATCACTCAGACAACCTTGCTTAAATAATATTCCCACATTCTATCTTTCTTTATCAATTGGTAAAACTGACCAAATTTTGGTTCCCATCACTTCCTCCCCTATCCTTTGTTGCACTGGAAAAGGTTCTTCACCGAATGCCCTTAAAGTAGCAGATACTCAGTTTCTGTATAACCTTACACTTCCCTTCAGCTGGAATTTCATGTGTTCTGGTTTGTGCCCATTGCCTCATCTAGTCAGTGGGTACCACTGAGAAGAGCCCAGCTCCCTCTTCTTTCTTACCTTCCACCATGTCTTCATACCTGTGGGTAAGATTCTCCTGAACCTTCTCGTCTGCAGGCTGAACAGTCCCAGCTCTCTCGGCCTCTCTTCATATGAAAGAGGCTCCAGTCCCTTAATTGTCTTCGTGTCTCTGTGCTAGCCTTGCTCCAGGAAGTCCGTGTTCTTCTTGCACTGGGGAGCCAGGACTGGACCCAGTACCCCAGGTGTGGCCTTGCCAGGGCTGAGCAGAGAGGAAGGATCACCCCTCTTGACTTGCTGTTTTCATGAAAACAGGATTTCCAATTCCTGTGTCAAAAAAAGTACATCTTCTAGAGATAACAAGCCTGAAAAGAATAAATTGTTGCTGTAACTAAAACACTTAAAACACTTAAAACAATTTTAACCAAGGAGGTTGTCCTACTCTTCTTATGTATCTCTGTTCAACTAGAGATGTGCAAAAAGTGGAGTTCAAACTAGCATAGCTTGATAAGGCCACTGTGAATGCTACTGGACTCTTACAGGTTCCTATTACTTGATTAAAACTATTTGTAAATGATTATAATTATGTCCTGTTTGAAGATTTCTGTTCTAGAGTGTGAAATTCTTCAGCTGTTTTCTTAGAGTTGCAGTTAAATCTGTTTCAATATGAATCTGGCACGGTGTCATGTAATTCTGGCTACCAGTGCTTATCCAGGTATATCTTTGAAGCATGCTATATATATCATGTCACACATCTGGCAGTGATCAGCAGTTCTAAATCATATTCCTCTATTTCTTCAGTTTCCAGCAGCAGCTGGAACTGTGGAGTCTCAACTCTTATCGGAAATGCACAGAAACCAACAGGCATTGCAGATGTGTGCAATAAATTCAGACCAGTGAAGAGGGTTTCCCCACTAAAGCACCAGCCAGAGAGCTCTGAGAACAATGAAAGCGATGACCAAAAGAACCAAAAGGGAGAATACCAGAAAGGCAGCGAATCACAGCCTGCACCTCCAAATGATGACCAGAGCCCAGGAGAAGGAGAGACTCTTAAAAGTAAAAACATTGAGCCTACTGTTCTACTCGGGGAGCTGGAGCACTATGACCTGGATATGGACGAAATATTGGATGTGCCTTATATTAAATCAAACCAGCAACTCGTTTCTTTCACAAAGGTAGCTCCTGAGAAAAAAAATTTGGGTGTATGTTCAACAGTTAATGGTGTTAGTGGCAAGACCTGCCCTACAGGGAGCACAGAGAACTCGCCTTCTGGGGTGACACAGTTCTGTGTTCTCTCTCCTGTGAAAGGCTCTCAGCTGAGAAAAACGCAGCCCATTGTCCTTGATCAGCACAAGCATGTAACAGAAGAATTAGAGCTTTCCCAGCCTTTAGTTAAGTGTAGCTCAGTCCATGAATCTGAAGCCCAGGGCAAGGGTTTCCTCTGTAGGACATTTGTTGATCCTCAGGCTCACAAAACTGAGAAGACTATGCCAAACTGCCACCTGAGGACTTTTCACCTGCAGACAGCAGTGGCAGAAAACAAGCAACTTGAAGAACTGAGTATGAACTGGAGCAGTGCAGGGGGCCCAGAAGAAAGGAGCGAAGAGGTGAAAAAATTTAAGAGCATCTTAAACATTGTAAAGGAAGGCCAAATATCATTACTGGTAAGTATAATTTTTTTCATAAACCATGTAGAATAAGAGGGTTCTGTAGTGTGGTTTGTTATGTCAGCAAAATTTATGAAGTGTGTGTTTTGCATCACCACCCTTTGTATCCTGTGTGCTCCTTATAAATTGGGCAAATTGGCTTCCAGATATAAAGTTTTCATCTTTAAAGCAAGTATGTACCAAAAACAGGATACTAGTTTTATGTAAGCATGGGCAAGATTGCTAGTTTATGCAGTAAACTGAAATCATATAGACGGTAGACATTTTAGCTCTTGAGATCATTTGAATATCAAATTTAAATCTTAAATGGGCTTTGCTTTTCACAACATTTGTGGTTTGTTTTGTTCAGTTACTAGTGGTTTACCTCAGTTATTTAGAAGCTGATAGTAGGAACAGAGGGGCTTCTGTTGTATTCTGATTATTATTCAGGAGTGTTTATGCTGGCTTGTTGCAGCAGCATTCTCAGGCAGGAGCTTTCTCTAAAGCCTCAGTGGCCTTTGACCCATATGAAGTTTTCGGTAAATTCTAGCACAGTGATCAGACACTATCAATGATGTTTTCCAAAGTAACTAGATGCAAGTGAACACAATGATGCAGAGCATGTGATCTGCAGTCAGAATGGCTGGTGGAGGCCCTGTGTATGTATAAGAACTGTTTTTGTTAGACTTTTGTTTAGCTTCTCTGTTTACCAGTCTAGCTCAAGCACAAAGGCATGCTATTAACATAGCAGTAAAAACAAAGACAGACATTCAAAGACTAGACAGAGGCAGTAGAGTATATTAGAATGTTCACTAAGAAATAAAAGTAGATGGAATTCACCCAAAATAGGAATTGGTAAAAATAATACAAACAAACAAAACAAGGTCATAATAGGTAGGTAGGTAGGTGGGCAGAAAATATGTTTTTTGTTTTTTTTTTTTTCCAAACAGATCGAAACCTGTAAGCAAAGTATAGTCATCAAACAGTACTCTGTCAAGTCTTCACAACACTAGAAACTTATCATTGTTACTGCTTAACTCTGTGTTCCTTCTTCCACTTTCCTTCTGGGGTTTATCAGTCTAATTGTTTTGTCTGAAAATTAGATTCGGGCAGGAATAGTGTATTAAGTCATGGTTGTGAATTACTTTGGGTAAATATTCCAAGAAATTACTTTTATAATGGAAACAAGCTACTAAATAAGAGTCTTCTGCCTCATGTTTTAAGTACAATTTAGATTGTGCTTAACAATACAAGCTACTACTTTGTTATGAGTAAAATTAAACAGGAAGATTTTTAAGAGTCATGGATGATTACTCTTCAATAACATATTATTACAGTGCCTTCTGTCCCTCCTCCCCTCCCTCTTCTCACCCCCACCACTCCCCCCAAAAAAAGAAGAGAAACCAATCACAAAATTGACAGAAATTATGAACATGTATTTTCTTAAAACTGCATTGTAGAACAAACTAGTACAAAGACTTAAAGCTATTCAAGAACCTTGCACTTCTTTATGGTATTTACCCTAGATGGAGAGAAATTAAGCAGTGAATGAAGCCAATGAGCATACTGCCTCTATCCTTTCACTAATGATATCCAGTTCCTGTACCAGGAAATTAAAAGCTGCTGGTTATGAGTTGTGAAAGAATGTGACAATGGGAAAATGTCTTTTGTCTTGTATCTTGGGTCCTGAGGCTTAGAGTTCTGTACATCTTTCTTATCCCTAGTTGTAACTAACATAACACCTTCTTTAACAGCCACATTTAGCAGCAGATAATCTGGATAAGATTCATGATGAATGTGACAACAATCTGTTGCATGTAGCAGCATCAAAGGGACATGCAGAATGCCTGCAGCATCTCACTTCTTTGATGGGTGAAGACTGTTTGAATGAAAGAAACATTGAGCAGCTAACTCCAGCTGGATTAGCAATAAAGGTAATTTAGTCTCTGTCTCTACTGTAATGTAACATAAAGGTGATTTAGTTTCTTTCTGTGATAGCAGTAGGTATTACATCCAGCAGGATGCCATTTTCAAGCCTTTTGTTAAATGAGAACAAAAAAGAACAGTTGTCTGGTACCTCATAAGCAAATAAAAATGGATTACTATGCAGGATATTCTGTCAGCTGTATACTACTGACATTTTTATACATTGCTGTCAATGAATATATGTTCATTTTTAAATCTGTTAACTGTCTAAAAAATTACTATATTTTGAGGAACATTCATTCAATCAGACTCATTTGTGTCTTCAGAAAGTGTAAGAGAGTTAGAAAAAAAGGTATGAGACCATGTTTACAAAGCGAGAAATAACTGATCTGCATCTGGAGTTGAAACATCTTGGTTGTCTAGAATAATTGCGTTGAAGTTAAAATATACATATTACAGAGCAACCAGTCAGAAAATGTGATAATTAATGTCAAAACTTACAACAACTATTGTGTAGGGAAATGTGAGGATAATTGGTGTTGCTGCCTAAAGTAAAACTTGATGTATATAGGAAGGCTGATAATTTATCCAAACTGATTCTGGTTCTTCAGTAAGAGTGGGTGGTCGAATGCCATTCATCTTAGTCACGGAGTATCTTAAGACGAAACGATGACAGGGCGACTAGGGTTTCTGATTTTTCAGATATATTATTTTTAGTTGTTATTTGCTTCTTGGGAAAACTTTAGAAACTGGCAGAGAACTGGTGGACTCCAATCTGCAGGTTTGCATTCTTCTCTTTGTGTAAAAACAATTCTGAAACTTGAAATTGATATTTCTTTCCTTTCTAAAATAGTTTTTTCCTTTCTATGAATGCAGAGAGTATTTTATTTCTGTGTTGTCCTGTATGAGGTTTTGACTGAGGGCTTGAAATGATTGTTTTAGCTATTAAAGCTATAATAACGTTTATGAAAATGACAGTTGAATAGTGAAATAGGAGCAGGTCATATCTGCATTTAATGAGGTATAATTGTTCTCTGATCATATTCATGGCTCTCCTCTGGACTCTTTCTAATAGGTCCACATCCTTCTTGTTCTGGGAACCCCAGAGCTGAACACAATACTCCCGGTAAGACCTCACAAGAGGGGGAGAATGCCCTCTCTCACCCTGCTGGCCACGCTGCTTTTGATGCAGCCCAGGATATGGTTGGCTTTCTGGGCTGCAAGCACACGTTGCCGGCACATGTGGAGCTTCTCGTCAACCAATACTCCAAGGTCCTTCTCCTCAGGGCTACTCTCAATCCATTCTCTGTCTAGCCTGTATTTGTGATTGGGATTGTCCCAGACCAAATGCAAGACCTTGTATTTGGATCAAGGTCTTTGCAGCATCTACATCCCACTTCATAGAAACTTGTAAACCTCCCTGAGCATGCATAGTAATTTGGAACATTTGAAAATGGGCTGTAAAAGGTGTTCAGGGCAAGAACCCTCTCCTTTTTTTGTGTTTGTACAATATTGATCGCAGGTCCTAATCCAAGAGGTTTAGGTGTTCAGATGCTAAATACTTAATAATAACTTAGGAAACATACACTTAATTATTGAGTTTGTAGGGAGAGAGATTGTTCACTCTGTTCCAGTAAATGATCTTATTAATTTTAAACATGGAGCCCTGTAGTATGAGTGATAAAAGCAGAGCTATGGTTTTGGTCTAAACAATTGAACAATAGGGATCAGATTGTGTATGTAGTACTGTTTCACTACCTCTTGAGCTGGTGTCTGCTGTGATGCCATTCAGCAAACATACTGTGCCAACACATTTGCTCAGCTGTAGTTTTAGGAGGGAGAAAATGGAAATCACAAGGTAAGTTTGAGGTGACTGCAAATTGTAAGTAGCCAAATTATATTTGATCCAGGACAGCAAGATAAACAAGTGCAATATGTGAGGACAGATAAAAGAAAAACTTCAAAAAACATGGAATTTTGTGACATACTATATTTCTGATACACTTCTCCCTCTTTAGTAGATGTGTTTGGAATGAAACAGCTGGAATTTAAATAATTTTTTGTTGTTTGTTTAGAATGGTCAGCTGGAATGTGTTCGGTGGATGGTGAGCGAAACAGAAGCTATTGCAGAATTAAGTTGTTCCAAAGATCATCCAAGCCTTATTCATTATGCAGGTTGCTATGGTCAGGTATGGTTTTCATTTACTTTTCAAAGAGATTATTGAGATGCTTCTTCAGGAATTTCAGTTTAAAGCATCTTTATTATTTTATGGCTTTTAAACACGGGTGTTCATAAATAGTTTAAATATTGGAAGATCTTTTTTCCCATTTAATCTGTGTATTTTTTCAGTATTCTCCCTCATAAGTCCCCTCTTTAAGCTTTAAATAATGTCTCGGAGAAGATTAGATGCCCAAGAGCATCTACAAAATTTAGCCTTTATGGTCCCTTATGGGTCCCCTTGGATATCAGAAAATCATCATACATTTTGAATAATTCACATTTGTCTTCCAGGAGAGACTAATCTCAAAAAAAAAAAAAAAAAAAAAAAAAAAAAGGCAAATTGTGGCAATTTATTAATTCAGTATATCAGCAGTAAAATGAAGTGTGACAGAACTCAATCATCTGCCTAACTCTAGCTAGCCAGTCTTATTGAGAATTACATATAAAAATATGTTGTATACCAATCCTGTTCCACACCTAAGTTATCTATAAATCTAATCATGGGAAAAGTACAGCATTTTGGTGTTTTGCTAATGTCTGGGTAAACATATACTGCTTGATTGGACCACATTCTCCTCCCACAGTCTGTTTTGCCTAAATAGACCTTGCAATAACCCCTCTTCAAAGGACCTTCTCCAGGATTTACTATACAAGTAATAGTGTTTGGTTATTCTTCTCTAATGCCTTTGGCAGATGTACCAGTTGTATTATCCAGTTTCTTCAACAGATATTAAGGATAAATGCAGAAAAAATACTATTTTTGTGCTAATGCTGTTTTCTCTCTTCCTTGGTAAAAAAGAGGACAAGCAAAACGTATTCCCTAAGAAAATTTGCTTTTTCTTTCCTGTACAAACATGATTATCTTATTCATTGCCTTACAAGTACTGTGGCATGTTTTGGCTGTTAGTTGATTCTTTGCAAGGGTGGATTTACTATAGGGGGACGGAAAGAGAGGGGCAGATCTGGAAAGCTGTGGAGCTGGAAGTCTACTCTTTCTCCTGCTGGTTCCTAAGGCAACACAGACACCTTTGTTCTTGGCTGTGCAAACACCTACATTACTCTTTGCTCACCTGCTATGCAGATGTTACTGGTGCGAATTAGGAACCTGCTGAATATACTGATTGATTTTATCCTGCTTTCTATAACAATATAGGCTTGTAAACTTACAACTCATACAAGGAAGCTGGGAGCCCATTCTACTGGATTTGAGAAAGAAATGTTTACTACTGAGAAGAAACTTTGGAAGAGAAAGCTTCATATGAACTTTTGTTCATGTCTTCTTTTAATTAGCCTAATTTTGTCCTCATCTCTAAAGATATTTACAAAAACTAAATTCAGTCAAGTCCTTTTTTTTTTTTTTTTTTTTTTTTTTTTTTTTTTTTTTTCCTCCAAGCTCTGCTGTCTACTGCCAGGAGCAGATCTGGCACAGTTTATCTAGATAGTCTTTTCAGAGCAGGACGGAAGCTCCACCAGTTAAGAAACACCAGCTACAGTCAACCATGCATGAAATTTACAAAGGTGATATAAAAATTACTGCCAAATTTTCTTAGTTAGCTGAACGCCAAAGAAAGTTCATATGTAATGTCAACTATCTTTTTTTTTATAATCTATAAATGTCTTACAAACATGAAGGAATGTTGAGGCTGAAGGGAAGCCAGACTATCTTGCCCAACTGTGTTAGGAAGAAAAAAAGAGTTGAGATATTCCAAAGCGTAATTGGCACTATCCTCAAAGTTTTAATTTATTTTACCATTACTTACATGAGAGATAATCCAAACACTGGTCTTGGCAGAATTACAAGAGTAATATTTTTACAAGGAAGACCTGTTATTGAATCATTTTCTATCAGAGTCAGCCCATCCATTGTTTCCCCAGGCATTAGGCATGCATACCATATTTTTCTTCAATAAATATCATTTAGAATGGACAACAAAAGTGATTTCAAAGCAAAACTCCTATGTTAAAGGTCATCAAACCACAGTCATGACCAGACTCCAAAAACATCTCAACAATACTGTATTTTGTCAAATTACAGAGGAACCATATAAATTCATCTGATGAAAGAGAAGAAGAGCTTAAAGCCAACCAGTAGCCCGGTCTGCATACCTCCTACCTAGGGCTTCTTTAACCAAGAGTTTTTGCAAGAAGCAACCATGGTGGGCAGAGCTCTTCACGCCACCTTGTTGGTGTATGATAGATCACATACCAGCTGTTCCTGACACCACACCAACAGGAGGGCGTGATGGTGCAATCCCAGGTGCACATATTAGGTCCTAAGAGCTTCAGAGGGCTGTAGTTTTTTTCCAACATGGATACTGTCATAGCATGGGCCACACTGGTAAGAGATGGAGGGTGGGGAATGCCAAGTGTTTGTTACCTGCAGGGTCGAGACAGTCAAGAGGGACTTTGGGGAACCAGAGTTACAACATGACTGAGAGCCTCAGGGGGTTTCCTTGTGCCTCTTGACAGTGGTGTAGCGCAAGAGACCACAATGTGGCTGCAGTGTGTGGCATTCAGATATGCAAATGCACATTTATGCACGTCAAGTTGATTTTTTTTCCTTTGTAATGTCATTTTTGTGTTCCTTTCAGACACCTCAGTCTTTTATTTAGAAAACCTATTATCTACTAATTTTTTTAAATCAATTTCAAGTAATTGGGCAAAGATTGACTGTCAAGTCTGTACTCTTCACCATGCTGATCCTTCCATTTGTAGTATATTTAATCATTTAAATGGTCTTTGCTAACTGCACTTGCTATTTCAAAAGCCAGCTGATGGAGCCAGTCTGCAGCCTGTCCCAAAACAGAAATTATGCATTGTGACATTTTCCCAGAATCTTTTTTTTAGATAGGTTTGCATTGTAGGTGTGGAATATGCCAGAGGGATAATGTAATGTAATAATGTAATGTAATAATGTAATGTAATGTAATGTAATAAATAATAACTGCTACAACATAAGTCCATTGAAGGTCTTAAAATTATCAGCTGTACTGAATAATTTGTCAGTATATATCAGGTCCTGTTAAATAACAAGTATGTGACTATTTTCCATTACCTTAATTTTATAAATATATGTTATTATTCTTCATTTTGTCTGAGTAAGCTGATGATTATAAACCTTTTCCTAAGAAAAAATTTCTTCCAGGGACATAATATGACTGTTACAAAAGGGATGTATAGTATATTTTGATAAAGGCTTTTTCATTTTTCTGTATGTAAGTGAAGAAAAATGAAGTTATTTTACCCATGTTTGTCATGTCAGGGATACATCTGTTAAAAAACATAGTAATCTGAGGGAAACACAAACTGTCTCAGTGGGCCTCTAATGTTGTGCCTGTGATGAGTTAATACACAGACACTTCTAAGTAGAGATGATGGCATTTGGTCATCCAAGCACTTGATTTCTATGTTGATAACGTAAATGGCTGGAAAGCCTAATTTGCTCCATGTTGATTTTGATGATAAAATTACATACAGGCCATGCTCGACGTTTTGGTCACTGTTACATTTTGAAGATGTATATAATTTCACAGCTATAACTGTATTCCAGTTCTGCAGAGGAATGTCTCTAAAATATTATTCTTTTTATTATTAAAACATAAGGGAAATTCACAGGAGTAGTGCAATCCTTCTCCGCTGCTTGCCAACACCACAGGCATCTCCAGAAATTGCTCGAAAGTATTTTAAAAGGGATATGTGATCTTAAGCCATTCCTCCATGCTGGCTGTCATCTATATTTGGCATTCAGCCAAGAAGTATAAATACCTATTCCTTTGCCCTGTAACAAAAAAAAAAAAAAAAAAAAAAATCTGTTAAAATGGAAATGCAAAGAAGGTACTTACATTCCAGACAGTTCCAGACAGCTTGTCCCTCTGAAGTAGAAAGCGTAGATCCAGGTGCCTGAATGGATGGAATATCCTGGAGGAGACCTATAGAATCTGAGGTTTCATCTCGAGAGCTCAGGATGGACAGATTTCCTGGGTTTAGTTGTCTTGCTACTTTTCTTGCACAACAACTGGAGCATGATGATAGATTTGAAGAATCTAACTGCTCATCTCTGTGATCTGTACATATTCCTGTTGTAATTTTCCAAAGAAGCTTGTTAAGTTTCACAAAGTGTCAAAAAAAGATTTTCAGACTGACACACAAGCTGTTCTGCTTCAAGTGTCCTCTCCAAGACAGAGGCATGCATGCTTTTCAGTGTACAATTTATCAGAATGTGTTACAGCAGTGTAATATCTTTTTATAAAGCAGATAAAAATATTTTGATATATTTCCTTTAAAAAAATCAGCCAGAGACAAATTCCTGATATACTAAGTCCTGCAGAGTTAAGAGAGTCTGAAAGCAAGGTCTTATGAAAGGAACTATTGATCATTATTGGCACCAGATGACAGTACTGGTATTCCTCCTGTACCTGTAGATTTTCATCATATCTCATCTTTTGTGGCATCTGTTTCCCCCTTCTCTTAGGAGAAAATACTTCTGTGGCTTCTTCAGTTTATGCAAGAACAAGGGATTTCATTGGATGAAGTTGACCAGGATGGAAATACTGCTGTTCATATAGCTGCTCAACATGGCTATCTAGGATGCATACAGGTAGAGTAATAGCTACATGAGAAACATAATTTAAATCAAACTTGAATAATAACAACTATTAAAACATTTACAGGAGGTCTTCTTACAAGTAGGAATATCATTGATACCCTAAAATAAAGTGCAAGAAAGAAGTTTTAAACAAGTAGGACTCAGACTAAAATACCAGAAAGTTCTACTTTTTGGATTCTGTTCTATTGGATGCTATTGTATTGATATTATAAATCTAAAGTAATGACACTTCAATAAGAAAGCATGATTATACAGTATATAGTATATACACAAATACCTAATATAAGTTTTTATGTTAAAAAAGAGCAGCCAGTATTGATAAGCCTGTTCTTCTTGCTGATATTTTCTTTCTGTTTCTTTTTCCATTGAAGAGCTAGCTCTTAATCTTTTCCTTATGAAAGTCTAACAGTTGCAGTTTGTTTTGCATTGAAGGACTTCCACCTTTAGCAAACCATCCCTTCCAGACTTATAATCTTTAAATCTATCTGTGCTAAACAAAATAGTGTGATGGTGTTTCTTAACCAGCTCTTAATGAATCAGGTTGGGCACTGAGTGGCCAACATAGATTTTTGTTGTGCAGAGCTGCTATAAAGGATAGTTTGGCCTGCTGAGAAGGCTAACACAGTTATAGTGCTTTTGAGAATCAGATCTGAATAAACCAGTTTAGATACCTCTGTACAGTACCAGTGTTCAGTGTCGACATAACAAAAAAGCTCTATGGTTGAACTTGATGGCTAGGTACAAGTATCTTGACTATACCTTGAGCTGAAGAACACAGATATACCCTTTGTCCATCAGAGTCGCTAGGACCATTAGTCACAGGAGTACATTCTAGTATTTGGGGTTTGTGATCACTTTGAGTGAAAGTTGTTTGGAGAAGAAATAAGAGTAAAATTATTTCAGGTGGTTGCAGAAATATGTTTCATAAACAAATTAGGCATTGGAAAATAGCTAAATTAGTAGATGAGTCAGAAAGCCAAGAAATAGAAATCAACATGGGGAAGAAAACATGTCTAAGGAGGAGGAGTATTTCTGAGTCTAAGCACTCAGCTTAGATCAATAAATGTGTTAATCCTGTTACCACAGGTGAGTTGACTGACAGCACCTCTTCGACCACTGCAAACACAGAGGATTTGTAATAGTTCAACCATAAAAGAAATACACCTAGTTAATTCTTGTTAGCTAAACTCTCAGGGAGCTAAAAATATTTATGTACACAGTAACACTGAAGCTACAGATGCATAGTTGCTCATTATTATTATAGCAGTTTATTTCTATGTCTGGATTCAGAGAAGACCTAATTACATTGAAGCCAGTTTGAGAATGTGACACAATTTTTAAGAGAGAGAGAGAGAGAACCAGGTGGCAATTGAGCTGAAGGAATAAACTTGGGAAAACAAACAAACAAACAAACAAAAAACAGTCAAGTAAATTTAGAGGGCATGACCCTGCATTTTCTTGTTGATGGAACACTTTTTTTCTTTTAAAGGTGTCGGGAATGGACCCTATACAGACTCTTATAAGAATCTAACAAATAATCATAATACCTGTGCAAAATTTAGTGTATTGTTACTGTATAGTAGCCCATTGCTGTGAATGGGTGGAAAAAAAGTTGATAGAAAAATGTTTATGATTTACTAATGGGAAGCTGTTGTTGTAGATCAGGGCTTTCTGTTGTTAACCTCAACAGTTCCTCATCAAGATGTATAATGTACTTAGGAGAGAAATGGAAGTAAGCTATTTTGAACAGAGTGGTGACATCTGCAGGCTGTTTTCATGGGTAAAGCTGAACAAGAAAGAGAAATGGCCCTACTTCCTCTATGAAAAATGAACCTTAATAAATGGCTTCTAATTTTTTAAACTATTTTATTGTAGATAAATATGAAAATCAAGTTGCGATTTCTGTTGATATGAAGCCACAAGGAATAAATCATGAAAATATCTAATGACAACAAAAATAAACAACTTCAGTGTATATCACTTCATTAATACCTCACAGTGCTAAGTGCAGTTCATGTTTTGCTGTGCTGTGAAACCAAATAAGCCCTCTGCCGAGTGAGATAACAGTCTAGTTTTAATCAGGGTGCAGTGTATGATTTGGTAAAAAGAAAGACGTGATAAAGAAAGCAGAGGGATATGAGTACCAGTACAGAAAATGGATTGTAGTAGGGAGTCAGTGATTCCCTCACTCTCTCATTCAAAGTTGTTATGAACAGGCAACATGCCTATCATTTTCCAGACTGTATGATTCTGTTTTGCAGGTTCATAACTACCACCTTATTATTGGTAAGTTAACCCCAAATTTTTGACATAAGATGCAGTACAAGACTGTTCATGAGTTTATTTTGTTTATAGATTTAGCAAACCAGATAGTCTACCATTCCTCTTTTCTGTCAGCAAATGTAAAGGTCCCTATGCCTGTTATTCTGTACCAACAAGGCCACTCTAAACCCTAGTTGGCTTACCAGCTCTCCCTGAATAAATCAGCCAAGAGCTCAGCCACCCACTTCCTATGCATCTAATGATGCTGTTGTTTTTGGACACTTTATGGTTTTGTTCAGCACTTTTTCCAGACTGCTGTATGCAGTGTGTATCCAAACAATGCTTCAGGCACTTAGGTCTTATTGTAGTCACGAATAGTGTATAATGCTGATTATCAGAAACAAACCACAAAGAGTGAAGATTGGGTTTCAGTTCTTGCTTCAGTTATTGGATGTCTTGAAGTCAGCCTGACATAACTTCTTTTGTCTTTACAATGCTCTGGATTCAAGTTCCAAGGGCAACTGAGAGAACATATTCACAACTTGGACAGTTCTCCAGCAACAAGCTAGGGTTCTCAGCTATGACAGTGAGTAACACATCAGTATCCATCAGAATAAGAGGCATTGTTTTTCCTAAAGACTAGGAAATGGCAAATATAAAATGAGACTTTTTTCAGCATTAAAAAAAAAAAAAATTGAAATTTTCATCAGATTTCTTTCTGCAAAAAGAAATTTGTGCCTACTTGACCTGAAGGATTTTTTGGAAAGTATCTACCGTACCTTTCAGACACAAATATTACACGTCTAAAGGATCAGGCCATTGAAACTGCAGTAATGAGTGTAGTGTATTTCTTCTGAACCACAGAATACTATTCTGTTACCCTTGCACCTGAATAATAGATTTTAGTAGTATATGTTTTGAGTTCAAAGTGCATACAGGCTTGTCAAAGTGATTGGTTTTTCAAATCTTTCAAACATTTTATTCAGGAGTGGTTTGCACCCAGAAGTTCTTGTTGTTGATGAGATTTCACAGCAGAGATTTATGTTTAGAGATGTCAGTGTTTTCATTTGTGTTTTTACAGACATTGGTTGAATATGGAGCAAATGTCACCATGCAAAACCACGTAGGAGAGAAACCTTCACAAAGTGCTGAGCGACACGGGCATACCATGTGTTCTCGCTACTTAGTGGTTGTGGAGACATGTATGTCATTGGCCTCTCAGGTTGTGAAGCTAACTAAGCAACTGAAGGAGTAAGTGTTTAATTCCGAACAAAGGGTTCATTCTTAAAACAATACTGTCATCTTCAGTTTATTAAGCGTCAATTTTCTGCTTCTCATACGTGATATTTTCAGATTACATTTCTCCCTTATTTCAATACACTTTATTGCCCCTTCACCTTTAGCAGCTCAGTTTTTCAGATATCTTTTTTGTGGCAGTTTGCTGTGAACATAGATGAAGGGGGTGGGAGTGAAAAAAGGTACGCAATAGATACATAAGTATATATGTAAGTACTGTCCCTTTTCCCTTGAGTTAACATCTTTGCTGATCATAATTTCATTTCACAAAGCATGGTTTTCTATATAGCAGGTGTCTCTTCACACGTACAGTATAGTTTTTTGATGTTGTGAGGAAAAAATAAAATAGTAGTTGTGACTTGGAAGATAGCTAAGCCTACAGTGACCACACAGCATATATCCTGTGTTCTGCTTTTTCTTCACAGAAACTGGCATAAATATGTTAGTATGTTTTTTACAAGTGCTCTGTAAAGAACCTATTATATTGAAACATTAATTTATGCAATTGCTTGCTTTTATTATAGATGCGGTAACTATGATTTAGTGTGTAAATGGCCTCAAAAAATAAGACTCTTAGAAAACACGTGCACTGATCTAGCTTGGTTCCAACTTATTTACATGACCTAGAGCTTCTCGCCTACCTCAAGCCATGAAAATGCTGGTTGAAAATAACATGTTTAATGGGATCATAACATGTTATAGAAATGGCATGTGGGCAACAGTACTAGGTGTAAACTGCAAGGTTTTATTAGCATGTGATCTGCAGGGGTGGCTTCTGTGAGAAGAGAGTAGGGGCTGCCTGGCACCAGACACAAATGGTTGCAGCCAGCTCTGCAACAGACCAACTGAGCATATCAGCCAAGTTGGTGATGCCTCAGTGGAAACATTTTAATAAGGGCAGAAGATGAAAGAGAGAGAGGAGGAGAGAAAAAAAGAGGAACAAAAGGAGGGAACAGCAAGGTCAGAGGAGAACAGGTGCTCCCTGGTGGAGCAGGCACACCTCCAAAGTTACTGTGACCCATGGAGTACTCACACTGGAGCAGGTACACTCCTGAAGGGACTGGAGCCCATGCATAAGCCTATGCCACATCAGTTACAGAATCACAGAATCATCTAGGTTGGAAGAGACCTCCAAGATCACTGAGTCCAACCGCTGACCTAACAAGTCCTCCACTAAACTATATCCCTAAGCTCTACATCTAAACATCTTTTAAAGACCTCCAGGAATGGTGACTCCACCACTTCCCTGGCAGCTTATTCCAGTGTCTAACAACCCTTTCAGTAAAGAAGTTCTAATATCCAACTTAAACCTCCCCTGGTGCAACTTTAGCCCATGTAGAGGACCCACACCAGAGCACAGGAAAGAGTGAGATGGAAGAAGAAACAGAAAGAAATTGCTACTCACTGACCATGACCTGTGCCACTCATTACATCACTGAAGAGGCTGGGTATAACCTGCAACAATAACAAGGGGATAGGAGAGCTGCCTGGAGGGAAGCCTGGCAATGAGGCAGGAGAGGGGCTTGGAGTGTAGAAGAACTTGGGAGGGAAGTTGAGCCTAGAAAAAGGGAGGATAGGAGTTTTAAATATTTGACTTGTTTGTTTCCCAATACCTGAATCAATAATTAAAAATACATGCTGATTGGCAATAAATTTCCAAAGTCCAGTCTGTTTTGCCTGTGATGGTAACTGGTAAGTGATCTCCCTGGGTTTCTCTCAACCCATGAAATTTTTCACTTTTGTTCTTCCTATTTTCTACCCTTGTCCTACTAAGGGGGAAGGAAAAGAGATACTGGGTGTTTCTCCCATCCAGAGTCAACCCACCACAATGATAAAGTATTTATTAGAATAATAAAATATAATATAAAATAAACTAGATAAAACTATTTTATTATAATCAACTCTCTGTTTTATACTGTTTTTAGAAGAGTGTGTAGTAGTAGTAGTCCGTTGTCCTTAAATGCACTTGAAGTATGCTTTTTTATGTTTATGCCTCAAAGCTTTTATGCTATAAAGGCATTTTCTCTTCAAGAAATCCTCAGTCTTCTTTTGCATTTATACTCTTGTAAATACAAACAGTGAATTCAGGATTATAATAATTTTTACAATTTTACTTTCTGGCACTGTGTCCACTAGGCTTTTTGAAATAACAGGTGCTTTGTTGTTTGTTCATTTGCAAAGGAACACTAAAATATACAGATCAACTGATATAAAGAAGAAAAAAAAATGTGTTTCCTGCATCAAACCCTGACTCATCTTAATATCTAATGATTTGTTTTCCCCATAACTCAGTAGGAAAACAAACAAAAAGCACAGGTAGTAGAAATAGCAACCATGGATTCCCCGTGTTTCTATCTCTTCAGTGCTCACTCAGTACTTGATACGTGTTACTTTTCATATGGAAAAGAAATACCTCTTATGCCAGATAGCAGGCTATTGACCCCCATAGAAACAGTGTGGTTCTGACTTCCCTGACAAAAGCATTATAATTTTTCCAAGTACCCCCTCTGTCCTCTCACAGTCTACATGCAGAGGAAGTCATTTAAATGATTCTTATCTGACTCCTGATGTGTTCCTTTGCTTGTCTCAGCTGGAGTTAAATCTGCTTCCCTTCAACAGCCTATTTTTTCAAGCTGCTTATTTATATCCAGTAAATGCCACAGCAGCTTTTTCTTCCTCATCTACAAAGACAAAGAGACATGAATCTCCTGTGCTACCCTGCTACAGCTTACTGAGGCAGTGAAACACTAGATTTTCTGCTTGAAAGAATAGTTACTGCATGGCTATTTGGGCTGCATTCTTCAAGCTGTGAGTAGTAGCCTAAAGAAGCACTGCACCATGTTTAGAGGCCTGTTCTCAGGAGTTAGGGGAGATGATGGAAGAAGACTTTTACCATTGGTATAGGCTGCTTAAAAATCCAAGTACAGCATGAAGCATATGGCTGGGGCAGCTTCTCCAGCTTCTCAAGGAACCTAACCTGTAACATAGCAAAGGAATTCATTGGTTGCAACACCTCTGGAGAAACCAAAGTATCAGATTAAGGTCCAATTTACAGTCTAAGTCATTTTAAACTTCTTTTACGTGGGAAAGGGTCCCACTTGGTCAGCTGTGCTGGCTTTGCTATATTTTCTCCACCTACTTCCGCTTGTGTTAATTTAGATACAGCTGGATCATGATGGATCACTTGAATGGAAGGGTAGTAATATCAACACACCAAGTGCTTATCTGCTGCTTTGCAACTGTCTCTCAGCTGCTGTAAACATGAGCTGATCATGAAAGCTGCTTTTAGTATGGGCTTCTTATCAACCAGAGCCTCTCTCTGCTATGTGCTCAACCACAGGAAAACTGGAATGGTTGACACTGTGCAAGAACAGCAAGCACAGAAACTGTCTTAGACTGGCACCTAGCAAGACTTATCTTCAAAAGTCTGAATCCAAAGAATAAACCTTCTTTCATTCTCTTCTGAGCTGTTCCAGTCATCAAGACAACACAGAGCACTTCTAGAGAGAAATTATCCCAATCCATCACAAGCTTTGGAGCCATTCCTGAAAAGAAGGCAGAAAAGAAAACAATAATATCACAGTCTGCCAGAGTTTTCACATCTTGCAGCTCTTCGATCCAAAGCAGTTCAGATTAAAGATACAGACATAACAAGATAACAAAACCTTTTGAGTTGGATTAAAGTCTCCATTCAGAAAGAAAGCCTTGATATTTGAAAGAAGGAAATAAGTTGTAACTAGAAATTATCCAGCAAATCATCACAAGGAAATTAACTGAATTGCCCCCAAAGAGTGAAGGAATCAAAAAGTCCTTTCCATAGCTAAAAAAAGAAAGCAGCCCATAAAAAAAATAATAATAACAATAATAAATAAATAAATAAATAAATAAAATTATGTTACTGGCTTGAAAATAAAATCTTTTATTTGCATCTTTTGTTAACAGTAGAGGTTTGGTCAAACCAGTAGGATTTTCTCAATGAGAACAACCAAGGTAGTCACAAAAGTTTTTCAGACAGCCTATCAAAATAGTGGTTTTCATTTTGCTTTCCGACATCTCTCCAGGCCTTACAGTCTTACTTATTCTCTCACTGATTTCATGTGTCTACAAAAATGTTAGCTGCCAAAGTAGAAACGTTCTGCCTGAACAAGTGCATGGTTTCCATCACTGATGATATTGGCTGTAATGACTTGTGTTGTTTGGGCTTTCCTGGCCTGAAGAGAACAGGTCAGAACCAATGACATAAAATTAATGCTTGACTAGGCTTCTTTTACAATGCAGTTTGATGACAGACTTGGATTCCTGAAGGGTTGCTCTGTCCTGTGTTTATGGACCTGAATTTACTTATGAAATAATGAATCAGACACTTACTAGTAACTTCTTGATACACTACCAAGCCAAATTATCTGGCGAGGCAAAGGTCAAAGCAGACCATGAGACAAAAGAAGATGAGAAATGGTCAAATGCTCTCCGTCAACAGCACTTTTCTGTGTTCTGTAAACAAAAGCCATGCTTTTCTTGTAACCTCATAGGAACAGTTGTAAAAATGACTGACAAAAAATTATTGTAGTGGTGGTAAAGTAAGGTGTGTACAAGTTGCTGGGAGATTTTTGTGTGGTAATATGTGTTGTATAGAAGTATAATAACAGACAATATAAACGTTATAATGGTTGTCTTTTTCTGGTTTTGCTTGTTTTGTTTGTTTTTTAACTTGGTTAAGCTGTTTTGGTTTTGCTATATAGGGTTGTCCTTTTCTATTTTATTTGAAACAAAACAAAGGAGTAAGGCAACAAACCATGGAACCTTCATCAGAGCCTTATCTTGTTCCCTATTCAGTTTATGAATACCCTTGATTTCCTTTGGAGGTAGATGTGGTCCACAGTTATTTAGGTATCCTAAAGTAAATAGAGCCTCTTACCTATAATGTTACAGTGGTCTTGTCTCCTGAATAAGCCTGTTTTTAATACTTTGCAATATTGCTGTTCCAAGGAGCTGAGATCCCTTATTTTCAATGTTATCATAGATATATGCGTGTGTTATATATCCTTAGGGATACTGCTGGCAAGATGTGTGGGTTTCTGTACTGTGAGGTATTTATTAACTAGCTGAACTGTGAAAATGGAGGAAACTTTAATTCTTTTAGCACAATAAAATTTTTAAATGCAATGATGATTTTAACTCTGCAGAAGAGCTGTCAGACATTTCCATTAAAGCTAAAGGTTTTAAGACATTAATTACGTTATTTAGATATTCAGAAAATAGAAGTTGAAAAAATATAAAGGACAAGTAAAACAGTTAAACTGCATCACAATCAAATCTCAAATCAAAATTTCCCTGTCTAAAGACAGTGTCTCTGCAGAGAGCTGCAAGATAAGCCAGTGTTGACAGATGGTAGGATTTATTTTAAAATAGTGTAAGGAAGTGTGTAGGCAAGAGGAAGGAAGATGGAAAATTAAAGGAAGCCAAAATCTACCTAAAGAATGATTGTGCTGTAAAATGTAATGGCAAGGCAGTATGTCAAGATCCCATCTTTATTTCTCTAGTACTTTTCAGATCCACGTTGATATGTTAGAAGTAAAACATTTAATTTTGTCAGCCCTGCAAGTACAAGCCCCTAGTCTGAAAAGTCATCTGGATTCTTTCTGGCTTTGACATTGCCAGTTATAAAGACTGCATTTGGAACATAGCTAGCTCTTCTGCTGTTGGTATGTGAGCTAGGAAAGAATCCAGCTCAGTGTTGGAGAACTGTGTTAGTTCTGCAGGTCTAATAAGAACAAAAGTACAGAAAACATATTACTTCTCCAGCAAGAGAAGTAGAGCTTGGAAGAAAAAGATAAGAAGTCATTTTCACGTGTTCATTTTTTCTGATCAGGACCAGGAATAAAACCAAATGTGCTGATTATATTCCAGGTGAAAGACAGTGTATATACATTAATGAAAAGCTGCAAGTCTCTTGTTTTCCAGTAGTTTCCCAATAATTCTACCTGTGCAGTGTTTAGAGGCAGTGAATCCTAATATGTCACTAAACAAGATCTAATGTTATCTGTTTTGATAACACGCTAAAAAGATATTTTGATGTCAGAACAGAGGGTCAAAATTAGATGGGGACAGGGAAAAATTTGCTACAACTTTTGTAGCAAATTCCTTTATTTTGGTTGACCTTCTAGAAGATTTGCATATTAATTTATTATAAACTAAGTCCTGTGGAAATAAATATGTTAGCAAGACAACAGAGAATGTTCTTACAGTTCTGTGGTAAATGGAGTTTCCAATATGGATGTCACTTTCATACTACTAGTGATTTATATCTACTACTCTGATTTTTTTAACATTGGACTCTAAAATTATTTGCAGAGTAATGTAGATCACAACACCATGCTGAAGGTAATAGACTGCAGGATGTACTGCAGTACTGAATATAATGTGGGTGCAGAGCACAGGTAGGACTTTCAGAAAGGCTGGGCAGTGAGCAGATTTATGATCCCACTTTTGTCCTTATATGAAGTAAAATAAATAATATTTGATAAAGGAGCATCTTTATGTTGGTATTGTGCAGTGATCACAAAATGCCCTCAGGATTTCAGAGGCAATTTATAGAAGTATGGACTCTGCATATGTCATTATTTATAATCTCCGTCTTTATTTACTATCTAAATTATAAGAGGGTTTCTCTCTGGAATACAAAGTTGAACAAAGAGTATCACTTATCCTGTAGCTTACTAATGCTGACAGTTCTAAAATTCAAGGTAAACAGTCTTACTTTTTCTTTCAGGCAGACAGTAGAACGTGTGACATTACAGAACCAACTCCAGCAGCTTTTAGAAGCCCAGCGGTCAGAAGGCAAGGCACTGCCTGTGTCCTCAAGGTAAAGTGGCTGGAATTCTACTGTAGCATGGATTTACAGTTTCATGGTGTAACACTTATCAGGAAAAGCTGTGACCTGTCAAATAGTAGATGTGTTCTGTCAAATCAAATGTGTTTCTTTTACCTTGTGGGCTTGAAGCTGAGCTTATAGAACTTGACAGTGTATAATACTATATAAATATTGGATATTTTGAGTATGGTATTAATAGCCCCAGTTTCCCACCAGAGGAGAAATCAGATTTATAGTGGAATAGAATATATTTTGTATTAGATGAATTGCAGAGAATCCCAGAAACCCCTACGAAAGTTGTAAAGTTTGACCCTATGGTGGTCCACCATACATTACTGCCAGCTGTGATTTCATAAAGCCAGTTACCAACAAAACTTGCTTTCAGATTAATAAGACTCCTTACACTCATTAAATCTTTTGCCTGCAGTAGCTTGTATAAAAAGTCAAAACTCCAGAAATTTTATGTATTGTTTATACTCTGTCAGTGCAAGTCCCAGAAATAGACACAAAATGAGCAGTCTTAAAGAAGAGGAAAAGGATCCTTCCAGTAGAGGCCCATGTCTGGAGCCTAGAGTCTCCTGACATTTCTCTCTGAAATTTGCCATAGATTTCCAATATGGACCATGGTAATCAGGTAAGCACACAACTTCCCTCCAATAGCAATCTCAGGATGACATTGAAATAAATTAAGTAACTCAGGTGCAAATAGAGCATGGTGTATCATGACCTTCTAATTCAGTTTCCTCTCTGGAAGATACATGCAGTGTTTCACAAAGTTTTTTGTTTAAATAGAAAGCCAGCATAAAGTCTTCTTCCACTGGCATTGGTGGCCTGAACTTCGGGACATCATGTGTAGGAGCAGTGACTGCTTTCTGTTCTTTTTTTACAGAATCTCATGCACTGTTCTGAACAAGTACACCATGTCCGTGAAGTTCATGTCAGTGTTTCAGACAAGTGCAAACAGTTTCAGCAGTAGATAAAGACATTTGGATTGGTGATGCATTTCTTTTGAAAGAATTTTGGCTAGGAAAGGGCTGAAAAATCTGAACTCTTTCTGAAGTAGAAAACCACACTGGAAAGAGTTGTTCTGTCCTTTTTTTTAATAGAACTCATGGTCTTTGTATTCCATGTCTGCCAGCTCAGCAGGGGCAATGGGACCAAATGCTGTCTTCCAGCTCATTTGGTTTCTGTGATTTTTGCTGACTGGACTTTCCAAATGGTCTTTCATCTGTGTATTGTGAGCACCAGGACTGTTTCACTTTCAGTATCAGATAAGATCAGGTGAGAGCAGACCTCTCATCATTCATTATTTCTGTACAATAGTAGGTTTCAACATCATTTCAGCTAAATGAGCAAGCCTGAAAATGATAAACTATTATTTTAAATTTGATTTCATAGTTGGCTACTACGTTTTCTTCCATCTATAAATCCCTTGTGGATTTTATCATCTTCCAAACAGCCAGAAGCTGATCTAAGAGAATATAACCATCTTGATAGGATTATCTATTTTAGACATACACATATTTTTCAGTGACTGTTTTGGTTTGCCCCTCTTCTGACAGGGAGGAGAACTCAAAATGGATTGAAGATTAAAAGGATAGTATATACATGTGAATTTTGTACACTGCTTATGGACTCAGCAAGGTAGAAGTTGCCTGCAAAAAAGAAATAAGATTTATAGAGTCACTGCCTTACACAAACCTTAATTTTGTCACTTTAGCTTTGCTTCGAGAAAAAATGGCTTAAAATAAGAACTTGGATTATCAAGAGCTCTGACATATGTCATGGGGAAAGAAATGGCCTGTGTAATTTATGTTCTTTACAAATCAGACTTAAGATAACTGTTTCATCACTATATAACATTCGGAGTTTTAAATTTAATTTATCAATCTAATTGTTCTGAAATAACTTAATGTCACTGTTCACATGCTTTTCAGTATTTCATATCTGAGAAAGTTTTGAGTGTGAACGGATCTGATTTTTTTATGAGGTCTTACATGGGTATTAGTAGTACCAGATGAAGTTTAGATTTATGAAACCATTGCTATGCAGAGAGCTGATACCTAATCGGTATTTAGAATAACCTGCTTTTGTATTATGATATGACTTGCCCAATAGGCATTTGTCCTTGTGGCTTTTTTTCACTTTCTAAACCGTGTCAACTGCCACAGAGAGGAGACAGTAGTTCCTCAAAAGTTTTCCTGAGAAACTCATTTTTGGCATTGAAATAATGATCCTAAGTTTTTGTTTTAAGGAGTTTTCTTTGTAAAAGAAAGGAAAGAGGCTCAAATCCTAATTGGGAATGGAAGCAGGGTTGCATCCTTCTCATGTTCTTCACTGTAGCATCATAGTAATGAATTCCACGTGAGTAACAAAAAAGAGGATAAGTAACAATAAGCTGAGACAGACTTGTAAACTGGAAATGGCAGTTTTGCATTTTATATGTGCATTAATTTGACTGTGGTATTTCCCCCTCTTTTTTTCTTTAAGCTCGCCATCATCCCCTGCCTCTGGCAAACCCCAGTGGAAACCATCTGAAGCAGATGAATTGTCTCCACCAAAAAGTAAATTGAACACCCAAGATGGGATTCAGATTCTTGGCAGCTTGGGAACTTCTAGTCGCACTCGAGCCAAGATAAAAGATGAGGACTCAGATAAAATCTTGCGCCAGTTGTTGGGAAAGGAAATCTCTGAAAATGTCTGTATGCAGGAAAAGCTGACTTTGGAATTTCAGGATGCTCATGCATCCTCCAAGAACGTGAAGAAGATTTTGCCAGAGAAAAGGGAGCTGAAGTTAGCCAGACTGAGGCAGCTTATGCAAAGGTCTCTCAGTGAGTCTGACACAGACTCAGCTAATTCTGAGGACCATAAGAACACCCCTGTGAAAAGAACTGACAAACCAAGGCCTCAGCCCATAGTGGAAAGTGTTGAGAGCACAGAGAGTTTGCACCTGATGATTAAGAAACACACTTCAGCAGCAGGGCGCCGCTTCCCTTTTGGTACCAGAGCTTCTAAGTCAGTGGATGGCCACAGCCCTTCCCCTACTTCAGAGAGCAGTGATCCAGATAACGAAGCCCAGTATCAGTCTGGTACTGTACCTCAGAGCCAGTTTTGTGGAGACAGCCCTCCGTCCAGCACAGACAGTGCCACTGCTCAAAAGGTTGCCACAAGCCCTAAGAGTGCTCTCAAGTCTCCATCTTCAAAGCGCAGAACCTCCCAAAATTTGAAACTCAGAGTAACTTTCGAGGAGCCTGTGGTGCAGGTGGAACTAGCAGAGTCAGAACTAAATGAGGAAAAGGACAAAGATCGGGGCAAAGCACTTTTACGGGCTCCACCTAGCACTGGGGAACCAGCAGGAGACCAGCTAAAAAGACCTTTTGGAACCTTTAGATCCATAATGGAGACGCTGAGTGGTAACCAAAATAACAACAACAACTGCCAAACAGCAAACCTGATCAAAACCTCATCGACGCTGCCTTTTACGTCATTAGGAAGGAAGACAGCAGACAGCAAGGGAAATCCAGCAGCTCTCACAAAAGGAAGAAACAAGCCAGTGAGTGCACTGAAAGGAGGGAGGGCCCTTTTTTTTTTCTCTTTTCTTTTAAAGTAATGAATGTTTGACATCTTCTTCTTCCTATCTTTCTATAGCAAAAGGATATACACAAGTAATTTATTGAGCAATAGAAAGCCAGACCACTGGTTTAATCTTTGAAGGCTTTCTCAGGAATGGTAGGCATTGCTAGTCCATCCTTTTAGTGTATGTGTTCAGAGTTGAAAGCTCTCCACAGAGACATGATTCATCTGGAAATGGTGTTTAATGTTTCTCTGAGTGACAAGTCATAAAAAGAGAATTCCGTACTTGAATCCATGGTATTTTCTGAGGAGTAAATACCAAAAGGACTAGTCCCTTTTTGTCCTGTAGGCATGACTGATAAGTCCGACAGGATAAAAGTAAGTGTCAAAATATAAAGAGTAAAAATAGCAGAAGGTATTCTGCCTGCTTCTGTGGCATCTACTGTAATCCACTAAGTATCTACGTTGCCAGTACCCACCCTCTCCTCAGAGCACACGGTCTTCTCTTTGCAGAGTGTATGTTTGATCTGTAGCAAAATGTACTGAGTCCAGATCATCCCCTCTCTGTGAAGAACAGAGTTCCCTTCTGGGGATCACAACGGAAAAAGGAACATGTCCATCTAGAAGGCTGGTTCTCTTGTTCAAAAGAAGGGAGAAGTATACTTTGAACTCATTTGTCTTCCAAGAGAAAGAAAGAGCTATTGAATGAGAGAGACAGGTAGAAAATAGTGTGAGCATGTTGTGTGTATGGAATAGAAAGAAGTTTGGGTATTTGGAGATATAATAAAGGGTTGAGTGAAAGAGAATGGTAGATCATTTAATCTTCTGTGAAAGACAGGGTGAAAGGGGAGGGGTGGATAGAAAGACATGAGGCAAAATAATAATTTCAAGATTTAAAAAAAAAAAAAAAAAAAGAAAGAACATAAAACAGACTGTGTAGGAGGAGGAATAGTGAATTATATACTGCAAAAAGTATGACGAGGTAGTGGAGGAAAAACACAGGAAAATCTTAAGCACAGAGTAGGCAAAATGAGTATGGAAAATTCAGAAAAAGGGAACTGGGAAGAGTAAGCAGTCCATATTAATGGGTACTGCTAGAACAGTGTGATATTAGAACCTGAAATGAAATTAAGAAGAAGTAATGGGCCAAATTAAAGTGGAAGTTGATTTATTAAAGTTTAGTCAGAATCATAGCATGATCTGCTGATTTCAGCCTTTAAAGACACAGTGTCTAATAGAAACATTTTCATAACCCAATGGCTTTTTTTTTTTTTTCAGAAGAGTGGTTCAGATTTTGCAGTGTTAGAATAAAAGACAGTCTTTATTTAAAGATGTTCTGACAGATTGCAAGCTTATGAGTGTTTTTCACAGTTCCCGAACAAATTTAAGGATTTAGATGACGTAATTGTAACAGTATTGTTGCTTGCACTGTAACATGCATGTTATCTGTGAAAAGATCATGTTTGCATGTCATTGTTGTGAACATCAGAAAACAGAAGGTATACATTTTGATACCAGCTCAAAGAGCCACAGCTTGTATCTTGAAGAGGTAATAAAGACCTTTTACTAACTTAAAAAGAAATCTGTTAAAATGGCTATTTTGATAGTGTTCCATGTTATGCATGTGATAAGCTCAGTGCATGTTTCTAACTGATGTGATGTTGTACTTCCTTAGGGGCCTTACTGCAGCCACACCAGTTTTTCCTCTAGCACACTGAATGAAGAACATCTGTGTAACTATGCTTGGTATGTGCATGGTGATATTTAGCATCTCTGTCGCTTTGTCTTCTCAAATTGCATGTATTTGCTAACATTATTCATAACTGAAATAATATAATTGATTGATGCAGAAGCAGGGAAATAGATGAGTAGATGAACATCTCAATTCCTAGAAAAGCAGAGATTTATGATGGATTTTTGCTGATGTCACCATTGAACTGGCTACAAGATTTCACTTCCAAGTGAGTATAAAAAGTAGTCATAAATCCACCAGGGAGTATAGTTCACTTTGGCTGAGTATTCAGCCTCTGTTGAATGGAAGTGAAGTACCAGATGAGAATGGAAATTAAATTTCCTCTCATGAGGAGACCAGAAACACCACAGTTCATCTCTAAATTGAGAGTACAGAGAACATGAAGCAGAATACTGCACTTTAAGTCTAGTGCTCTCCTGTTTTTGCAGATTTTTCTTACTGTCCCTCAAACTTTGAAGTTAAGTCTGCTTTTAAAAGATAACTTTGACTCATTTAAACTGCTTAATGAAGTGTATTCCAGTAGGACTATTCAGGCAGATAGAGACGAGTCCCTCAAGGTCTGTAAAGACAATGTGGAAAAAAACATTTGATAAAATATATGTTCATTGTAGAAGCAAAAGCTTTATAAAATTTACCTGTCATTGTTTTTCAACTGGTAAGTTCTATATTAATGATATTTTTTTGTTTGTTTCTTTTTGTTTTTGTTTATTTTGGTTTGGTTTTGTTGTTAAACTGAGATGTAAATCATAGAATCGTTAAGGTTGGAAAAGACCTTTAAGATCATCTGGTCCAACCATACCCCTACCACCAATGTCATCAGCTAAACCATGACCCTAAACACCATGTCCAACCTCTCCTTGAACACCACCAGGGACGGTGACTTCACCACCTCCCCGGGCAACCCATCCCAATGCCTGGCTGCTCTTTCTGAGAAGAAATGTCTCCTCATTTCCAACCTGAACCTCCCCTAGCACAACTTGAGGCTATTCCCTCTAGTCCTATCACTAGTTATCTGCGAGAAGAAGCTGACCCCCAGCTCCCCACACCTTCCTTTCAGGTAGTTGCAGAGAGGAATAAGGACTCCCCTGAGCCTCCTCTTCTACAGACTAAACAACCCCAGTTTCGTCAGCCGCTCCTCACAGGACTTGTGTTCCAGGCCCCTCACCGGCTTCATAGCCCTGCTCTGGACATGCTCCAGGGCCTCAATGTCCTTCTTGTACTGAGGGGCCCAAAACTAAACACAGTACTCAAGGTGCGGCTTCACTGGAGCAGAGTACAGGGGGACGATCACCTCCCTGGTCCTGCTGGCTGCACTGTTCCTGATACAGATCCTTTCATTAGGCCTGGAAATGTTTGTTATTCACACCAAAGTTACACATTTGAAGATACTTCTGGGAAAACTATACATTAGTCATCCTGCAGTTCAGGAGCCTAAATTTCTTTCAAACTTCTTTTTTTCTAAATGTTTAATATTTTTTTTGTTCACTTGTTTTCTAATGCCAGGATCTTCCCATATTTAAAATATCAATTCCAGTAACGCAAAAGAAAGTCTTTTTTTCTGAAATCATTGGCAAAGTGAATGTGAAACAAAGAACTGTAAAGTTTCTGAGAAGTTTCATTCTGTCTTGAAAACAGGGAAATTCCAGTGTAGAAAGCTGCCTGTACAGCAGCAGTTTGAGGTAACATCAGCAGGCAGTCTCCAGTCAAAATTCCCAGCTCTGTGTCCAGTCCTAGAGTAATAAAACAGCCATTAATCTCACCCTTATGTTAGAGCCATCTCATAGATTTAGCTAGTTGGTGTAATTTGCTGTTGCCTTGTGTAAACGCTCTTGTGTGAGAAGTCTCTGGCAGGGTGGCATTTTACTGAGGCAGTAAAACATGGTGCAGGTCTGGCTGCAGCTACCAGAGTTTCATGAGGACTGAGCTCCCACGTCTCGCCATCCACATGGGCACTGCTGATCCATGCACCATGTCCTGAAGCTGCTGTCCTTTTTCATGCTCTCATGGTAGTGGAACACGTGGAAAATCAGAGCAGGAAACAAGGAGCAGAGCGCACTTAGAACAGAGCTTGAATGGGCTGTCCAACAGAGTAGGACTGAAGTGAGCAAACTGTGTGCCAGATTAAATGGCATGAGATTTACAAATTTTATGCAATATACTGTGCATACTATATTATAATATAGTATTAGCATCTTCTGAAATCTGAAATCATTATACAAAATTTACGTGGAGTCAAATGACATTCTTTTCCACCCATTTCCAGTTATTTTTCTTCAGCTTCCATTGCATTTTTTTTATTGTTTCATTAAAACACCCAGGTACATCCGGGCTGTGTCGTTTATTTTTTCAGATTGGTTACAGCTTAATCATAGAGAAATTTATTAAATTTCCTAGGGTCCTTATAAAATTTCAGACATTATTTTTCTTAAGGTTCTGGCACAAATTTCAGATGTGTGGGATATCCTGGGATATTTTTCCCCCTGTTGGAAGGATTGGCTAGTTTCTTGTGTATTACAATTCCAAGCAAATGCTTGTAGTTTTATCCATCTTTCAAGTAGGCCAATGAACTGTTCTTTCCCACACTTTAACTCATCTGAGATCTGCAGAACATTAAAGTAAGCACTAACTCACCATATCAATACAAAGCCCTGTATTAGCTGCAGCTATCAACAGCTAAAATTGCTTCATACATCAGGGGCAATCAGCAGAATCTACCATCAGGTTTCTGTCAGATAGTAAACTGGGCATGCCTCTAAAATAGTAAGTGGATCTAACCTAACAGATTTCTTGCTGCCAGATATAGTGCAGGATAAATTGCAACTTCATCCCAAATATGTGCTCTAAGGATGTTTATCCGTATGTCTAATAAAATAGTTTTGATTCAAATACAATATAAAATCAATATAGAAATAATTTAGGTCTTGTCCCACAGAAGTTACTGTTGTTCTCTTGTGAACTGTTATAATTATGTATTGGTGCCTGTTGCATGAGGGGATGTTGGGTAGTTCTGGGGATATTTCTGTTCCTACAGGCACCAGAAGATACTAGAAATTTGGTTACTGGTTAGTAATATTACTAATTACTAATACTAATTACTAATATAGTAATTAGTAATATTACTAATATTACTGTATTAGTAATGTATTAGTAATATATAGTAATATATACATCAGTAATATTAGTAATATTACTAATATTACTTGTTTGTAATATAAACGTGACCCTCTTTAAGATCACAGTGCAACTGTAGAATGGCAGAATGAGGTCTTTGAAGTGCCTGGCTGCCTCTAAAGGAGCAGACACAGTGTCTTTCACCACTGCAAACCCAAGCTAATTCAGTAGTTAATTGATCCAAATTATCTTAGCCTTAGAAAGCATCACTTCATAAAGCTCCATATTTAACACTAAACATATTTCTGACAAGTGCAAAACATGCTAAGTGCCAAGACTGTATGGCAAAAAGTTAAGTGCTCCTCTTTTACCTCCTCTGCTCAGTCCTGCAAATTCTGCTTCCCCTAACTCTGTTCTATGTCTTTTGCTCTTATGTTGGGTATGTAAGCTACAGTATGTGAGATGAATGCAGGGGACTCAAAGTAAAATGCTCCCTCCTACCCTCTTACCAGCATCTGCAAGGGTAGTCCCTGAGAAGGTCAGCCACTGCTAAATCCTGAAGTAACCACAAGGATATCTAAGCATACTAAGAATCAGCCTTTTGGGGATGTCTGGCTCTTTGTAGTGATTGTAGACTGGAATAAATTAGAGTGAAATTCTGATTTGCAAGAATCACTCACAGATTTGTAATCCTAAGACAAAAGTTTTATACACACTCTTGCCCTTTGCTGTGGATTTTTAACCATCAGGATCTGTCCTTTGCAGCCACCAACCAGCTAGTCATGATTGTATTATGGGAGTTTCACCATTCAGCAGTAGTAACTAAAAATGAAAGCTTTCTATGAAAGTTGCTGTGGGCTGGATGCTTAATATAAAATCTTTCATCTTAAAGGTTAATTGACAGGAAGGGAAACCATCTGGGGATTCAGAATAAGGGCATATGAAAGGAACTGAAGAAACTTAACATTGCAAATGTTTAATGTTTAGTTTTTCTACCTTCAGTTGGAAAGTAACATTTGGGTCAAATACACAATAGACAGATTTTTTAAATTAAATTTTACACAATGTGGAAATGAAGACATATTATAGAGAAACAATCCTTATTTGTGCATTTGGTAAAAGTCTTAACCATTACGATTAAGATATTACCTAATTACAATGTTAAATAAGGTATAGTGCCTGTCTTAGAAAGAAGCATATCATTTTTTCGTATTGCATATGCCACCATCTTTTCCTGAAGTAGACACATAAAGTAAGTCCAGTGAACCACCTTGTGAAAGTGTTTATTTCTCTCTGATGATTATTGGTGGAATATAGAAGATTCCCTTTCAGGTAGAGTCAGAAACAAGCAGGATACATGTGATTGTTTTTTGTAGTTGATCTTTTTATCACTGCAGTACTGTTTGCTAAAGGATTAAGGGCATTTGGGACATTCTATCCATTATTATCAGAAAATTTTAACAATTTATTAATTATTGCTGTGTTTTTAAAAAGCTTCTCATCTTTTAATTGCTTTCCAATTTTGATTGCAGAATAGGAGCTGTGGGAAAGTCAGTAACAATCTACAGTATGAAGAAGTAATGTATGTAATACCTGTGTAGAGAACTAAGTCCAAAGAAAAAGAGTAATTCAGAGTTCAAAACTTGCAAATCAGATAAATCAGGGTAAATAAAAACACAACAAATCCCTCTAATTGTCAGTGTTACCATGAGTAATTTTCTTCTTTTTCTCTCCAGGCATGATGACATCAGTAAGAAAAGCCAGAAATCCTACAGTCAAAAGAGTTCTGAAGAGCCAGAGCTGCAGGAATTTTTCCTCTAAACTGCATCTCATGATGTCTCACTTTTTCTGAAATGCCTGAAATAAATCCTTTTGAAACACTAATACAAGACATATCCCTTACCAGCAAAACAGCAGCTGTTAGGATGCCTTAATTCGTAGCAGTTAGACCATATACAAGACTTTTTTTATGATATGTGTGTATATGTAACTTGTTTGTAAGCTGTACTGTGTAAAGGCATGGGTGAGCAAAAGTAACAATTTGAAAATTGTTATGACACAGGCAACCTCCAAAATGTTTGTTGGGCCACAGAACACGTTTTGTACTTTGTCTTTTGCATGGATATATTGTCACATATCTTTAGTTCCTTTTGTCAATGAAATATACTATCAAAGTTTCAGCCAGGACTCTGCCTGCTCAGCTCTTCAATGAGACTGAGGCAAAAGCATTGATTTTTTTTCAAGTAATTTTTGTCTGTTATTTCTACTTTTGTAAAAAGGAAATAAAACAGTGTTAATAGGACACAATGAGTGCAAATACTTATCATATTTAACTCTTAAGCTTCAAGTGTTTTGTTTCTCTTTTCTGTGTTGATTTGATAAAGAGGCAATGTCCAATATCAGAATTTTGGTACAATCAGTTGAGTCAAAAATTGCTTGAATGTTCAATGGCTCTTTTGAGTTTTAAAATACATAGATTATTTTTTTAATGCAATTTTAAGTTATCGTTTACTGTTAACTTGCCAAACAATGGCAATGTGCTCAGGTCTGTTCAAATCACCATGTGACCTGCAAAGACCCCAACCATACTTCTTCAGAGTTGTTATGATCCTTGTACTGAATGCACTTGGAACCTTTGAGAGAAAGTGAATCTTCAGTGGCTTACTGAATTCACTTTGTTTCTCGTAACTACAGTACATTCTGTAGGTGTGTCACATACAGCATGACATCCAAAAGCAGACTAGGAGGCAATCTTCCCTTGAAGCATTTATTTATACCAAACAATTAGGTATGTATTTGTTTTATTTATATTGAGCCATTTTCATTTGAAGACTGCTATGGTTTTATGAGAAAGATCCAGATAAAATAAATCCTCATGTAATGACTGTTGCAATAAAACATAGGGAAGACAGTGGAAGCTTGCCAAAGACATTTTTTTTCAAATATGTCCCACAGAATATGTACCACAATGCTGAAATTATGCAAATTAATTTCCTACAATTTCATAACTCGTCAGTGAATAATGTGGGTAACCAAGAGGATTTTGATGACAGGAGTTACTTTTTTTTTTTTTTTTTTTTTTTTTTTTGCGCCTGTTTTTTGCTATGCACACCTTAACCTTTGGGCTTCCATTCCATGAGAATAGTTAGGGGCATCCTGAATATGATTCATCTGACCTTTTTTAGATGCCAGCACCTACTGCAGGAGAAGTTGAGGTAGTAGAGCTGTTGGAAGAGTTCCTTAGTAGTTGGATACCTATAATTGAGTGATATGAATGTACTTACTTGGTTCACTCTTCAGAGTGATGTCATGTTTGGCCATACAACTGCCATACACCAAGATGACCGAATGCCCCAGACACCCTACTTAGAGGCTTTGGATAAGCACAGAGTACTACTGGATAAAATGGAGCCAATTTAGAGATCAGAAAAAAATACAACTCGAAATAAGAAAAGCATCCACTTACAGAAATTAAATTCTGAGTTTCTTTCCACAGTTCTTATCTGTCACTTGGCAACGCCTTGGTTTTTGAGCTAAAGTAATAAACTTAGCACTGTAGCTGACCTGAGCTGTGTTGTTTAAAGAAACAACCAAACCTCCAAAAATATCTGTCAGCCAGGAACAGCAGTACCTCTAACTGGGCCTCCCATCATCTGTGTGTGCATGAAAAATCTAAATGCAAAGTGAGAAGAGACATGTGCTGCAGTTGCCTGTGTGCTGAAACAGAGCATAAGAAAGAGAAATCTGGTGTCAGTGGATGGGCTCAGAACAAATTTGTAACCTGCATTTATGATAACTTGAAGATCATTGACTGTGGTCATAGCAGAAGCATGAGTTAAATAAAGATTTCTGAAGGACAAATACTCAATATGAAAAAGCAAATATACAGTATGTTTGAAAAGTCTTAACCCTCACAAATCACCCTTTAAATGACTCACCTGATTTTTTTTTTTTCTTTTTTTCTTGTGCAAGAGCATTGAACAAAGGCTTGAAGGACAGTTTCAATCTTAAGGGACACTGTGCAGACAAAAAGATAAAAGCATCCCTGGTGATCTTGAGTTACTAGAGATTTGTGAAGTCCACCATAGCTACCTAATGTCTAGCTGCAGCAGGGAATAAATCTGAACAACTTTGAAAGGATCTGAAACAGGTTAAGGTGTAAATACTGTTAAATCCTGGAATAAATAAATTACCAGATGTGGAGAATGAGGATTTAAAAGTCACCTGCTTTCTGCTGGGTTTCAGTTTCTGAGAGCGTATTCTTATACAGCATACATTAAAAACAAATTACACAAGAAATTGCAGGGCAATAGGAGATTACTAAATGAGATAGGATTGGGATACCAGAAGACACTCACGGTTTGTGGTTAAAGATATATGCTAGGTAATCAATGTTGTGTCCCAGATAATTGGATAATTGCATACAGCTGGAAAGCCTGGGTGTTTTCAGTGAGAGCTGCACATGCTGCTCCTATGACTCCCCACTGTTCTGAGCATGCAGGGGCAGAAAGCAGTCGCCAACTTGATGCAAGCATGAAAAAAGTAGTGTCTGGAGGGTTTTATCCCTGGAGAAGGTGAACTCATATATAAATTGCTGGTTTTATTGTTCCTAATTTGTAGTTTGTCTCCTACCTAGGGCCCCAAAGCCTGCACGTGGTACATTCTGATGTCATTCCTATTAGAGAAATGCTGATTCTGTGATCTTCAGCTGGCTGAAGTGTGTGCTCTGTATATTTGTATCCTTAGTAGCTATAGAATCCAGGTGCCATAACTCCTTCTGTTTGGTTTATAATCCTCCAGGCAGATCCCCTTGGCATGGGTCTAAGTCAGGCTTCTGTCAATGAAGTATAAGCATTTCCCAGAAGAGCTGATAAGGGATTTTCCAACAAAAATCTTCAGAAAATATCAGTTGACCACAGCTTTCAACAGCAGCACAAAAGCTTTTAAATTACAGCTCTTGCCAGAAAAGGTCTTCCCCTGTCCACGGGGAAATTCCTGGTCCAAAGGAGGCAGTGGAGTCATTTGCTAGTGAACCCCTCTGTGTCCTAGTAATGCTCTGTCTGTGGGCACTGTGGACATAAGGAATGGCTTTTCATGTTCACTGTCTCCCAGAGACTGCAGAATAAGACCTCTCTGTGTATGTCCTGTAGATCTGTATCAAAGCCAATTGATAGTGCATTTGAGAGCCGTGAATTCACAGTTTCATATTGCATGGCTCTCCTAATTTTTGAAGAATGATACCGTTCTTCAAAATGAGCGAAAGTCATTTGCTGGGAGCTTTGTTTTTTTGTGCTTGTCTGATTGTTTTTTGTTGTTGTTGTGGGTATTTGGGAAGGGCAACACCCAGATACGTGCAGTATTAGGATGTGAATGTAATACTTTCTCTCAACAGTACGATGGTGGGCTATGCTTTTTGGGCTAAGCAGCATTTTAGTAATATTTTATTTATTTCCCTTTCAGTCTCCAGGCTAGGTGGCACATACGTTGGTTTACTAGGTTACAATTGAATAAAATAACTATATCCAGCAAAGTTGGTGTATGAAGGAGATAGAGACAAATTAGGCAAACAGTTTAGGTCTAATATTCACTTCACTGAGACTGTCATTCAGAAACTTTATAGCATCAAGCTGATGAGATCAATATCATGGCAAAATATGATTGACAGCATAGCTGTAAAAATATATATATATAAATAAAAAATCCACTTATTTATAATAAAATGGCAACTGTCTCAAAATGTGTTGTCTGAGAGGCAATCCATTGCATGTTTTATCACCTACCATTACAACAATGTCAGAATATGGCCGTGTAACACAGCTGAAAGTAAAAATGTCAGCAAATCATCTGCTCGGCATGAATTAATATGTTAGTGAATGGATCTCATGGCGCAATAACTTTTGTCTGCTTGTGGAGTGAGATTCAGCTCCCTAGTACCACGGAAATATTCTTTTGCCTTTTAAAAACTTACTTGATGAAAATCTGACAGAACGGACTGTGAAAAATTATGGGCTCTGCATTCACATTATCAAACTACTTGCCTTAATTTTCTGTCATGAGGTGGTTTCTCAATGACATAGTGGGCATAATTTCTCAGATTATAGTGCATTTCCTATTGTAACATCAGAAATGTCTGACTGTACATCAACTGTGACCAGGTATAGCTTGTTACCTAACTGGATTTTGTGCAATCTTGTTTCATTGTTTATAAATGCATGTTGAGGTACAAATACTAAGTTGCAAGTAAGTAGGTAATTGTGCATGAGAACCAAGTAATATAGATGAGCATTGGCTAACTAGCAGTTGTCATCCCCTGGTTCTGCACAGTATCATGTTTAAATCACCTCCTTGCATACACCAGACATATTACCACTGCCTTTACCCATCTTTTCTTCATTATATTGATCAGTGAATGCATAACTTTGACCCAAGTATCAGAGACTGCAGCCAGGAGAAATGAGGTAGATCCTTAATATGCCACATAATCTCTTCAAAATGAAGAAGGCGTAGTACATAAACAGCATCCACCATCCATCCCCCTAGCGCACATTTATTAATGCCTTGCCAGCTTTCCAGACACTCCAGCTTTTGTACTGTTGGGCTGTTTTTGTCTAACATATATGGACTGCTATAAATACCAGCTCAAGCCATCTGTTTCCTGAAGAGAACATTAGTCTTTGTCTTTGACATCTGCACAGCCACTTCCTTTCCCACTCTAACTGCTAGGTGTTTTGGTATTGTGCTTACCAGCAAGCAGTGTATGGCAGGAAGGAAAGGATTTATTCTGGGTATATTTGGGAAACTGATAAGAAGTCCAGAGGCTGTTAGAACACAGAGCTAGCTTTCATGTATCTCTTTTGTCAGAGTCAGTAGTACTGCTCCAAGAAAAGATGAAATAAAATTATGTGGATCTGCAAGGGAAGCAAAGAGGCCTGGAATGAATTTAACCTGCTTCAAGTATAGATGTGAACACAAATGTTGATGGTGTAGAGATTTCTGTTGTGTCTCAAAAAACTGCAGTGTGGAGATCAAGTCACAGGTTTGGCAGTGACTGTGTCCCTGCCATGCTTATGTGTGTCTGTGCATGCATGCAGATATGTTAGATATCTATATGGAAGTGCTGTTAGTAGAATAAGAGAATCTTTGCACTTTTTGTCACAGCTGTGGATATGGACAGCAAACTTTAAGAAAGATATTTAACAAAGAAGCACATGTGAAGCCCTAAGGAAGCAGTGTAAACAAATTATTTACCGAAGAAAATAAATACATAAATAAATTAATAATAAAAAGAGTGACAAAGACAAAACAACTGTCTTCCAGGACATAATTAAAAAAGAGGTTGGGAATAAAGTGCCCCTCTTTGTTGCTCTACACATTGTCTGCTATATGTAGACCAAGCAGCAGTGAATATAGAACTGTAATAAAGGGGAGAGAGGTCATGTGTTAGTAAAACTTTCCACAAGTAATGATAGCACCATAATCAATAGTCTGGGGAAAGATGTGGGAGAGTCATAATTGCAGGATTTTAAGAACAGGTGGGAGAAAAAAAATGTCAGAAATGTGATGGGGCAGGCAGCTGAACTTTGATGACCTCCTGAGATCCCTTTCAAGCTGCTCTCTTTTAATGGGTCTGTGATTCAGCTGTGGCAGAATCAGCCTAAGAGAGGAGAAAACTGTTGTGGTCATTACAACTCATGTCTTTTATAGCACTGTCAAGACAACCAGCAGTTCTGCCAGAGGTCTGTGATATGGCATTTATTATCTGAGAGCATTGATCAAATAATATCCACATACAGGTTTGATAAAGAATCTAATAGGTGGCATACATTTAGACTTCCTTGAAAATGTCTGTCTGAATTGTGGCAGCTTCTAAAATGTGTTTCTGGTCCATTAAGAGACCAGATAAATTCCTTCTCTTTAGTGCAAGGCCAGTTTTCACTGGGTACCAGCTTTCTGAGCCATAAGAAAAGGTTGTTTTCCAGCATCCTCAAGTTTTGCTGTACACACAGTGGTGGTGCAGGAGAAAAGAGGAGAGAGATCACTCACTGAGAGTGGTCCACATTTAGAGAAAGGGGATCCAGCAGCAAATGAAGTTGCCCAGTTTGGTGAGGAGAAGTTGCCATTGCCATAGGAGCAAGTGTGGAATGGCAAAGTGGCAGAGCTGAGAGCGATCTTGGCCCTGTATAGTGCCCATTTACTTCAGCTCCCGTCCCTGTTGCTGAAACGTGTATGCTGTCTCTCCCTTGCTAGAGGTACCCATCAAAAATCAAGTCAGAGGTATCAAGAAGATAAATTAAATGTGGCTTCTACCAGCAGCAAGGGAAAAAGTTACTTTTGCCATTCCTGTGAGAAAGGGTTGGGCTCCTGGCATGGAAAGGTCCCAGTGGCAAACGGCCCTTGAAAGGCAGACTTGCTGGGGCTGCTGCTGCTGCTGCCAGATTCTGGGAGGAAAAGAGGAGAGGTGAGCTGCTTCCTCAGCCACAGCTGCTGGCCTGAGCACTCCTGCTTCGCCCCTAGCAATAACCACTATGGCTTCTGCTGCCCGGACACCTGCAATGGGAGCGAGGCCTGTGCAGAGGATGAGAGCTGCACTGAGAGAACCTTTGTGCAAAACAGGATGGCGGTGAGCCTTTCTCTCTGCTTCAGGGAAAATATCTGTGGGATGCTGTTGGAAAAGTCTGTTACAGGTACTGCCGGCTCCCTTATTTGTGATCTTGTTTTGTGGCACATGCTGCACTTCTCACTGCCTGCTGCCGGAGTCAGGGCTGACTCGCTGGCATTGCTCAAGGACCCACTTGGCGTTACATACAAGATTGCAGGCTGCACCTGTGTCACTCCAGGCCCTTTATTTATCTGGACAAACTAGACAAGTTCTTTTGTTTTCTGAAGTAGGATGCCTGGCAGTTCCCCTAGGAGAGATGATAAACTTCACCTTGGGGTGAAAATCCATTCCCCAGTACAGCGGCCAAGGCAGCTGCCTTTGTACAAAATGCTTTCTCAAGTGCTTAATAAAGAGAATATGCTTCAGGCCACTCTTTTCAGATGATGTTTCAGATCACAATTGCACTTGAACTTTATAAAATCTTACCAGCAATAAGAAGTATCCTCAAAATACTTAGCCTAATGTTTTCCTTGTCATTGCTTTTGTAAGAAAGCATTTTTCAATGCACGGCTTTTAAATAAAGTGCAAGTGCTTCTGTGTGCTATGTTCTGACTATTCTCAACTAAAAGGCACTTGGAAGTCTCAGTCTCTTGAAAGTGTTTGCCTAGCATTTTCCCAGGCATACCCTCCTAAGCTTCGTCTCAGAAGCTATTTTCCCACCATACTCTGAAGTAGTTAGGAGACGGACAAACGTATTTATGGGCAACACTAATTATCTGATGGAAAATTCACCATTTTCAGCAGAACTGTGCTTTCTTTGTAAATGTAATGGTGGTGAAGTTAGATACTATAATGCAAACGTCAAAGCTTTTAAAGACAACATGTACAAAGAAAACTCATAAAGCTGAGCAAATGCAGCAACAGACGCCACAGTAGAAGAAACAAGGAGCAAATAATTTTCATTCTGTAGGGAAGAAAAAAAAAAAAAAAAAAAAAAAAAAAAGGAAGAAAGAAAAGAAAAAGCCTTCTACTTCTTTGCATTTTATTATACTTTTACAACAAACATCAAAGATGTACATATTTCAGGCAACGTTAAATAGGCAAAACATCCATATGGAGATCAAATGCTTATGTGTGCTCCAATTTGTTTTGGAGTTTTATTTATAAAAGTCTGCTACTAGAAAACAAGTCATTCTCATTCTTTGAATTTGTTTTCTTTTGGTGTAGAAATTTGCCACACTTTGGGAAGAAAAAAAAAATTTTTATGTCCTCTATAATGAGGTGTTGTTCATCCCTTTCCAGCCCTTTTCAATAGAAAGAAAGATTTCTGCCTCAACATAGAATTTTCAGGGGAGAAGTTGTGTGGTTGTGTGTGCTTAACAGATGTGTTATCTGCTCTGAACAGGCTTTAAAATAGGACCAGACCATATCCAGCAGAAACTAAGGAAGAGAGAGCTTGGTGTTGATTGAAACCAAAGAAGCTATGGCACTTGGAGATCTCTGTTGCTCTCTCTTAGAGAAGTGCTGGGCTGTCAGTAGACCTCTTCATGCTTCTCCTGTAACAGCAACACTTGAAGCTGCTGGAAGTCACCGTCTCTTGGGCAGGTAAGTCAGACACAGGAACAGAACAAATTTATTCTGGGAGCATCCAAGCATCCAAGAACAGGGAAACTCCACTTTTGACAGGGAGAGATTTTTGCTCCTTCATCCTTGTCCTACAGATGGATAGGTTGGTAGGAAGGTAGGCATACTTCCATATGTATATACAAACGTGTATATACCAGAAGAATTTATGATGTTGCATAGGTCTAAGGCACAATTTGGCAGTTACCTGTTAAACTAACAGGTGTTCTCTGGCATTTTGTGTTTTTATATATATTTGTGTAGCAGAGCTTTTGTCAGTCAGCTGCTGTGCATTCAGATTGATGGCACTTTCAAAGTAGTGAAGGTGTGCTGTGCCAGACACTGGTGAGCTGAATAGGAAATATGTCAGTTTAAAGCCTTCTCAGGAGTTAAAATTTTCCTGATGATATATTTAGGTCTTGATTCAATATCAGTCTGGAAAGAATTTATTTACAAACTTTTTAAAAGTTAAGTTCAAACGACATTTGAAACAAAATCATGTCAGTGGTATGAGCACCCAATTATCACTTATCCTTAGTGCATTCATTTCTCTTTCCAGGCACTTTTTGTATGCCACTTCCAGAGCAGCCAGGTCCAGGATTTAGAGCACAGCTCTCATTTGGTCTCAAGTGCCTTGCACGATGCTGTTACAGGAGCATCTTTCAGCAACCTGCTGACAAAACAGTTACTGCAGGGGCTGAGCTGTCAGCACGTAACGCTTGCAGGCGAGAAGGCAGGCACCGTTTGCATTCGGCCACGTGTTTTTTAAGCTGCAGACGAGCTGTGTCCTGCCTGTAGAGCACAGGTGGCAGTGAAACTGCAGCTGCAGGCGGCGGCGGGGGATGCTCCAGGCCATGCAGCCGCCAGGCGGAGATAGAGCAGGGCACGGCACGATGCTAGGGACCTTGTCTCAAGGCAGGGGGAAACTTGCTACTAAAAAGGGCAGGTCTGCATTAATATTTAATTGCCTCGTTACCTTTTTATCTAATAACAACATAGATTCTGGGGGACAGAGAACTGCACGTTCCCTTTTATAACCGCGATTCTTGCAATTAATGTGTGCTACAGCACAGCTGGGGAGACAGCAGGGATCACCTCCAGGGCCTAACACCTCCCCAGCTGTGAGACCTGCCTGTGAATGATGAATTCAAACCTTCCCTGCCAAAATAATCAGCCAAAATAATGATTTAGTGGTCCACAGTGGCAATGACTGCTGGAGGAAAAAAAATAAATAATAAAATAAAATAAAATAAAATAAAATAAAATAAAAATAATCTGACATTATTAATATAAAAATCATGGTGTTGCTCCAGGCAATAGACCTGCAGATCTCAGAGGTGTTGTAATTGCCTAGACAAGATGGGTTCTCACAGCTACCAAAGCTAATCAACATCCTCTGCTCTCAGGAAGCAAGATTTGCTAACTGCCTAGTTGGCTGAATGTCTCTGCTCTGGTTTCTATCACACCTTATTGATAGGAAAGGAAAAATTGGCACCTTATTGATTTGCGAGTAGCTGGGCTGTCAGACACTGTTTTTCACTGCAAGCCCATTCAGTATGGTTTCTCTGACATCTCTCAGAGAAGAACCATCCTTTAATGGCCAAGATAACGTGGAGGCTCAAGTACTCTGTACTACGAAACACACAGAGAAAACCTGTCATTTCTCACCTGTGCCTGCCTATGATTGTGGGAGGAATAGATTGCTTTGCACTCACTTTAAATTAACAGGTGCAGTACAGTTTTCAGCTATTCAAAAACAGTGATCTTCAAGAAGAGGTCTTCAAAATATGGAGGAAAAAGACCAAGCTCTCACAGCATACAGTTTGTTCTCTAAGGTAACAAAAATCATTTAATCAGGAATTTTGTTCTGTTCAGAAAAGTGTCTTTGTATATGGCTCTGGCTTTGATTCATTTTGGCTATTGCAACTCCTTTAGTTTGAGTTTGGAAAAAGTGTTCCATATGCTGGTTTTATGAACCATTTATTTTGCAGCCTTGAAGTGAATGCCATTTCTGGATCATTCAGGCCAACGGGATTACCTGGTTGTTAATTGGTTGGGTTTGGCTTTCATGGAATTTTTTCATGTTTAAGAATAAGCCTACACAGCAGGCACATACTATTCTTTTGTTACTTTATTTCCTCTCAGCTTACAAGTTTCTAAGACTATTTCTAATAATTTCTTCTTCTGTTTCTAACTCTATTTCTAATAAAAATAAAAGAAAATTATTTCTAACATTATTGCTAATATAGCTAAGCTTCTGCTAGTTTTTACATGGATTCTACACAGCGGGTAAGGAGAAGCAGCTGTATGTGTTTTTGCAGGAAGTTCATATATTCATCTCAGTATGATGTGAGCTGGATGCTTGTATGTCAGCATTAGCTTAATTTGCTTTAGGAAATCTCTGTTAGAGCAAACAGGAAGTTAAACTGAGGACAAAAATTTCTGAAGAAGGCAAAAGCTTAATGTTATACCTCTTTTGAGCACCCATTCCAAGATTTCTTTAGAAAATACATTACTATTGCTTTTACCTTTTTTTTATTATTATTTTATTTTGCTATTTTTGTCTCTTATTTAGTCATTTACACTGTATTCATCCTGAAGAAATGTAGCCATCTGTACTATGTCGTATGAGCCAAATACTCCTTCAAATGAAGTCCATGGGAATTTTGTCATTAATTTTCAGCTATACTGGGAATTTTTCCCAGTGTTCTACAATTAAGTAATGCCTTTCACTTCCAGAGACCCTCAACGCTTCCCACTTGCCTCAGATCCTGTCCCCAGGATCCCCACTCCTTCAGGGAGCTCATTTCCAGTTATGGACTCCAGGCTGTCGTTCAGCCCGTGGGGTGTGCATTTATTTGGTGTTTTTATTTAACAAGCAAACAGTTTTGTGAGGGTGCTTGTGTCTGCATATGCTCAGGCAGGTTATGAGTTTTGACCAGCAGAGGCTGGCCGGAGGTGGTGGAGGCACTGAGCTCTTTGGGAGCCAGGGAGACAGCTGAGATCTGAAGAAGCAGTTTGATGCTTTCCCATCATCTGCAAAGACATTTTCTCAGGAGGTTGGCATAGCCTGCTGGGGACATGTGTGTGTCTGTCTCACAGCTCCCTGCTGATGGAAAGGCTGTTTCTTCTCCAGACCTTCAGGCAACTTTGGTGAGGAAAGACCTCTGGCAGCATGAAGGTGGAACACACGAGCCCTTCCTATGAGAGGCCGACTTCAGAGAATTATTTTTCTTCCCTCCTTCCCTCCTTCCCTCCTTCCCTCCTTCCCTCCTTCCCTCCTTCCCTCCTTCCCTCCTTCCCTCCTTCCCTCCTTCCCTCCTTCCCTCCTTCCCTCCTTCCCTCCTTCCCTCCTTCC
>CM021797.1:63540779-63572618 GCA_011076525.1 Nettapus auritus | reverse complement strand
AAAAGGAAAAAAAGAAAATAAAAGACAAAAGAAAAAAGGGTTAGGGCCCAATCCCACAAGCTTTTGAAAATACATGCTCATTTACTCACACATATGGTCTGATTCAAGTTGCTGGGATTGGTTATATGAGTAATGACACACACGTGTACTTAGAAAACCTAGCTATGCAGATCAGATTTTAATCTCAGATGCCCAGAAAATCTGGATCCTGAAAGCCTTATATGGTCAAAATTCCCTTTAATGAGATTTCTCACATTGATAGGACTCTGGCTTTATAGAGGCAACAAAATCAGAGCCATTAAAATATTTTTCTTAAATGAGCCACTGCATGTTGCTGGAGAACTAAAGCTGTGGACTTTTTTAGCAAATAGAATCTGTATTCAGGAACCTTAGTTTCCCAGAAATCAAATGAATTGTCTGAATTAATTTATAGCAGGGATGCTTTTAATCCAGTGATGGTTCATAGTCTTATGTCTCTGCTCTGCAAAGACTGACACACTTGCATGCTTTTTTGTGACATGAATTTCTGCTGAAAAAAAAAAAAAAAAAAAAAAAAAAAAAAAGGACATACATTTGTGGAAACAGAGCTTAATGGATTGAACCTACTTCTGTCCTAGTGAGTGGCAAAACTGTTCACTTGAGTGAGAGGAAGATAAGATTAACCACAATAAAGCTATACTAAGTTAAGAAATTCTGCATGCTGAAAGCTGCAAAACTGTATTGGCTTCAAAGTTGCAGAAAGAGAAATTCAGTCATCTCATTTGATTAACTACTGCACAATTTCTGTAATACAGTATTTTATTCTGACATTTAATTTTTTGCATCACTTTACTGTAATAACACCATATTACTTGTGCTTAAAAGCTATCATGAACTGGTAAAAACAACTGGCCAGGTGGCTCTAATAGTATATTGTGCATTACTTTTTTGTTTGTTTGCATAAAAATGCAAAGTTTATAAACATTGGCAATATAATGTGTAGCAAGCAAGAGAGAAACATTTTGTGGAGGATGTTTATTTAGATTTTCTTTTCTTAGGTTTCCTTTCAAGCTAAGATTTGTTTACTAGAGGCATTACAATTTAGTGAGACAAATTAGGCTAAACTTTTTATCTCTGGTGGTTTGCACATGCACTGATTGAACTAGTATTTCTTCTAAAGATTGCCTAGGAAGATAAATGAACAAGAGGAGCAATTAGAGTAAGGAAAAACTAAAGATTGGCTGACATGATTTAAGTTTACCGCTAAGGCAGTTTGTCATTTTGTCTCTATAATCTCTATCAGAATTGACTAAAACCGTAAACATAAATCATTATACTAATTTATTTCAACACACTGTGGTCTGGGAGAAGAAGATTTCATTTTTTTCCACAGACTTTGGGGGATTCAAGCATTTACAGAACTTTTTTTTAATATAGTAAAAAAACAAGATAGCCTAAAGAATCATTGATTAGTATTTCAGCTTCTTTAAAATCTAATTTTTTTTGGTGGTAAGCCAAGAAATGCCCTATTACTGTTGCTAAAATAACTATTAAGAATTCAGAATAAATGGGCACAGATTTGATTTTTAAGTGACTATATAAAGCTTAATGTATGACAAAATGTAATGCAAGGCCATCAGTTAATACTTCACACTAGACCAGTTAATAAGCAACCTTCTCTCCTGAGATGCATCAGAACAAAGTCTGTGGGATGGTGGGATACCTTCGTGGGAGAGAAATCAGTAGATATCTGAGGACATCCTGCAGTATAAATCTCCATTGGCTGTCACTAGGCCTGTTATAGACTCTCCAAAAATAGAGCTCTGTATATCTTCATTAGGAACTGTACTAACAACACTGCCTGCCTACATTTTATTCAGAAGCCACTGCAGAGCAAGGATTATATTATGTTGTTCTCATCAAGTGAACTATTCCTTATCGGGGACTTTAAGGGAATGATTTTCCAATGCCATTGACACATCTAAGCACTGACCTCTCTGGTTGTGAGTGGTCCATTCAACTCATTGGAGCTCCTTGCAGATGCCCATGGCAGGACTACTGCCTGCATTGTTCCCCCAAAAGAAGATGTTGAGAGAGTTAGCCTCCCCCATGCCTGCACTCCTTCAGACCCTTGACAGCATCACCTAATTTCACTGCCCACCAACCCTACAAAACCAAAACAAATCAAGATCAGTTCTGGTACCTAGATCCAATGAAAGAAAGAGGTAGAGTCTACCTCATGGTCTGGGAGGGCAGTTAAATCAAATTAACTAAGTTGCAAATATTCTGAGTATGTTTCTAAACATGGCCAGGAGTGACATTTCCTACAGAAACCTTACTTAAGAATAGGTAGTTCAGTAATCACTGGAACTGGAAGAGTCTGGTTTTCTGTGGATTTGTGCTTCCTGGTTAAATTGCTTCATAGCCAAGAAGAGTGTCTGGCACAGCCATGTCTTCTCTCAGATTATCTATAGGTCTCTATGCTCATCCTTGGCAATTATTTTCATGAAACCTTATGGAGTTTCAGTCTTGGACCATTTCACCTCCTACAGCTTCGTGTAATCAAGAGTTCAAATGGTATTATGATAGACAAACAGATGGGGTCATATACAGACAAATATTACACATACCTAGAGGGCATGATTGCACAAGCCATAGGAAATTGTACTAAAGCGTGATCCATCAGTATTTTCAAGCAGAAAGCTTCAGGGTTTTCAGAAGTCTATCTTGCCTTGATAAAAATTTCAGTTATCAGTCTGTGTCCGTACTCAGCTTAATTTACACTAAATTCAGCACAAGGAAAATATGGCAAAAGAGTGTGTCTTTCATTACTTTACTGCTGCTTAACATAATGCACACACCACAGATATGCACATTTCATTGAGAAATGTGTATAGGATTTAATATTCCATTGGTTTCAGAGGCACATCCATTGCAGATGGCAGTTCAGAAAGGGAATTATCCTAGGAGGCAAATTGATCCTCAGTAGTCCCTGCAAAATCGTGAAGCAGCCGAAGGGGTAGCATGTAAGCAGAGGGATAAACTGTGCTACTTTTATTTTCCTTTCCTTCTATTTCATGAGTTTCTTCCCCTTTTCACTGGTATGTATATGTAACTGAAATCACACTCTTTTTTTGATTTTATTTCTAGACCAGAGCTTTTACCAATTAAGTTTTGCGAACTGTTCTTTCTTCTTTCTTTCTTTCTTTCTTTCTTTCTTTCTTTCTTTCTTTCTTTCTTTCTTTCTTTCTTTCTTTCTTTCTTCCTTCCTTCCTTCCTTCCTTCCTTCCTTCCTTCCTTCCTTCCTTCCTTCCTTCCTTCCTTCCTTTCTTTCTTTCTTTCTTTCTTTCTTTCTTTCTTTCTTTCTTTCTTTCTCTTTCTTTCTTTCTTTTTCTGAAGTGGCTATCAACAGCCAAATTCCCACAGAAGACAATAGAACCAGAGGGACCATTACTTATTTTCAACTTGATTTCCTGTGGTACTCTTTAAAAAACTTGCTGCAAAATATGTTAGCTGAGCTTTTCATCTGTATTATTATTATTATTATTTTTTTCTCTTCTGTGATGGCTGTTAGATCTGGAACATTAATGTCCATAATTAATGGTAATGTGTGGGAACAAGAAAGTCCTGATGCCCAGAAATGCTAAAGACTTCTAAGCTTCTTTGAAACTTTGTTCTAAAGTCAAGATAAGCATTAGTAATGTAATGAGCCAAGATTAGCAGCAATGCAGGCTTGGCTTGCCTAAAGCAAAAAGTGCATTTTCAAGCAAAATGTATTTCAGTGCTCTCTACACCAGCAGGCCAAGCAGGGCAGGCTGACTGAAAGCCAGAAAAATTCCTGCTCTGTTGAAAACTCTCCAGAAGGAAACAAAGAGACTAAAAATGACAAATCTGCCTGCTCACGAAAGACATTTCGTGTTGAGAAAACGCTCATCCCAGCTTTGAACTCCAGAGGGCAATAGTCCACAGCACGACCGGTATGCAAGTGTCTACTGGAAAAAAAGGGAAAAAAGAAAAAGAAAAAGAAAAAAAAAAATAAATAGTAATTTCCAAAAGCTTTCATGATACTACCAGCAGGATTGGGGGTAATACTCCTATGATTAGGATTGCCAGAACCACAACTGGTAACAGAATGTGGGACTAACAGGAAAAAAAGAGCGTTCACTTGACTCAAAACTATCAAAGAGAAGTTCAGTAGTGCACTGCAGGAAAAGCAGGGTATTATATAGGGGGGTGGAAGTCATGTTGTAGAAGCCTGTCGGAAAGGTCATGTAATTTGGTGTGTGCTTATTAACAGCTTTAAGCAAAACAAGACAGATGGATAAAAACTTATGATTATTTATTCTGATTATAGTTATAAAGTCACTTATTTCACATCCTTAACAGGGTAGATTCATATAGCACAGGGCTTAGAACTGCCATGCTTGCCTGTAACTAAATACAGAATCTGTTCTATCACTGCCTTCGTACTGAAAGCACTACATTTGCCTGTTTTAGATACCTGAGGGTCACATTTCCTTCTGCAGAGATAACCTCTTGGGGCAGCTGCATTCCACTCTTCCCAGGAAACTACCATGCAGTGAAACTAAGGAGGATTTTGTTTCCTTCTTATTCCTCCTGACTGAGAACAAAGTTTAGAATGGAAGTATGCACACAATACAAAGTGACACTGAGTGAGGTGATCCTATCCAGTAGAGAAGTAAAACCCAAATCTACATTTAACTCTTTGAGTTCAATGTGAGTTTAAAATAGAAGGAGTGGCAATTGTGAAAGCTCCAGTACGTGAGGTCACAAGTCAGTCAGAAAGGGTCATAAGAAAACTGTGATACTATGCTCAATTTTACAGGTTGGTAAACAGTTCATAGATAACAGAAAACAAGTGATCCAAGCAACTTACTCTTACAAGGTTCAGTACATTTCCTTAGTAACTGATCTAGTGGAGAAGATAAAACAGAGCTTCCCAGACTCCAATAAAAAATTGATACACTCTAACATGAAAAATTATCACTGAAGGCAGAGATTAATATAAGAACTGTGAAGCTAGTAGGTAACAGGGTAATAATGAGGTGACAGCAGGTTCTTTTGAATATGAGATTAAATACCTGGTATGATGTTACAAAGTATCTGAGTGGGTAGTGATATACTCAGCAATCTTTGCACAAAAAGTGCAGAAGTGCATTTATGACAATTGTCTCAGGTGCAGAGCGAAGAAAAGCTGTCAGTAGAAGGGGCTCCATGTGTCCTACAGGAATAGCCAAACAAGCATGAGGTTACAGTAACAGAACCAAAATGGACTTAATCATAAAAAGTGCTAGATTAATAACATAGGCACTGGTAAAAATCTGTTTTGAGTGACCAGCTTTGTACTTTAATATGAGAGAGGGAGGGGAAGAGCAGCAATCAGCATAGTCCTCAATCACGCATGAGGAGACAAACAAATGACGATATAATAAACCAGAAATACTGTAAAACACTGACAAAGGCTTGCTGAGACTTCATGGGGATGTATGGAACATAAAGTTTTAGTGCCTGTTAAACATAAAAAAAAGTCTGCAGGTGTTGAGAAAGACGTTCAGGGACAAAAAACTTATTACAAAGTCATTTCCCTCTACTTGTGTTGTTTCTATGTGTACTCAAGGTGAAGAGTGTTCTTATTCTCTAATGTTACAGAGGACAGTTCTTTATACATGGATTTGCAATAGTTGTAAATATTGTAACTCGCTTCCTAGTCTTTCACTTTCACCCTGACACTCCTTCTTAATGGTTTTGTTTGGAGAGGTCTTTCAGAGCTCTTTTCCAGTGGTGTCTGAATGTGGAAATTCAGTATCCTTGGCATCTGCCAGAGTGTTTCTTGTGCTGTTTCTATCTTTGGAGTCTAAAATGTTTCCTGTGTACCAGGTAAATATGAGTGATATCAACAACCTCAACTTTAAATTAAGGTTCTGCAGTTATTTAAGAAGATTTCAGGTTAAGACTAGGTGTGATGCTGGTATCTTTGGATCAAAACAGAGATCGGCCAGTTAAGAAAGTTACATGAAGAATACATTAATCCACTACCTACAGTATGACCAGTGAGGTGTGTGAGTGCGTGTGTGTTTATCCAGTGCAAGAAAGAGACATTCAGTAGATTTTAAGTCCTGTATTGGGTAGGAAAGGAAAAAAATTGCATTGAAACAGAAGCTTACATGGGGAGGTCTTTGCCTCATTGAGCATCTTGGCATCAACATTGAAAACAAACAAACAAACAAACATTGAAGTAGCACTTCAGCATTACTCAAATATGCAACTAAGGTTGCCACGTGTGGATTTTTTACCAAGAATTTCCATTACTACTGTTGTGTATTAATCTTAATTTATGTGAAAACACTAGCTTCATTCCTAGCATAAACTTCATCTGTATTAAAAGCATATTGTACCTTACAGTGCCAAAAAAAGTGCTGTAACACTGCAACATGAGTTTATATCCACTAATTCTGTGAGGTTTTTTTTCCACCCTCACCACATCTCTCCATTCCATCCACTTGCTTTCCTGGACACACACTAACTAGATTATGTATATTATGGGATAAAACAATTAAGTTTAATTATAAATATATTGCATGCTGTTTTTCTTGAAGCACAATTTTATTCCCTGTATATTTAAATCATGACCTCCTAAATTTGTATCCAGCCTTTCTGACCTTTTGTGTCTGTGCCTGCCTGATGCTCTTAGAGTGCTGACAACAGACTGCAATGCTACCCTACACTCAGTATCGTGAAGAGTGGATGCATCCACTGAGAGAGAGTGTCCTGTATCCTATCTGGCCACAGATTTGCTGCATCTCCAACATTTAAAAAAGAAAAAAAAAAAAACAGAAAGGATGGATACAAATTTAGGAGGGAAAGAAAAAAGAAGAAAGAAAAAAAAAAAGAATTAATATTCAGCAGTAATTTCATTTCTGCTGTGTTTCCACCCAGGGCCAAAGTAAAAGGTTTGCAAAAAGTAACAAGGGTCTCTGTTCTGAGGTGTAATCAAACCTTCTCACACCAAAGCCTGCTAAAAGTTGTATTTAATTCATTGTATTTGTTTCTCTATGGATATCTCACTGAGGTACCGTGTACACAAGTCCATACCACTCAAGTATATTTTATTCAAATACATCTTTCAAAAGGAGAGAAAAGGTATGATGGACAAAATGTATGATTGCTAACAAGAGCTCACGCAACTTTCAAAATGCGATGTGGCAGGCATCTCTTCACACACTGGGCAAATGGCACACTGTACCAGGAGACATTAGGTTTTTAAAAGTGAAGTTAAACTGATAAATTAGACCTCATTTATTGAACAGCAGTTACAGCCAATTGCCCAGGGAGTCATTTGACACCTTTGAAGACCCTGCTAACTTAATTGGTGATAGTTTGGGGGCTGAAGGAAACATTTAAGCCTGTAGCAGCAGGACACCGTGCAGCATGAAAATGGAGAAGACAGGCATTCTCACTGACAAGGGGAGTCATATATAGATTTTTGTGTCCATTGTTTTCGCTTATTTGTGTGTGTGCTTTACTCAGTCAATCAAATATAATTGACACCACTGGGTTCTGTTGTTTTGTGGATGACAGGAGCTAATGCAAGGGAAAAAAGCTGGAAGTAAACTTCCCCCTGAAAGGCTGTGTAAAGGTTTTTCCACCGGGCTTGTGACATTTTTTGCTCAATTGTATTAATTGATGTAGTGACAAGGCAGTTGGAAAGATGATGGATACTGATCACTACACTTTTTTTTTTTTTTTTTTTTTTTTTTTTTTAAGGTATTTGGGCATTAAACTCTGCTTTTGTGTAAGCAGTAAGAATGCAGCCAGTGAGAGTTTAAGGTGAAGGTTTAAGCACCTGCAGACTGAATTTATGGGACTCCACAGTCACAACTGGACATTGCTACAGACTGAGCAAGAGAGGTTGCCTTGGGACAGACATTTAGGTATGACACCCATGCTCACACCACACTTTTGTCCATCTTTTCACCTGCTGTTGGAGTTCCCGAGATGTTTCAGATATTTGCACCAGCTCAAAGAACATACTTAATCAAAAATTTCCTTGTGTTTCCCTAGATTTAACATATTTTCAAATTCAGGTTGGAATCTTGATTGCATGAATGAAGTGGGAAAGGAGACCTTGGTTCCCAACCACAGTTAGATAGCCAGATGACTGCCTCCCAGCATCTCCAGAGTACAAGTATGTGTGATGCCTGGATTCAGGGCACAACATAGTAACTACCATGTGCATTTCAGTGAGGATGCAGAGAAAATCATACACAAATTTATTATTTTGCCTTACAGCTTACCACAGAGGACACTGTAATCGCAGCACAAAGGAAATGTCTCCATGTACACCTGACCAAGTCCAGAGACATTGGGAATGTGGCAACACAAGTGTAGCTTCAAATATAGATGCCAGATCTGGGTTAATACAGATATCAATCAGTTGGTTTCCTAAAGGATGTCATCTCTGGAGTTTGCTCAGTATGTAAATTGCTTAATCATAATCTTAGTTTTTTTCTGAAAAGACACCAACATCAGTTCCTTGCTTGTGAACTTCCAGTAAATTGGGGTGGCCAAAAAGGCGGGTTTGTAACAGTCTAGACCATTAAAGGAGAAAGTCTGAGTCCTCAACACAAAAAAAAAGACAGTACACCTGTGAATCAACAATAGGGGGAGCATAGGTATTGTCTATGAACACACAGATTAAGTGAATATTGAACTGGTCATATTCTTCCATTTAGTCATTGTCTATAGTCATGGTTCCTAGCTTGGGATGATTAATGCATTCCACGCATCAATCTCCTAATTAGAAACCTCACTTTAAATGTCCTGCCATCTTCTGCTGGATATCATTACCTATCATCAGCTTAAGACCTGCAGATAAGAGAGGGTATTGCCCAAAGAAAACTCTCTCTAGAAACATCATACATAGGTTTTTTTTTTAAGAAAATTCAGGAAAATTCAGGAAAATCAACGTGTTTTTTTTTTCTTTTTTCTTTTTTCTTTTTTCTTTTTTCTTTTTTCTTTTTTCTTTTTTTTCCAAAAAGAAATGTCCCCATGGATGACTCTATGCCATAAGTATTTTCTCAAGCAACTTAAAAGAATTGTGCCTACAATTCAGGTGATCTGAAATCACTTTCTTCTGTTCCACTGACATTGTGTATGATGGTGGATTTAGGATGAAAGTCACAAAAGAACATCTTGCTCCTTCTAGAAATCCTCAGTATAAAGCAAAACACTCTTTTCCTTCCCACAAGGCAAAGAAAACAAAAACAAACAAACAAACAAACAAACACAAACTGGCTATGTTTTGGTCCAAGTTAACCAGAAGGAAATATGTGGAAGGAAGAGACTCAGCTCTTTCCTTCTCTGTGAGCTAGGAAAAAGGAGGCATCTCTTGCAGCTAGACCTGTAGCTGGATACAATTCCTTTTGCCAGATTTCAGTTCTTTACACACCTTGGTGGTACAGTGCCTCACAAGAAATGATACCTGGACATGGGTTGACTGCCCGCCTCTCTGACATGTGACAGTTCTGAACCTGGTCTCAGGGAAGCATCATGACCCCAGGGTTGTGGGATGCCAGAGGAAGGTCCTTTTATTGACTCATGCTGGAGCTGTTTCAGGAGTGGATCTGGCCAATGTCAAGCCTGGCTTCTGCTGTTGGTGGCTGTGGGAAGTAATTCTCCTCACCAAGCAGTGAGGAGTTTAGTGCCAGGACTTGTCTAATAGTGCAGGAGCAAAGGTACATAAGGGTTTTCTGGTCAACACATGAGAGTCTGGAGACTGTCTTTTTGTATTTGAAGACAAAAATTATTTTACCTGTATAGTCATAAATTCCCAGGGAAAGCGTAAAAAATGAGTAACCATAGTTACCCTCTGATTCCAGGCTTCCCAGACCTTCTCCTTTGGACTTTTTGGTGTACCTGACAAATATCTCTGACTTGTGTGCCTGGTGACATGCCCAGTGTGTAATGTGTGAAACAAACAGATCTCCTGAAAGAGAAGATATCTTTAGGGGCGAAAAATGTGGTGAGGCTATAAAATGGGGCCAAGGGATACCTGAACTCTTTCAGCTCCCCAGCACATCCTCCACTCTACCCAAAGGTTATCAGGCACCCCTCCAAACCTCATAGCCAAGTGGACAGTGGGCATCACAGGGATCAGGGATGTCTCCCAGTGGCTGCTGAAATCACAGAGTGTACTCTACATACAAGAAAATACTGCAGTATAGGCTTAAACTTTGAGGCTAACAGAACGAAAAGTGTCACATTTGTGAGGATGAAATTTTCTTGCCCTTGTAGAATCTCGAAAATTATAAGGAAACCAAACCTCAGCATCTTGAATCAAGACATGAGACTTAACATGTTAACCTGCTAAAGAAAGAAACTGCTTTGAGACTTTCAAATTTTATGCAAAATGCTTAAGACTATTTAACTTGTCTTCCATATTCAGATGTAGTACGATGTGGAGAACATGATTTTCCTAGAAGAGCACACCCACTCCACAGAGGAATCGAATCTAGAATTCAGTTCTTCCAGAGCTAATGTACAGCTCTGTTCTCTGAAACATACTGTTACCACAAGCTGCTGATTCTACCAGGGAATCAGCACATCACTTTATTAGCAAATAAGTAGGTAGCTTTTAAAGTGCGTAAATAGAACCAAACATTTTTTGCTGCCAGAAAAATCAACACCCACCTGAAAATGGGGATTTCTTGCAACATATAATGAAACAGGTAATGCTTTCTATTACATCCCCTTTGAAGTCCAGCAGTACAGGTCTCTAAAGATAACAACCTAAACAGAAAACATCATTTGGACATACACAGGTGAAATGGAGTTTAGAACTTCATTTTTTCCTCTTTAAACCCACTATTGGTATCACCCTGGCACTGACCTTACTAATGCCAGCATCCTTCAAAATTTCATCATAAATATTCCAGATTATGTGTCTGTCATGTGTCTGAGTTAGGAGCATGTCCTGGCATCACTGAAAAATTCTGTCAGTGGATATTTTGGTTGATTTCTAACAGGAGAGTTTTGTTCCACACACCCCTTGTATGAACAGAGAAAGCAAGCTATTTTCAGACTTTCCTGAAACTGAAATATCTTCATGTTAGTACAAACAGTGTGAAACAAATGTACAGACACTCCTTCCTGCAGATGTTTTTAATTTTCTGGTTAATTCTCTCAATGTAATTATGACAGTGTGGGAAACTTTGGCAACAGTGGGTGAGTTTGTAGTTAACATCCTTTCTGTGCTTCATTATGAATTTGGAAATACTCCTCTGTGATGGGAAGATAAAATCCAGTATAGCCTGGGAGTTGTAGCTCTGGAATCAGTTGTCTCTCCATAGTGAAATGAGTTTTGTTTTCAGACAAAAACCAAGAATACTGAGGTGAGTAAGTAGTATTTCTTGTTGAGGTTGTAAACATCCTAACTTAAACTTCATGGTTTTATTTATTTATTTATTTATTTCAGTTATTCTTTTCTTGTCTGCATGGAAATTACTTACATCCTTAAGATAAACAACAATGGAAATCCTAATGCAAATTGAAAAAAATAATAAAGAAATAACTAAATAATGGAATGAAGACTGAATTCATTCAAGTAAAATGTTTCCCAAAGTATTCCATAATCAATCATCTGTGGGAACAGTGATGCCTTTAAAAGATCACTAATGCATGATACAGCTCATCATTCAATTTACCATCCATCTATTGAAAGAAATCCATGCATTTTTAATTATTATTCTTCCTGAAGTATACTGAATGGTTTTCAGAAGACATAGACAAACATGACTTTTATCCAAGTGGCTTGCAGCCTATGCTTCAGCTGTACCACAGTAAATGTGACAAAAATAAAGACAGCAATGGGTGTAACCCAGTATAAAAAATAAAAACGTGTGAATCTTAACTGTAGAATTAAGATATTGTATTATTTTTTTCCCAAGTACAGTTTCGTAGTCATGTTGGTCCCTTCATACTTAGTCATAACATGTATGTTTTTCAGAAGCATATTGCTGATCAAACATTTTTTATTTTCAATCTCTAAATTCCTTGACAGTATCCTTTGGATGTTTATAATACCTGTGTCATAACAACATGCAGATGATTGATGGTGTTTGCTAGATAACATGTTAGATAACTACAAGTCTATCTACAATTGTATTTCAGTGCTGCTTTACCGATACGTATATGCAAGTGTATGCTTGTTATTTGGGCAAAGCGAGGTTTATCTGTTTATCCACCAGTCACATTTTATACAAACAAAAGCTACAGTTATTTTTTAGAGAAACCTGATGTGGCATGTGCAGAGACTTCTCTTCCATGCACAGAGATGCACCAAATCTAAGTGCACGTGCCAAGTCAACTCATGGCAGTTTGTGCTACTCCTTTCAGGTCTATGATAGGTAAATTTTGTCTTAAGATACTCTAGGATCCTGACTCATGCCTAGTGAAATCATGGATGCACAGCAAGTGGCGGGCTTATGTCAAGACAGTGAAGGCTGAAGCAGCTGTACCTTAGGTGCCCATCGGATTATTATTGCCTGGTGGATTATCTCTGCCACCACTGCAATGCTTCTTCAGTTTCCCATCCACAGCACAGCTGAATGTGGTCCTAGAGGTAACTTTCTTGCATCAAAAAGTATGGGACCTTGCCTTTTAAACACCTCCATTACTGAGATGCCTGTGTAATTAGGCTTATGTAATAGAGTTTATCAGGAAGTAGTGTCCTTTTCTACTTAGCAATTAGCATCTGAATTCTGCACGTTAACTCAAAATTTTTATAAGGCTTCAAAACATCTCAGTCTAGAGAGTGCATCAAGGAAGTAAGCAATATTTTAACAAGTAGCATGTATAAAACATTGTGTGCATGTGGAGTCCATTATGTGTATGCATTACTTTTGATAATGTCTTGGATTAATTAGTCTGAAATCAGCATGCCTGGAGTATAAAATCCTGTATTTTGACAAATGTAATAGCTGCAGCACATCAGAGCATTTCATTTCCAGTTTTTCACCCAGAAACAAGGCAGGTGCTTGGATGTGTATGCAAGTATGTTAGAGTTTAATGGGTCTCAAATGAATGCAAACAGCTGCCAACATTTATTGTAAAAACAGAATATTCTTTAGTAAATAAATAAAAGATTATTTTTTTGTACAGATCTCATGACACTTTTGTACTAAACTTGTACTAAAAAAGTCAAGGCTGAACAGTGAAATTTAGTAATGTAATAAAAACAGAGAAGGGTCAGGAAATACAGAACAAAATAGAGCTTCTAAGTGAATTGTCTTATACTACTGTTTTTGCTGAATATATGCAAATAGGTCTAAACTTCATGTAATCACAATGTGTGTGTGTATGCTTGCATTTGCCAGGCAGGATGAATTTTTCAGCTGATTTAAACCAGAATATTGGATCAATGCTGTTAGTGTTTTACATCAGTGGAGAATGCTGCCTGTACTATGCAGCTGGCATGCTAAAACAAAAAGCTAGGTTTTTCTTGAACTTGCTACTAGACTTGCCAGAATGGGAGGCAGAACTGGGGGGCACATCCCTTTTAAGTTTCATAGGTGAATGAAAATGTAGTGTACAAGAAACACTTGACACCAGTTGCGGTTGGTTTCATGTAATAGACACAACATTTGTATGGTTCACTCTGGCTTTGACACCTGCTCTTCACCAACCCAGTGTGATTGTGCCTGCATGTTGGAGTGAAGCTGACAGCATCCTTGCTTGTGCTATTACTTTCCACAGTAATAGATGAAAAACGAGAATAGCAAGCTGTTGGTGTGGTTATCCAAAGTTCATTTTCTCTTTCTTTTTTTTTGTCCTGAAATTGTTTCTTTAACCCTCTCGATTGATCTAGGGAGGGAAGGCTTAGTGCTGTGCAACAGTCACCTGCTCCTTAGGGAAAGAACAAATGATCCCAGAAAAGAAGGGGGAGAAAGAAGGGGGAAAAAAAGGAAAAAAGGAAAAAAGGATTGAAAAACAAAACGACCAAAAAAAAAAAAAAAAACTGAAGATTGACTGGCTGGCTGGGGGCCCTAGCGGATTACTTCTTACACCAGAGCATCATTTAAGTCTATGTTCTCCCATCTACCTTGTTTGCAGTAAATAGCTGCCCATTATGTCAGGTCAGGCAAGTGCTGTGGCGTCACAGCTCAGCAGCCGTGATCAGCTTGCTAAGCATGCAGAGGACAGCCTCTGGGGAGCAGGCACATGTGTCAAGTTCTTGAGCTGTCAAGGCTCAAAGCGACAGTTTATCTGGAGGTTTTAAAACATCCTTGCAAAGTTTCCCCTTCCTTCCTTTCCCCCCTCCCCTTGTTGACAATCTGCTTGAAAGAAGACAGATGCTGGAGCAGTTTTCTTTAGACTTGCTTTAATTCCACAAGGTGCAATACTGCCCATTGTTTAAAAGACCAGGTTGAGGAGCAAGGCACGTAGTTGGAGGAGGGGACGGGGGGGGGAAGGCATTCCCTTGTGCTAGCATAAATATTTCCATATAAGTTTGATGCTGACATTGTGTCATCCTTATGTATTTTGCCCACAATAAACACACTACATTAAAGTTACTAGAGCAAACAAAGAATTGTGGCTGTGATGACGTTTTTCAATCCACTCTTCAACCACACTTAGGTGAATACTTTATAGCCTTTTAACATAGCACCAAGTGCTCAGTGTGATGTATTTTTCTCTTAGATCATTCTAGGCTAAAAACACAATAAGATTGTCTGTGGATCTGTTTGCATTAAAATAAGATTTATCTTGTAAACAGACCTGAATTGCTTAAGAGAGCATATCTTACAATGCCAGTTTTAATATTACTGCCACCTTCACAAGATGATTCTGATCATGGTACAAATCCAGAGCCATTTTTTAGTAAATATCACCTTTTTAAAAAAAAAAAAAAAAAATAGAAGAAGAAGAAGAAAAAGAAAAAGAAGAAGAAACCTATTCTATACTGTCTTTGCACTTTGTCATCCTCTGACAACAAGGAAGCACATTTTCACTCCAAGCAAATCTTTTCTGTTTCTGTTTGCCTTTTGAGACACATGAAAGCCATTTTCTATATTTGCTTCCTAAGTTGCACCTACATGAGGAGAGGAAGCCTTCAGGCCATCTTCTCTCTTTTTACTATGCTCTCCTGCTGTCTTCTACAAACATTTCCAGGCAGCCATTAATAGCAAACCTTCCTTGGAGACCCTCCTGCCATTTGCCATCTCCACAGAATAAAAGAAATTATAGAAGTAATGAAGAAAAAGTGGAATGTTTATCCCCCAACAATGTCATTTCCAAGTTTGATCCTTGAGTAATTGCCTTCTTCCATCAGAATTTTAGAGGATTTCCCAACAAGAGAAGCATAGCTCAAGCCAGGGATTGACAGAAAGGTGCGTCAGGTTTCTTCTGATGCAGTCTCAATTCTTCAGACATGTTAAGGAGTGTCCCTGAGTTGCCTGCAGACACAACTTAACAAAGGCTTTGGGCTTCCACATAGATATCTTCAAACTCTTGGCCAGCAACCTGGTCTGCAGGGCATCCTCACTTCTCCATATGATTTTCCAGTGCAGTTCATGATGCATACAAAACAAAGAGGCACTGGTTAATCCTTCCTTTAATAGGTAACCAGTCAGTCCTGGAGTTAATATCATGATCAGCTCTCCTGGATTTGCATTGTGCAAAAGATGCAGCCACAGTCAGTCTGGAAAGTCTCTTGTCAGAGAAGCCATCTGACTAATCAGAGAGGTCTGTTATTACATCTATCTATACTTTAGTATCCGTTCCTTCAGAAGAAAAATGTTCATAATGAGCATATTTGCAAGAGATCAGCTGATGGCTGAACTTCTTCATGGATGCTCCTTGCTAAATGCCTTCATGTTGCCATTCAAAAGACTCCTATGATTTTCTTACAATTTCCACACAAAGACAGGAAAAAAAAAAAAAAAATGCTGGCCCTGTTAGCACTAGCAGTGACATCAGGTCCATTTCTCTGGTCTAGACAGTTTCCTGTGCCTCTCTCAGATTTCTTAAATGTGTTGTGTTAGCTATTGCATCCAAACCTGAGCTGACAGGTTAGTTACTGCCAGGAGGGCACTATTAATCTCACTCAGACACAGCCTTACAGTAGCACTAAGCTCTACATGTATGGCCTGCTCTGTGCTGAACTTGTGGCATGTACAGCCTGGAAATGAAGAAAAGGAAGCCCAGCCACTGTGGTATAAGTAATCTTTATTTTCCCAGACAATCAGCAGGCCATTTAGATAACTTTTATAGCAAAAATTTTTGCAGATCAAGTGTCACAATTTATTTATCACTTTGTTGCTCTGCAAGTCTGAGACATCCCCTCTACTTTTGCCTGGCTGCTCACCAGCCACTGGCCAAGGCACAGAGCAGGTACATCTGGGGCTCTTTCAGACCTGTAAACTGGGCTAGTATGTGATGGCACAGAAATGCCAAAAAGTAAGGTTTCCAACATGGAAGCCAATCTTCCATGATAAAAGAAACTGAAAAGTAAACTTCTCCAGCAGCAAAATTTTACTAGCAATGCAAGTACATACGCCAATATTTAGGCTCCTCGAGCCTATCCTTACAGCACAGGCACAGCATGGTCCTGAGTCATGGAGTGGGGTCTGGAGTTACATCAGGGTACGTAATCTCCAGGTGGGCTTTGTGCTGCTGGAGCAATCTCTTTTCTCTCTGCAGCTCTCTCACAAGGAAAGCACAAGCTGACCTTGCAGAAATAAACCTGCATTATTTTCAGCCCCAGCTATCCCCTTTCTTATCTGTCCTACTTCATAAGAGTGTCAAGGAATGGTATGCTTCCTGTTTGCTGTGTCCAGCATCCTTAATCTTTTCTTCCACTAGGTGACTGCATACTGAGGAAGAGACTGAATTACTGGAGCAATTGTAACACTGCATGTTAGAGTTTCTTTACATCCATTGCACAAGCTATTTAATTGCTCATGAGGCAATTAAACTTTTTTTTTTTTTTTTCTTGAAGATAAAGTAAGATGTGAAGGATGTATCCCATGCATAGGGCTTGTCTCCTAATGACGAAAAGAAAAAAGAAAATATTGACCATGTTTTCTTCCTCTCCACTGAATAATAACAGGAACCTACGGAAAGTATGAAAGTATGTGTTCTTGAGGTATACAACTAGATGTTGCAGTTGGCATCATCATATTTTTGAATACAGGATGCACTATGCAAACTTGGAGTTATTTTAACAAAGATATTCAGCAAAAATGTTGCTTTTTTGTTGTAGTCTGTTTGGTTTTCTAATATGCTTTTCACACATGCCTCCATGGAGAGGAATGATTGGTCATACCACAATAGAAAACAGGATTATAGCAATTGTGAAGTACTACAGTGATAGATGAATACAAATTTAAATATATTTTTCCTATCACATAGAAATCAATAACCTCAATACATTTCGTCACAACTAACATGATTCCAAAGTCACTATTTGTTCTGTCTCTTTTTTGTCTTCCAATAAATTGAGAAAGTGATAAGGTTAACTATCCTACATGGCATTCAGACTTGCTTTTGACAGTGGCCTTGCACACAGTAATCCATGGTCATGCCTTTCAAAGGAGCTCTTCTCTACCATATTGTGGAGGCTTTGAAAGATGTATTGCCATAATTAGAAAGCCTTTCTCAACTTCAAAATGTGTTTTTAAGGAGATGTATTTAATCTTAAATAGCAGAACTGCATGGATTTGGCTTTCTCCACTGAATTTCAAGATTCCTGAGATAGTAAGAGAGCTCAGGATAACACTGTTAGGATTCTGTTAGTGCCCTACTTGTTACAAGGTCTAGTGGAAACTTGCTAAGCCATCCTTTAAGATATCAAGACTCTATACATTTCAGAAATGCTCAGAATTATAACGAGGAAGCATTTCAATCCATAAAAAGCCAGTTGTAGCCAGGAAAAGTGGATTTATCAGAATGACATCTTAAAGTGATTTTTGCTGTTAAAATGAATCAAAATGAATAACTGAGCCATACTATTGCTATTCAAATAAAATTTACCTAGTGATTAGAAAATGTCATTAAAAAGAAAATGATTGGCTGTAAAAGTCTTTCCCTGATAAAATGTGTTGACCTAAATGATATTCCTCAAAGGTAAGTCAGAGTGTTATGTGATGTTCTCTTATCGATTGTTGATTCTGTGTGTACCTCTGGGAACAGAAACCACAAAGAAATGTTTTGAAAGGAAAAAGAGTGACCTTTTCTATGGAGGCATTTTAATACTATGTGATGCTGAAATAACTAACTGAAAGTTTAACAAAGGTGTGGGGGGGATTTTCCTGAAAAAGCAGGCATTTTTATATATTCAGGATGAAATCAGAGTTAAAATACAGCAGCTACTCTCTTCTCTGTCAGCTACAACTTCAAAACAGCACTTTAAACCACCACTTCAAATTCATGCACTAATAGTGGAGAGGTAATCTAAAGTGGGATTTTTTTATTTTTATTTTTATTTTTTGTTTGCATAGAAAGTGTAAAAACACTCTCTTGGAGGAAAGTAAACTGTAATATCACCATCAGTGTTGAGAACAGTAATTTCTGCAGTAAGGTTTTGCAATCCCCTTATATTACAAAATATATATATATACTTCCCAGGGTTTGATACTTCAGCCAAAGCTAGTGATATTGTTTATTAGCCAAGGTTCTGCAGTCTCATATCCTTAAAAGAAGAGGCTTGGTAGATGCTATAAGAGTGGAAGGAAATTAAACTTCTTTTATGTAACTGAAATAACTCAAAGATCATGACTACTTTTAGTGCAATATTTGAATCATGTTACTGGAAAGCTTATTTCTCGCCATCTGTCAGGCTGACTTATATATGCTCAGTTATATACAAAGCTTACAGGGAGTACCATGTGACTTATTCTTCATCAGTTTCTTTATGGTCTGAAGAGAACTAAACAATCCATCCTAAGCCTAATGTATTCCAAATCCCGAGAGGAAGAAGGAGGGTAAGTGTGGATCTATAGAGGGTTATGACCTTTAAGAGAACTCCAATTACAGGTATGGTAGGTAATTTCTCTTGGATCTTTACATTCCTAGAGACTAAGTAGTTACTATTCTCGTGTTCAAGATACAGCTGTATAAACTAACATATATCATGAAAGTATTCCTAAACATTTTAGCTGGAATATATTTTGTACATGGTATTCATGAGTCACAGGAACAGTTTAATACTGAAAATCAAACAATGCAGAATGGAAATAACGAGGCACTTATACTAGAAGGAGTTTTTGTGGCATAGTGCAAATATAAATATATTTTGTTTAGACAGAATATTGCTCTGTATTTTGTATCTCGTTATTGCTAATTTATAGTAGTCATAAAGCTGAGTAAACTGAGATGAGTAGCTAGTATTAAGAACTAAATCTAGAGCTGGGATGCCAAGTCTTAACTGGGGGTAGGAGGCCAGAGGCTTTCACCTTTCCTTCCAAGGAAAACAGAATTCTCATTTTTATTTTCATTTTTATTAGTCTTAGAGAGTTGATTAAACTGTTTCCAGGTACTTAACTTTCTCGAGTTTTTTGTTTGTTTGTTTGTTTGTTTTTAAATCCTTTCTGAAATTAGAAATGAAGTATGGAGTATGAAGTACAATATCTCCAATCCATTCCTGGACAGGAAAGCAGACCAGGGAAGTATTCAGCTGAATCTCTGTAGCCTCCTTGTAGTGATATCAAAGGGATACACAAGCAGAATTTCTCCTCTCCAAAACTGGATAACAGATTTGATCACTTTTATAGTTATTGTCTGTGTGACTTTGCCCAGTCTTTAGTTTACCTCTGCTCCCCAACAGCATTTGAAGCCAGGGAAGATACTTTATTTCTGCCATGAGTTGGAACAATGACTTTTTCTTTGGATTAAGTTTATAAAAACTCTGAAATTACATTTTGGTAATTGATGCTACTCTACTTAATGACACACAAATTAACCTCACTGTGATTGAAGATGTTTTAATTTATGTACAGAATTTTAATGTACAGAGGATAAGACAATAGAAACATTGTGCAACAGTGTTATGTGGTTCAGTTCACATACTCCAGACAAGAAGAGGAGAGGAGGAAACACCTCTGGTGCACAATGTGGGCTGGAGGTCTGCCTGCCAGTAGATCAGCATGCACCACAAGTTAGAGTATGCCAACATCCACGAGAACTCAGCAAAGCAGATACTTCAACAGAAAAGGCAGGTGGAAAAGGACACTGAGCAGATAGCTTGTGACCGCTCCCCCCCCTTCCCCCCCCCCCCCAAAAGATGGCATTGCTCTGAGTGGGCAGTATGGGGACTGAACTATGGTTAGAAGAGAAATCATATCTTTCCACATTTAAATATTCCACAAAAACTGTAGGGATCCTGTCAAACCTGGAAGCATGGTCCTTCCAAAAATCAGATTAGGCAATTCCTTCACAATTCGTTAATGGATAGGACTGTAAAGAACAGAACTTTTCCATACTTGTGCAAGCCCAGCATGTTAAATAAGAGAGCAAATCTGATGTTATCATGTTTCTTCTTCATTCCCATGGCACAGGGAATTCTCCTATATATAGCATTGTTCCTCCTTTCCTAGGGAGAATCTGGCTCCAGGGTAGTAAGAGGAAACTGAATATCTGGCAAAGGAGAGCACTGCAGAGGAAAGCAATGCTTTTATACTAGTCAGGAATTTTCCCAGAATCTCCAGAGCTTTCTTGGTTGAAGAGATGGATCAGGACGGCAGCTTCATACCTGGCCAATTCTTCAGGTTCTTTCCTTCCATAACCAGGCTGTTTGTAATGCTGGGGCCAGGATGCTCTCTACTTGCACTTGCCATAAGTCTTGCTCAGACCGAGGAGCCACAGGAGGCCCAGAGGAGACTGTTGCTCCACTTGGACTGCTCCCATGAACAAAGGCAGATACTGCCTTCCAGCAGGTACCCCTTGAAATCCCTCCTGGGGAAAGGATGGATCATAGTGGAGTCCAAGAACAGAATGGTGAGGAATCTGAACCTGACTAGGAGTCAATCCCTCTCTCTTAGAGGGAGAGAGCAGATGGAAAGGTGATGAAGTAGCTTTTTTTCCCCAGCTCAGCTGTAGTTTATGATTAACTCACATCAGTCCTCCATTGTCAATCAGTAACAGGCATAATGAGTGACTATCAACAGGCACTCCCTGATCATCTTTCTGACCCTGCAGCCTGGGCTCTGGGGATTACCAGAAGAGTGTATTTTGGAAGGTACCAGAACGGCAGACTTGGTGGAAAATACCAAAATAACCTGCTCTGAACTATAGTCAAACAGAAAAGTACAGAGAATCAAAGGATGCATCAAGGAGTGGTTTTGTTGTAAGGGACCTTACAAACTATCCAGTTCCACCCCACCCACCACTCCATGTAGAAGGACAACTGCCTCTAGACCAAGTTGCCCAAAGCCCCATCCAGCCTGGCCTTGAGCTCCTCCAGGGATGGGGCATCCACAGCTTCTCTGGGCAACCTGTGCCCATGCCTCACCAGTCTCAGTGAAGGATTGTCTAATCTAAATCTACTCTTTTTTAGTTTAAAGCCATTACGCCATATCTTATCACTACACTCCTTGACAAATAGTCCCTACTCAGCTTTCCTGTAGGCCCCCTTTAGGTACGAGTAGCCCACTTCAAGCTCTCCCCAGATCCCTGTCATTTCTCTAGGAAAAAAAAAAAAAAAAAAAAAAAAAGTCCATAATTGGACTTTCAACTAATAAATCAACTAATGTTGATTTATTTAGCAAATGTATACTCACCAGGGCATGCTAAAACCAACTCTTAAACCAACTCCCTGCCTGAGATTCTATGTGTTATAAGATCTGGATTGGTCATATGAAGAATGAAAAGCACAGGAAAATTGTTGCTGCCTACACAGTTGCTTGTTTTATACTTATTGTGTTTTGTTTGTTTGTTTGTTTGTTATGTTTTACTTATGATTTTCAACATTTATGTGCCTTTGCTGGTGTTATTTCCCTTTGAAGTTTGTACTCTTTATTTTTTTTTACTATCTCTGTCTTACTTACTTTTCCAGTTTGCTCACACAACATTTTTGCAGTTGATTTCTTGTTCTTATCCTTCTTTATATTTGATTTCATATTTTGCAGAATTCATATCTATTAAACACTCTGTTTGCACAAGCTGCCTGCTTTCCATGTGAGAGGCTTGGGCAAGGAGGATCAGGAGAGCATTAAGACCTGCTGACGACCCATTGTCTGCCATAAACAGCTAGTCACACTGCAGGCATATGGTGGAGGGGGGAGAAACTGATGAAGGAGTAAGACTAGACCAACTAGTGTTGGGGGAACAATTACAGAAAGCAGCACTCAGAAAACATCAGGTGTAAAACACTTCAGGTTCTCTACAAAACAGTGACGTGGGCTTTTCTTGCAGTACAGAGCTTTCTTGCTCTCATGAACAGCAAAAAATAAAATGGGTCCTGCTATTTCCCCTTGAGTGGGGTGATCCAATCCTCTATTTGCTGCAAAATATAGCAAACAATGAGTATTCCACTGAGGGTCACCTTTGAGTGTGGTACAAGTGGGCTTCTGTCTTTCCTTTCAGACCAATAAATATACATTTCAGTGCCCCACAGAAGTTGCTGAGGCAGTAACTGAGGTCCCTTGGTAAGGTATACTGATGCTCATGAATGGTTTTGTGGAGCCAGATCCAGGGTGCAACTAATAACTGCTCTGTTATCATCCAGGGCTTCTGAGGGTGCTACAGTAAGGCTTGGCTGAGTGGTCTTAGCACAGCTAGAGCAGTGAAGCACATGGGCATCAACTCTGTTGTGTTTCAGGTTGTGGTAGATTGCCACCAACAACAAAATGAAGTTTTTTGGCTGACGAAGAACTGTAACGACCAAGAGGAAGCACATAAAGATTACCATTGTTTCCATATCTGTATTTTAATCTTTAATTCCCATACTCACATTGGTCCTTGCTTAGGCACACACACCAAATTGAGACAGTGTGGGATGTGATCAAGCAATGTATTCTCACAGATTGCACCTTCCTACTCCAGATGGCTCAGGTAAAAAGATGGAGCTGCCGGGAGCAGTTGACAGACAAATGCAAAAACCTCTATTCCTTATAGAGGTTTCCTCTGTTAAGGGAACAGAGCATTCATTCACTGATGCAAACTGCAAAGGCTAGGATCAGAAGTGAGCCGTGTGACAAGACCTTTTCAAGACAGTCCCAGCTTTGCAGCCTGAACTGCAGTCACCACCCATCCTTCTCTTTCCTACACAGACATAATAGGTCTGGGTAGGCATTCGTAGGATCCAAAGACAGGGTCCAACAGAATGAAATACTGCCACTTTTGAGACCAGGAGCAGGTCCTCCTGGAAAGGGTACTAAGGCACATGGAGAACAGTGAAGTTAAACTAAAAGAAAGTAGATTTAGATTAGATACAAGGAAAAAAACGTTTTACTCTGGGCACTAGATGATCTTCAAGATCCCTTCCAATCCAAACCCTTCTATGATTCTGTGACTTTTTCCCCTAATTTCTAGAGTTTAGTCTAAAGAAGCCTCCCAGTCCCCCGTGCCAGATGCTGTATAAAAACCTTGTCTCTCCAGAAGGTTTTCTGATGAGCAGTGTTCACTGATCCATCCACTGTGAATCACTGTGGACACACACATGGGCAGAAATGAATCTTGTTTCTTCTTCTTAGTTCACATGACAGTCCTTGCTTCCAAGGGCTCAATTTACTCCTTATGTCTAGTGCAGGACACAAAATTAAGACAGTTTTACAGTTGTTTCCAGGTGCCTAAAAGAATTTTCCACCTACCTGGCAATGTTCTGAGGAAAACTAAGCCACAGCAACTTCTCTCAACAAAGGAAAAATATTGTACATTTTGGGGGAGGCAGAACAAAACTGCAATCTTATCCAGCACTTATATCATTTGTGTCTACATGGACACAGTGAAATAAGATCCTGAAAATCATCCTGGCAGTTTTGTAAACAAATAAAATACAAGATCTTATCCGGTGTATAATTTTATTTGCTCAGGTGATAGATTTATTGTGTTAATATGAAACACGACTTTAAAAAATTGTGATTGCCTGTAATCTAGCCAGTCTTGATTGTATCAACATTTTGCTGTAAGGCAAAAATGTGACTCTGAAAAATATCCTGATCTTGTGCAATCTGGAACTTACATGGGAGAGATGTTATCAAGATGTATCCAAACATTAGTTACAACTTGAGGAAAAATAAAAAGAGATCTGTATGGCAACACTAAGCTGCATTTGTCTTCTTCAAGGCATGGACTCTCATCCATTTACTGCTACAGACTGCTTTGTAGGTTTAAAAAACAATACCGGTAAGAGATTGTGCTCTGTGCTGTGATTGAAAAAAAGTATACCACACAATGAAGTTTCCTGCTGCCTGCTTTCCCCCTCTTTCTGGTCCATTTCAGTGTCTTTTTATGCCAAAACAATCTAATTAATATTAACTCAAAAATAATACATTTCCAACTGCCTGCAGACAGATTCCTCTATATTAAGCATTTTTGTAACTCCACGGTGACTCAGTTAATTTTGGTACAAGGTAATTCTGTAAATTTCTTTAACAGAGTAGAACAAAGCACAGAGGGGAATGCTGGTGGAGTATCTATCATTAAAAAGGTTCAGCAGTACCTCGGGAGAATAAAAGTTTTAAAAGTGTAGCAAATCCTGATAGATAAGTGAAGAAGGAGCTTTAAAAAAATCACACAATATAAATGTGGACTAATGATCACTGTGTTTGTAAAGCAACTTTTTTAAGAGTCTGCTAATCTATAAATTATCTTATGGATAAGCATATCTAACTTTTATTTTGTGGCACTTATGATAAACACATTATTAATATCACTTAAAGGAAGATGATATATCATCAGCTCCTTCTGAAACATCATTGGCTTTTGCTAACCTGAAGAAAAGGCATCTGAGGCTATTAAGCATCAGCATGGACTCTGATGGCCTCAGCGCAGTCTCATAGCTTTTTGTACATGCTTTGATAAAGTCAGTTTCAAAATCAAATTCCTTCTCCTGTACACAACTGATAGTAAGAAAGACCTTCATCTGTTGTTTGTTTTCCTTAGAATGGTTTGTGGGAAGGAACCTTATAGACCATACCGTTCCATGCCCCTGCCATGAGCAGGGACACCTTCCACCAGACCAGGTTGCCCAAAGCCCCATCCAGACTGGCCTTGAACACCTCCAGGGATATATCATCCACAGCTTCTCTGGGCAACCTGTTCCAGTATCTCACCACCCTCTAAGTGAAGAATTTCTTCCTAATGCCTAATCTAAATTTATTGTATGTTGAACACTTACTCAGTATTATAAGACAGAACAAACATATACACCACAAACTAAACATGGGCCTTTATCTGATATGCACTATCAGTAGTAATCTTCAGTAATTGATCATTGCAAGTCAATGGCCATTTAGGATTTGATCTCCTTGTAGGTCCACATGAAATATATATTTGGGGTTTCTAATTGAATGCGTTATCAGATGATCCATTTTGCAGTTGTTCGGTACAATAGTGAAAGGAAAGAGTTTGTGATTGGATTTCTACTCTTCTGCCCTTAGTCTGTACACATTTCCTATTGATTCAGGTAATGCATCCATCAGGGAAATAAAAATGTTTGGCCTTACTTAATTAAACCAAATTACTTTCATGGCTTTTACATACTTCTGATTATTTTCACCCTTCTGGGAGTCCTAGTAACTTGTGTTAAAAGCTTTGCACTTTATATGTGACCAAAAATATAAGAGCAGGAGTTAATTTTCTGAATTGCAATGATATGTAAACTATCAGACAGCCCAAATCAAAAACATTAAGTGAATGTCCTTTAAAATAACATATAACTTTAGTAAAGAATCAGAAAGCCAGCAAATCTCATATTACTTTGTTTGAATCTTTGTTGCTGTATTCCTTTATGTATAAAGCCTTTCATACCTTCAGAATGGCAGCTGACTGCAAAGCAAGTTCCAGGTCTGAAAAGTTCTGAGCTGGAGACCAGTAAGAGGTAAACCTGTGATGGTAATTGCTTACAGAATACAGTTGCCAGCAGTAGTGTCATTTCAGTGATCAGTGATCATAACATATGCAATCTGCAAGGTTGAAGACAGTTTCATACGTATTTTGGAAGACCCATGCTTGAGCCTTGTTAAAATATTTCAAAACCACAGAATTCTGAGATTGCTTTGTGCACCTTTGAACTCCAGTTATTGCAAATCTGTTAGTGATGATGTGAAATGTACTTGCTTCAATATGCATGTTTCCGTGCACCCACATGATAACAAAATAGGAGAACATAAGTGTAAAACCACCATATCCCATGGCTATCCCCATTCTGACTTGGTCTCATTATGCCTGTGTCATACACTTGCCTGGAATTGCTACAAGCATCTTCAGAAGGAGCTCTAAATGGATTGCAACTCTGAAGAAACCAATTTCTTCACTATATTGAGGATTTTTTTTTTTTTTTTTTGTATATATATATATATATATATTAGATTATTTAGATTCTCAGCTGACTTAAACTGTCATAATTGCTATCTAAATTACACTGTTCTTTCCTCTATAAGTATTCCAAACTATGCAACAAGAAGGAGGCTATTCTTCCTGTGGAGTTTATTTAAATAACCTATTTTGAAACATAATTTCCAGAGTGGTAGTGGGGGAAATCTCAAATAAGCAAATAACACAATATCGTAGACCAGCTCACAATCTTATCATTTCTGCTCATTTTTTTTCATAGATACTCATAATGGATACATCTGTTACTCAGGAGGATAGTAATTATGCTAAAGCATTAATTTGTTTTCATTGAGAATGTTTATGTAAATAACTAGATGAGTACAGAGTGAAAATTTAACCAGGAGGCGTTACATGGCAATTTCCTCAGCATCCTGAAATCATAGTAGGCTCTGTCAGATTACAATGGGCTTTCTTCTTTGCAAATTGGTTATCACACAGAACTTCTCAACCAAATAAATTATTTTCCAAGCTATTTGCTTCCTGATATAATACAGAAAAACAAGCTGGGTGTCTGGACTTAAAAACACACATTAATTCATCCTGTTAAGTCTTTCTTCCCCATACACAATATATATACAATTACAAATATATTGTTCATAGATATTTCCAAGTTTCATGGCTCAGCTAAGTGAAGAAAAAATAACGAGAGGGACCTTAACTACCAAAGTATATTCTGACAAAATGTCCCCCATTAATGTCGCAAGAACAAGAAACATCTCCCCACAGATGTTAAGAAAAAGCAATAACTCTACTCCTGTTGGAGGAAAACTTATGTGCTTCCTAGAATGATTAATGCTGCTCGTGAGTGAGAGAGCTTTTTCTTTTTGCCTGGATACCTGTCTTAACTGTTGGCAGTCATGTCAAAGGACTGCGAGTGTGCAGGACAGGACAAGGCAGCCGGGCCAGACACAGGACAGGGTGACATAAAATGTAAAGGGGTTCAGTACATCACAGCTGGGAGCATGCCAGCACCATAGCTAACCTGAGCAGATCGTAGTCCCGATTAGGCATAGTGCAGTAATGGAAAACCATCAGATTCATTCAGTATTCAAGGTGGGCAGCTGTATAACAATTTGTTTCACAACAAAAAGTTGACAGAACAAATCCAAAACAACTCTGTGTGCATGTTTACATGGGAAGCTATTGGCATCAGCAGTGCATTTGAAGGTGTGCTTCAAGTCCCTTATGCTTTTTGTAACATTTTCAAATTCATTGCTGTCTTCAAGATGACAGGAAATTCAGGTCTGCCTTCCTCCTGGGAGATCTTTATTCACAGACAAGTCAAAAACCCTTGACAAAAGGCAACCAAGGGAACTTGCTGACCTTTTAGCTGCCTGTCTAACATCAGTGCAAGTATTGCTTCCTGATAAAATGAGAAATTCAATTTAAGGGGAAACGTAGCAGGTATTTGAGTAGGCTCTCATTTTATTTTACTTCTCGGGCTGTCTCTCAAACAGAAAACAAATGTAAATAAACAGGACTCCATCCTTCATTCCCTGGTGCACTTACCAGAGCTCACAATGCACACAAAGGTAACTTCATTCTTGCATCATTGTCCACCCTGCTGTCTGCTGATTTTTATCTCCCCAAAATAAAACTGTCATTTATAAATCCTACCCTTATATTATCCCACTTTCGTGTGTGTGTGTGTGTCCCCTTAATTTTAGCAGGAGAGATCTCAGTTATATCAAAAACTTATCCGTTTTTTGGAAATAAGCTGATTGCTTAATCATGGTTGACCATGGAAACTTCCATAGCTTGGAGGAGAGGCATAAAGGCAACATGCACTAAGCTTGCTGGGGGGCAAAGATAGTCTATAGTTGTGTTTCAGCATATCCAACACCTTTTTAATATGAACCCCTTTATATCTACATAACTTGCCCCTCATGAACTACTTGCCCCAAATATGACCCGCATGGAAGCCTTGAGTTGGTAACTTGGAGACTTGGCTGAGGGATGCATCAGGGACTGGAGCATCTCTCCTGTAAGAAGAGATGGAGAAAGCTGGGGCTGTTCAGCCTGGAAAAGAGAAGGCTCAGAGGGAGATCTTATTCAGTATGAATACCTAAAGGAAGGGTGCAAAGAGGGGGGAGACAGACTCTTGACAGTGGTGCCCAGTGCAAGCACAAGAAGCAGTGGGAACAAACTGAATCACAGGAGGTTCCCTCTGAACATCAGGAAGACATTCTGTGCTGTGCAGGTGCCTGAGCAATGGCACAGGTTACTCAGAGAGGCTGTGGAATCTACTACCTTGAAGATCTCCAAAAGCCACCTGGACATGGTCCTGGGCACCCTGCTCGGGGTGGCCTTGCTGGAGTAGGGGCTGGACCAGGTGCCTCCACAGCTCTCTGCCAGCCTCAGCCCTTCTATGTTTGTGTCATGCACACAGGATATTCAAAGCCAATAAATATACTGGGTTCTTCAAAGGAGAAGAGTGTCATTTTATTGGGAGGAAAATTAAAAGAGCATGTGTCTTCAAGTCTGAGAAAGAGGATGACATTAATGAGGCTTGCATTAATATATTATCATTTGCAAATATCTTCCTGTTGTACTCTGTCAGATTTTTTTTCCTTTAGTTCACTAACAAGTGCAAATATTTCATGTGTTGTTACTTTATTTGCTTTGGGGTTTACATAAGCATGTATTATTTCATTTGTATATAGGATACAAACAGTAGGATATTTGCAAGTAGAAATTCTCCAATGCTTGTAGAAACCAATACACAAGTCTAACAGTAAGTCATGGTCTGTTATGAAAAGTAACCCCTAAATGTAGAAATCTGTGATTACAATGTTTGATATCACAGCTTTATTTATCCGACTTGATTTGTATGCCTTTATTATATATATTTGGCCTCATTAGCTGAAATTTGCTAAACTGGTCAGAACAACTGTATCCAGAAGCTAAGAGATTGTTCCCTTCCTAAAGTTACAACTGAAAAAATACCTGTTGTGAAGAGTCACACAGAAATAGGCAAAGTCTGTGCTTGGACTTACAAAGCAATTCACATTGTATTGTCTTTTAATTATTTGTTCTTTACCATTAACACCTGTGTTGCAATTGGTGCTCTTAGGAACAGTAGCTCTCTAGCTCTACCAAGTAACGTACTACAGCTGACCCCTGGAGTTCCTTGTGGTTTCAGTTTACTGCAAGTAGCTAAAATATACTTGCTAATTCACTGCCTCACCCCAAGCAATCTGCAAAATTTACATCTAGTGAATAGAACAAAACAGATTGCTATTTCCTGCATTAGATGTACAGGAATAAATATAAGCTTTATAGCAACCTGCTTTCTTAACAAGCCTTGCTGTTTACATAGCACTGTATTCAAGCATGTGGGACACATCCTCGGGATTCATAGCACTGAAGCACAACTACCTGTCACAGTAATCTGCTAAAATTGCCTGGCACCATGCAGGCCTGCCAACCAGCACCCTGTAAAGCATGTGGAGCATGCCTGGGCCTGCTCCCTACAGGCAGCTCATGTGCAGCCAGCAGGTTTTGGACTTAAAGAGATTTTATCTGAGCAGTTGTGGGCTGTTCTATGCAAGTTGGTCTTAGCTGACTCCTTTTAAAATATTAGCATGGATTCAGCCTGTCATCAGGGCTCATGCGTGACTGTTGGTAAGCTGTGGAAAGAGCAGAGCTAGTAGAACCTGTGCCTAGGCACAGCAGGTTTTACAGCAGTCTCCTTTTCACCATGTTCTTCTTCTGCTATCTTTGCATTGAAGAATCTCACTACAGTTGAATAAAAAGCACAATTCGGATATATTTTCCGTCAGGTAAGTAATATTTTTATCTGCTGTAAAGATGCATGTGGAAACAGAAGTGACCAGCACTGTGATGTCAAAATCTATGCAATAGCTGAAGTCTCTCATCTTCCTCATTTGTGTTTTCCCCTCGGCAAAGTTGCAGTTACAGTGAACGTGGATACGTGAGTTCCAAAAATGCTCCCCATGTGACACCAACAGCAAAATTAAAACTATTAGGAGCAATTTTGCCTTCATTCATATCCATGGTAACAAACTTTACCATGCATACACTGTATGTGAAGGTCTGCAATACTGATTTCTCTTCTTTCTGACTGAGCTGTGAAGTTGTTTTCTCAGTGGTATTTTTGCTTTGTATTACTACTCTCCCTGCTTGAGCTTATTGAAGGTACTTCATGGGAGGCCAGAAAAAGACAAATAAATTTGAAGGGGAAAAAAAAAAAAAAAAAAAAAAGAGAGAGAGAAAGAAAAAGAAATGTAGAACCATCTTATTTCTCCTGAGCTTTCAAAAGATCCAGGAAAGTGCTGCAGAGATAGCACAGAAATAACATTTCAGATTGACACCACAGAGCTCTGTAGTATCCCTCCTAATTATTACATGTTACTCCATAGGACCGACATTTTTCAGAATGTCATTATCATGAACCTTTGATTACTGATGGCTATGACAACTAGAGTTTGATGATCGAAATGCTGTCTGCATGCTCCATCAAAATATCAAAAGGCTTCTCACTGGAAAAGAAAACACACCTCCCCATGTAATACCATATGTCCTGCATTGCTTCAGTGATGATGTATTTGGTATACTGAAGATATACAAAGGACATGCAATAATCAGATCCTACCAGCTGCTTCATATTCAGTCCACATATCCTGCTAGAAGGGGCAACCACCCTTTGAGGATGGCCTTAGCTTCCAAGTGGAAAAAGAAAAAGCAAAAGAAATTGTCATAACTGAGCCAGCTGCCTTTCTAGGCGAGTTGCCTCTTCGTATTCATGTTTGCTAAAACAGTCCACTTTGTGCAGTGCAATGAGATGTCCTCCACACACACACATGTTCTGGTAGTGCCTGTTGGTGCACATAACCTTCAATGCAGTTGTGTGTATGGAGAACAGAGACTTTAAAGGGTGAAACTGGAGAACAGTTTATCAAACGCCAACACCTGCTAGACCTGCTGCCATGAGTTGTCACTGTTCCTAGAAATCGTATTTTTGAAACACTCAGAGAAATTGGTTTCTCCGAATGTCAAGCTGGAAGCAGAAATGCAGAGGTAAGGAGGCTTTCTGATAGCTCATTAAGAGTTTTACACTTCTGCTCTCTGTTCTGAATAAAATTTTGCTGCTACAGGAAACCCCAGTAGTTCAAGCTACATGAACCCCTGATGAACACTTGAACTAAAATACGGAGCTTCTGACATCTGTCTACCTATCATTTGTCTAATGAATATAGTCTTCCTTGATGAGTGCAGGCCAAGGCTTACAGTACAGAATCCAACAACAAATTTTGGAAAAGTTAAGAC
>CM021797.1:63470296-63536529 GCA_011076525.1 Nettapus auritus | reverse complement strand
TGTGCACTGGACAATGTCAGAGGTGATACAGGTGTTCACTTGGGTGGTAAAAGCAGCGTCTTTTTGTACCCCTCAAGTGCATAAAAGGGCTGCTGCTCTGGAACAACCCTGCATTGACAGAAATGCTCCTCTGAATTTCATCCTTGGTTTATTTATTGTCACGTCATACTTATTTTTCCTTGTATCAACACCATCCTTAAATAGCTCTTCTTCCTCACAGGTATTCATACCTAGTTGTATTTATAGAATAGCCTTTTCTGTCCTCAGCTTTCATTTTGCTAGACTAAATAGCCCTAAAAATATAAGAAATAGTGCCATGAAGGGCATAAATCTGAAAGTAACACTTCTATATCTTTATAGTCTACTGCCTCCTGCAGCCTGTATTTGTATTTATTTCATTCTTCCCCAAGCAGAGTACCCCCTTAAGTACTGTAGACATGATTTCTAGTCCAGTCCATTTCTACTTCTGTAATATTTGATTTCATCTCTTGCACTGGTAATGGTCATTGTTCCAGCATGCTGCCTGAGCTTCTTGCATTACTATAAAAATATTTTGGTTCTTTCACTCTGGTCACACTCTAATTCTTCAATGAATTATATTCAACCTTTTCACTGATGCTTTTACCTGGAAGACTTCCGCTGTTATCCATAGTAGTCTTCATTTTTCTCATCATCTTTCTCTGCTCCCTTTTCATCTACTGTTTTACCCTTTCACACCTGGGGTTTCTATAGGAAATCTAGATTTGGAGGATACACAAGACATCCTGACTACGCTTCCTTCGTTTAGAATTCTTATCACTCATGGCAGCCTCCATTCCCAAAGGTTCATGCCCATGGCCCCAGGCAGGGTCCATCTGTCAGATAGGGCTGCTTCCTCTGCGAAGCTGACTTTCCTCATCCTGTCACCCTTTCACTGTTCCCTCTCTAGGACAAGATGCCATTTTTGACCATCTTCCCTTTTCATCCCCGATCTCTTTCTGGAGGATCTCATGCTGCCATTTGTCCTGGTGGGAAAGCTCACCATGGGTTCCACCAGGACAATTCCCTTACCTTACACATGCAGCCACATCCCATCCTTGTTCCTGGTGGTCAGCGACTCCTTCCTGGGGCTGCTCTGGCACCAGCACAACCCACTCCTGATGAAGGACTCCTGAAGCCACAGGTCCATTGCTACCCAGCAGTGCCAGTGCTCCCTATTGTCACAGCATTAGGCCCTGGACCATTGGTGATCTCCGTGTCCTGCATTTCCCAGGACTAACAAAGGGCTCTTCCCTCTCCTCTGCTCTTCTCTGAGAGCAGGAGCTGAGGAGTGCAGGCACCAAAGGGTGACCCAGTGCTGGGTGTGATTCCCACTGCATAGAACCGCTCTGCCTGTGTGAGCTGGGTGCTCAGCTCAAAACCACACAGCGACATCTCAACAAGGAGAGTGTGACTGTGCTTCAGATCTGCGCCACAAACATGGTGCACACCTAGGTGTTATTTTCCAAGAACTGCTGACAAAAGGTCCCTGCTTATGACACTGCTCACTCTTCTGACACCAAGGAGTCTGCTAAGTATCTGAGTAGAAGCATCAGCCTCTTCATAATTCCTTCCAGGTTATTCAATTGTGTTTGATAACCAGCTTTAGTCATTTTTATTTTTTTAATGTCTTTTACAGTCATTTTTGTTTAATTAATGTACATATGTACTGTTTCACTATTCTTTTGAGAAGGGACTTGTCCAATGAATGAAGGAAAACCATGCTTAGGCAATGTTCCAAAAACCCAAACAAAAAATTACCATTCTGTTCAATCCTGAAAATAAAATAAAAAATAGAAAAAGGGAAGGGAAGGGAAGGGAAGGGAAGGGAAGGGAAAAACTTTTGTAAAACCTGTTACACCATTTTCTATTTTCTACTTGCTTCTGATATAATTTCTTTCTGACCTGTGTTATAACCAAGGTCTGATCCTGCAAACCATTAACAGTTGGAATTAAGTTTATTTTTGCACAGGCTTATTTTGAAGATCTGGCCAGGTCATAATGGTCAGAAGGCAAATTGCTGTTTGACATTTAGCTGAATCTGCTCATTCCTGTCTGTTTTGTGGCAAATCATGGCAAATTCTGTTATGTAAGAAACCATTGCTTAATAACAGGCACACATTCAGACACACCTTTTGTTAAGCACTGCTGTCTTCAGCATTGACAGGAGATGACAGAGATGATAACTTGCCCTCTGACACCTTATATTCTCATTCTCAGTCCATTATCCTAAATGCTGGAAGGGTCTGGACTGAAACCTCCTTGCCATCTGGCTGTCTTTCAATGTTTGTTCCTATAACACCTATCTCCATGCTATTTATGGACTGAAGGGCACATATGGAGCAGGCTCACCACCCCAAAAGCCATTCTTATATCTGTGTCAGCATGTGGAAATAGCAGCGTCTGACCACAGACTGCGTACACACACCTCCAGCTAATCCTAGCAACAATTTTAATGTGTATTTTGAAAGAAAGGTGAAGTCCAAGGAGATCCCTCCAATCTGTTGTTGTTCACTGTTGTACCCACAAGCAGAAAACTACCCACAGAAGAAATGATGCACCCCAGCAGCCCAAACAATAAAGGCAAAAAAATCTTAGCTTACAGTTTGAGTTAAGCTGCACATAATGGAGTCATTTCTACTTTTTTCCATTAAGAGTATGTTATCAGTAAACTCACAAATAAAACTATATCACATTGTCATCAGCCTTTTCTTAATGTACTTTGAAAATATTCATAATCTAAATCTGTTTCTCTCTCAAGCTCAGCTCTGGAAGTGAATCAAAAAGATTAAACACAGCTCTCCTGGCTCAGGCTTTATCACACCAGACTGACAGCGATGTTCCCTCTTCTTTCTGACTCTCGCTTTTAATTGTTATTGTAAATGAATGTATTGTTATTATTTCTCATTAGCACTGCCAATTCAGGGAAACAGGTTGCTCGTATGAAGATGGAGGCTCTTCACATGTTCCTTTCTGGGACTGGGGTATAAGGTTTCTGTAAGGATTATATCAAAAAAAGAAAGAGCAGAGAGTGTCAAGATTCCTCTTTTCTTGGCCAAGAAATTTCCCTAAGATTTCTACAGTATGCAAATTTGAAAAAAAAAATGTATTATTTTTAAAAAAGAAAATATGCTGTAATTCAGCTGTGTCATCATACAAAGGTTGTCACCTCACAGTGGGTATCCTGTGTCTGTGATTTCTATGCTTCCATCTTAAATCTGCCTCATCCTATATCATGCAAACCCCAGCAACCCTCTGAGTGTCACCAGTCTGCACGTGCTCTACATTTGACTTTTTAATTGCATTAAATTGCTCAGGAGAAGCACTGGCTCACATATTGTCTACATAAGATAATTTTTTTCTGTAAAGTATACGGCAGTATCTTGGAATCAAATAATTTTTAAATCATTACTTGTACTATATTAGTATTATTCTTCTTTCATACATATTCTGTCTTCTCCTCAGAAAAATAATTTTGTTTTTATTCTATAGTGTTTTTTATTATTCTTTATGTCCATATTTTGGGGGTATCAAGTCACCTAAATCACTCAGTATTACTATATAATATTTTCCTCTGACAGAATCGTTGTGTGCTCTCTTGCTTGAAAAGTAAGTTGATAATTAAAAGCTGCACTTTTTTCCTTAGCTCACAATGTGTTTTTTTGCTTATTTTAAAAAATTGAATTCACTCAATAGCACTCCGAAATTAAACTCTTTTTCTCAAATGTAACAAAGATGTAGCTTGGAGTACTGATTTGCTAACTGAACTTTTCTGTCATTATTCAACAAGTGGGTCATCAAATGAAATCAGGAGATAGAAATTCTGTTTTTCAAAGGACTGTTATGAACAAGGATTTTAGAAGATTAACTGAGGGGTATGGATTCTTTGGGGAAAACACAGGGATTCTCAAAGAAATAAAAGAAGCAAATATTCCTAGTTTCTAGTGGAATGTCAGATTCTTTTAGCAATTATCAGACTCGATTAGATGATAAGGTAAATTATTATTTGGCTTCCCATATGTTTGAGATCAGACACTCGACTTTTTTCCAAAACACTGGCTGCTGTTTTGGCTCTCCTTCCCTATTCAGTGTTCCTGGAAATCAAACTGGATGTTTTGACACAAATTCTTTTTCCTGCATTTACATCATCTAAAAGCTGTCCCTGTAAGGATTTAAGCTGTAGCTACTGACTTGAACAGAGGGTTACTTGGGCCTGATACGTGAAAGGCACAGTATCTTTATAGGTTTTTCTCCCTCTTTGGACATATCAGGAACATTTTGCTCCGTGGCTCTGATGAGTGTATGATATGAATGACTGAAGAGCAAACTGCTCCATCCCCACTGCTGCAGCGAAGCTGTTCTGCAGAGATACTGTAGTATCAGCCCGTGAGGACGTGGTTGAGGCTGTCCTCCCTCATGCTTTTAGTGTCCCCGCTCTGACACGGGACCCCACAAGCATCCGGCTGCTGCAAGAAAATGTGCAGACGTCCTGAGAGATTAGATATGCCCATCTGAGCTTCACAGAAATGGAAACTAAAAGTGATTGAAACATGTCAAAGTACACGAGCCCTGTCCTTTCCTGGAGGGCTCATCCTGGAGCCAGGTGAGGGACAGCCCCGACTGCCTTCCCCCACTGCCCCACACACTGCACTGCCTGGGGCACGAGATGGTGATGGGCCCACAGGGAGATAAGGGCTGATGGATGGTGTGGATGGCCTGCAGGACCAGATAACACCAGGGACCTGAGGGCAAGTATGTGGGGGGGAAGTATGCGGAGGGAGGAGAAGCTCCCTGCAACCACCACAGCCCCAACTCCCACTGCCACATGAGCAGGAGGCAAGGCCTGAGTCCCTATTTTTAGCTATGGGAGTGTTCCCACCTTCCTGAACAGAAACTCTTACCTCAGAAAAAGGCTGGAAAATGACCTCATACCTTCAGAAGCCTCTACCAGGCATCCTGACCCACACACCTACTCCTCCGTCACACTCCTCAGTCCATTGTTCTCTTAAGCACCCAGTGAGCTTGGGTGTGCATGGTGGGTTATTCCCTGCCTCTCTGCTGCTTCACACTCACCTCATCTCGCCACCTCTTGGTACTGTGATGCAGGAAAGTCTTCCACCCTTTATTGGCATCATCTTCAAGAGAAGACAATGACTCTCTTTCATAATATTGAAGACTTTCTTGTAACTAGAAAAATTGTGGAAAGCCCAGAAGGAGAAAAGGTGTTCCATAATTCTTTCAGACCAAAAAAAAAAAACAAAAAAAAAAAAAACACAAAAAAAAAAAAAAAAATCACAGAAGGAGACTTATAGAGTTGTGCTTCCACCCGTTTTAATTAAACTGCTACATTAAAAATAATAATAATAATAATAAACCCCTTCCCCATATTTTAAATAATCCTTTGAATCTTAATAATACTTTGCTAGTATTGCTTCTGCCACAAAGATATCTGTGAAGATGTGGATTTTTTTTAATGAATGTGAAAAAAACAGGTGTTTTTAAAAATGTGGGGTCATGGAATGTGGGAAATGAAATGAAAAAATTTATTCTACTTTGAAAAGACTTTTAACATTATCAAGTAAAGCTGGCTGATGATCTCTTCAGGAGTGAAATCTCTTCAGCAAATTAGTGTTTAATAATCCTCATGCTCTCATTTTTGTAATCACTTCAGTCTGATATTAAATATGACTTGTTCAGATGTCTCTCTGATACAAGGTATGTGTGTCAGTGTTTGGACAGAGAATAATTGGATTTATATCTCTGTTATGCTTTCAAAGTGCTAGGTCAGATTTGGGTCTCTGGCTGTAAATTCTTCAATTCTATTCTAAGTCAAAGGAATGTGACAGACTTAATACCTAGAATAAGTTATTAACTGCAATGATGCATAAACCAGTGGCACTTTTAGAAATAGCAGCCTATACTGCTCCTGTTTTCCAAAGGGAAAATAATAATAATAATAATAAATCTTGTTTCTTTGTTTCTTTCAGTTCATGTAAACGTTTTCTTGATTAATCCATGAAGAGCTTGAAACTGATGTGTCTATAAGTACAATCTTCTGTTACTTTTTATTGCAGTAATAACTTCTGTTGGGATTAGTTTTACTTTCAAAATTAGTATTTAATTTACAAATTGAGAGGAATTTATACACACACACAGCATTAAAGCATCACTATCTATAAACAGAAAGTGCCTGTTCCTACCATGAACTGTTTATGAAAGACTAATATAGAATTACGGGCTGTGTGGAAAGAAATCAAGAAAGATTGGGCGAGCAGGGAACTTTGCCAACCTGTGCATGTGCTCAGCAGAAAAATAGATGGAGTGACCTGTTGACTTTGTAAGACTGAATGTACTTGGATTTGTTTCTCCCACAGACTGGTTAGTTGCTCTATGCTCTGTGCTTTCCATGCCAGCCTGCTTTATCCTTGTGGCTGCAGGGCCCCTGGTTTGGACCTTGGAGATGAGGTTTCTACATAATATTTTGCCAATAGTCTAACTGTCCCCTCTCACATTTTGGAATCATGGTTTAGCATTACTTCTTTTCTAGCCCTCTTACCCAATTATCCTTTGTGAGTAGAGGTTCTTACACTTCCTTCTTTAGTTAATAGATGATAGTTGGTGGACAGCTTAGGAGAAGGCAACCTACTATCCCTGCCAATATGATTCATTTTTCACTTAATTAGGTTAGTGAATTTGTCTGTGTTTGACAGACTAAAGGATCACTGGCCTACTCTGTGTTTGGAGGAAGGTCTGTGGGAAAATGTAATAACATTTCATTATATAAGCTGATAGATCCAAGAAAGGGAAAAAAAAAAAAAAAAAAAGTAGTTCTGCAGCACACAAACCAGATATGGAAATTTTGATACACCAGAAGTAGCCATATATTGCCTCAGTTCGTATTGCTTAATATAAGCTAAAAACAAGTGTTGTACATCATATATTTCACATGCTGATATCCTCCAAAATCCTACAGCATTGTGTATACCATTATTGATAGATATCTGTTCTTTCTGTGCAGCTATTTGGATGAATGCCTTCAGAAACATGCCATTTTTCTTTTTCTTTTTTTTTTTAAAAAAAAAAAAAAATCAGGTATTTTTTTTTTTAACCAGAATAATATTATCTTCTTTTGTTGTCCAAATTGCAGAACTGGTCTCCTACATTACTTCAAGAAAAATGATGTAAAGTAGGTCCTTGAACTTAGGGCTCCTACGTCCCAGAAAAACAGCATAATCTCAGAATTATGTCTCTCATCTTGACTGTAAAATTTATCCTAGACACAAGAAAATGATGTTTTTGTAAAAAGTTCACATCTCAGTATGTTTTCAGAAAACATTTTTACTGAAATGTTGCCAATTAGCCCTAACCAGAACACAGAATATAGTACATAGCATTCAGCAACTCTAGAAGAAATATACTTTAATGAGTGTTATATCCTTTCTACTACAACAGCGGCGTTTTGGGAAAACTGCCTACTAGTCTAGAGCCAAGAGAATTTATGAAGCTGTCATGAAAGCCTATGAGAACCATGAAACCTGAAAAGGACACTTTTGCTTATTAAGTAGCATAATAATCACAAGACATGATGACAATGTATTGTCCTTTTAGGAGTGCTCTCACGAGAGCCTTCATCCTTTCCATTCAGAAGCCACGTTTAATAAGTATTAAATATTTTCCCTGAGGTAGTCCATATCAGAAGGTCTAACAGCTCTTAGCTACTAAGCAATTAAGCACTAGTGGTAAGGGAAAATGACTGGGCTGGGAGATAGTATTTATTTATTTATTTATTTTTAGGGTCCTGATAATATCTTTATAAACCTTTATTATTGTCTTTTGCTCTTTTGAAATATTGTACAAAGTATTTTAATATAAATATGACATCATCATAGCTAAGTGCTTGGGCTAAGGTGATAAATTATAGGAAATCTTGAAGCTGAGACTGCTGTGCTATCTTTAATTCACAGTGTTGTGCCTAGTTATGGCTGGGACCCCAAAGCAGTGGGGAACAATCTGCACTTATAAATCATGACCAGTCACATGCACTCTTGTGTCCTCAGTCTTATTTTGATATGAGAATCACTTTATGATGTTTCGGGTACTTTGGGCGGTTTTTTTTTTTTTTTTTTGGTTTATGAATAGTTACTTTTATATCAAATGATGTATTACGCTGTGACAGTGTGATCAAAGACATTTTTTCTCTTGCACACGTTAGGCAAGGTCACTACACAGGGCACCACTAGTGACATCGATAGTGCCTGACCATGGGTGGCCAATGTGGCAGTAGGAAGCACACAGGATGGTGCAACCAATGGCAAACAAATTTGTTAGAAATGGTTTATCATTTCATGTAACCAAATACTGTAGCTGCTCTAAGGTGGCAATAGGTGGACAGGAGACATGAGAAGTGATAGAATTCTGTTAGTGAGTTAGTGATTTTGACATAAAGCTCCACAAAATGCTGGAACAAGAATTATCTGCAAGAAAGAAAGGGTCATGGGGATTTCAGAAGATTGCTACTAGGATCCTTCCATTGGTATTTCATGCAATAAACAAAGCTACTGTGGTGAACTTCATGAGTTTAAGGCTATTTGGTTTTTGGTTGATTTTTTTTTCTTTTTAAGAGTGGGAAAAATCTCAGTAATATGAGAGTTATGGCCAACTGAATTGAAATTATTTCAGTTGGAGGTTCCAAATTTTATCTTTTAGAAAGAAGTAGCAAAACCCAAATCATATCTCGGAAAATATGTTGAAATGGTCTTTCATTTCATTCTTTGTTTGATGTATTGAAGGTAGTTTTCATGATGTCATCCAGATAGTTTAAATAAACTGTTTGCATATAAGGTTAACAAGCTGCAGTGGTAGCAAGGTCTGTGTGGGATTATATTAGAATTAATTTGATCAATTGCTTTTAGTTCCAGAGGTCTCTAGATGAGACAGAAGCCAGCATATGCAGTTTGGCAGATGAAGAATCAGTGCAGTCAACACATGCCGTGAAGGTAATGAACATTCTTTCAAACTTCATTTTTCATCCTGAGCAGAGAAGACAACTAAGCCCAGACACTGCTGCTCGGAGCAGCCAAAATGATAACCATAAATAATCATAATAGAGGGTCCATAGTTTAAATGCATTTGAGGAGGATAAAATAAGTATTTTACCATTTAAATGATGTTGTTAAACCCGGAATTTTCATTATGATTTGCCCCCGAGCACAGAAATGTTCCTTTACCTTGAGATGCAGGTTCTGAATTAAAAGATTGCTGAGCATTTTTGTTTGACAGACTGGTTGAAAGAAGAAGCTGGGGTAAACATCATTTAGTCAGATCAGAGGAAACTTCTCTGCCAATGTTTTTCACTTCCATGGCTGAAGATTCAGGAGGATCAGGTCTGCAAGCCGGCTCTCACAGAAGGCAGTGGGAGGCTCACCCATGAAAGGCTGCCGTGGGCTCAGGATTGCCCAGTATTCATACTGCTGTGCACATTAGGTGGTGATTCATTAGGAGCTTCTGATGGTGCTGGAACTGTAAAATACGACTGCTGATTTTCTACATTCAACAGCAGCAGCAAGCAGCCAGCCAGCCATAAATTGAACCTGTTATGTGATAATGAGAAAAAAATTGTTATTGGATGGAAATTTGTTAGAAATCCAAGCATAACTAAAATGATACCTTAGTGGAAATTGGAATGAAAATTGTGACAACAAATGCAAAAATGTAATATGTCATGCATTGTTATGCATATGCACTCTATTTTCTGCCAACTTCGTTTTCTTTCTTTTCCTGTCTCTCACTAATAACCTCTTCATGATCAAGCCAGATGTGCATATGACAAGTCAGCCACAGGGCCAAGAATACCAAACAGTATGTTGTTGCTCTTGTTTTTTAAACAAATGTAACAATGTTACTCTTCTAAGACAAAGCCATTTTACAGTGAAATTTCAAAACGTACATTTAGTGTGTTATCCTTTACTTACATATGAACTTGCTATATATTTTTAAGTGTAGGCACACAGTTTCACATTAGGTTGAAATTGTCAAGTGGCTTGTATGTGTTAAAAGTGTGCAAGTTCACAATTTGTTTTAAAATATGTAAAATTCAGCTAATACAGTGGGGATTTTTTTGTTTGTTTGTTTGTTTGTTTTTTAAGGTCTTCTAATAAATCTAATCAGTTGGAAAAGAGAAATAGTCTTTGTGACTAATTCCATGCAACTTTTTTTTTTTTCTAATTCTAATTTCCACATTTTAAAGACTATGCAGAATTGAGTCACATTCTGTCCTATCCTATCCTATCCTATCCTATCCTATCCTATCCTATCCTATCCTATCCTATCCTATCCTTTAACTTTAACTTTAACTTCTTCATTTCAAAAACCTGTGATAGCAATATTTGCAACCTGGTGATTTTTTATACCACAGACATTTATATTCACTGCAAGCCATAAAATTCTGAGATGTACAGTCTCAGAACTACAGTCTAAGAGATTTAGCTCTACCTGCACAAAGGCAAATTGCAATCAACCGGGATTTGATGCCCAGATTTCCTCTCACCTTCCAACACAGTCATCTCATCTGCATACAGCAATTACTGAGTGATTAGATCTACAATCATGCCTTTGTACTTTTCAGCCATGTAGCCATCCCACTGTGCTGCTCTTGAAGAGAAATTCTGGGCAGAAATCCTGCAGTCCACCTGGCACATTGATTATCCCCGTGTAAGTTTTAATCTTCACTGCAAGAGCAAAGATGGCCTTGTTAGAGGCTGTATTATCCCTGCCTTCCTCCTTCACACCTCCCACTGTTTTTTCAATAGCTCACATAAGTGCTCTCTCAGCCTCTTCTGCATGCAGCTTTGTGAAGAGGCAGCAAGCTATCTGCAGCACATGCACACCCAGCAGCGGGTGGCCATCAGGTATACGGCACACCAGGTCATTAACCTCTGCAGTTCGCACAGAGAGCAGGGAACGTGGCATGTATAATCAACACCCACTGCTCATTAAGTGCCTCTCGGCTGCTATAGGTGGTGGTGCCTGTCAACCGGTAGCAGCCCACGGCAGTCAGCCTTGATAACATTATTTCCCTATCAAAAATTTGGCTACCGCAGACATAATGAAATGTTGACAGTAGGTGGTTTTACATGTTTGCAGTGTTCAGGCATTGGGAGGTAGGACTTCCACCATGGCTTTTACTAGTTAGGAGACAGTATATCACCTGGCACCCACAGCGGTCCTGGCTGTCAAGACACGCTTGCCTTCAGGCTGTCTCGCTTGCTCTGTTTTATCTGGATATGTAAGAGTGCAAGTTTGAAGAAACGCTTATTGACTTCAGTGAGATTTAGTGCTTATATGTCCAGGAACACTCAGAAAAACAAATTCAGGTTAACAAAAGGTGTGAATTTAAAGTTGTGGTTACTTTAACTGTGTTACATTCACATTCTCATTCAAAATTAAAGTAGCCCTAATGTGATTTAACTAAATTTACTTCCAAAGTAAATTAATACATTATAAATGAGAGCTGGCTACAAAGACATTTAATGTGGTTTAGCCAATCCACTTTAGAAGTTAAATCAGATTGATTTTTCTGCATGTTCTAGACAAAACCATCAGCTCTTAAACTACATAGCTCTGAAATGGAATGTTAAATCCTATTTCTTTCAGGTGTGTACTTTAAAATGTTACTCACTAGCTCCTCTAAGGATTACCCTGCATGTCTGCAATCCATGCATTATACCTAGATATATTTCTTAAGAACTGAAATATTACTTTTTTCATTTGAAGAGCTTCTGCAACGGATAGTGGAGGATTCCTACAGAAATGTCACTCAACATCTCCTGACCTTAAATCAGCAATAACTGAGTGTTTTAAAAAACTATATGTCTATGTCAGCTTTGAGAGCTGTTCTCAGTCTCCGGAATGAAGAGAAATTAACAGACTACTGTTGCCTCATATAAATGCAGAACAAAAGTCAGGGCCATTGGTATTTGTAGGTAAAAGTTAAACTAGACTGCATCAGAGTAATTGTTCCAAAGTTAGTATGACAAAGTCAACCATACAGCTCCAGTCTCTTCATAAATTAAAAGCTAATGGCAGTGGACTGGGATGTGTGACACCAAAGATTCACATTAGCTGCTGGGCCACTGTCAGTGTGTCACACACTTACTTGCTGCCTTGTGCAACAGCAGATAGAAATATAACAAAAAAAAGCTAATGGAGGATGAGGCTTGATACCACCCCCCATTCACACAGAGGTAGTGAATGATATTTTCTTAGAGCATGGCATCACTTGGTATGTTTTACTTTTATATCAGGTTTAGAACAGGAGAGCAAATACTGTTTTTCACAAAGCTGAAGCATGCTTTGCTCTCCTGGTGAGAACTGTTAGTATATCATTAGTTTGCCATTAGCTCAAACAGCCCCAACTGCTGATTGATTGATAGATAGACAGATAGAAGAACTATATTTATTACATGTATGTCCTGTGAAGATAAGTTAGAGGAAGACTTATGAAGTGACTTAGTGAGTTAGTGTAACAAATTTTACTGGCAGTCATTAAAGATTTGTGCTCCTAACCTTCCTGGTGATTTTGATGAGAGAGTAAAGATATGTCTGCCTAAGAAAGTGCAATTGTATCACATCCTAGTATACAGCTTCTAATTTAATTAAGTGTCCCTGGAGAGTTTCTTTACTGATAGAACACTAAGACTGTGCTGTTGCAATGGCTGTTATTACTGTCAGTGCTTGCACTATGAGGTTGGCATGGATAAACTACCATGCTACAGTCATAGTTCAGTTATGTTGTGTAGATGAGCCTTAGCATGACAAAATCTCTTTGAAAAATTGATCATTATCTAAATAACATCCAAAAAATTGGAGACAAATTTAGGTTAATATCTAGGACATTTAGCACTAGGAAGGACCTTAGGACCTTAGGACTTAGGCTAGATTATAAATTGCAAGATAGGTTGTTCATTCTGGTGTTTTACTGAACATTAATACTTGATTTAATTTGCAACTGGAATAACTAAATAGTTAAATTAGGTTTGGAGGTATGTAGTCATGCAGATGACTTTCATGATTTTAACATCTGTTCTTAAAACCTTATCTTTTCCTTTCAGATCATTTGGTATTTCAAAGATTTAAGGGTAATCAAATATATAAATGCCCAGAAAAGTGCTACATGTTTAGGTCTAAAGCAATCTAAATCTTATCACTCAGCACAGTCCTGCCTAGGAGCCATAAAAAAATTTAATGTCTCAATGTGTACACAAGTTGTACTAAGTCAAGGCTAGTTCTTGTGGTTCCAGCACTGCATTTTCATACTTCTTTGTGGGTATTTATGTAAGAGGTATTAAATATTTAAGGAACTTTCTATCACCCTTCCAAACTAGCAGTTGTGCTCACAGGAATAAGAAAAATGAAATTATCTGTGAAAAATAACGCACAGATTATATGCCTCTTAGTCACCTTCATGTCATACTTCATGTCCTACCCAAAAGCAGGACCCTCATCACATATAAACCATTTCCAGAGTTCATTCTTATGCTGATAACATAAGGACAATTTGAGAAAATATAAAATACATGGAGGAAAAAAAAAAAAAAACAATAAACATTCAAAAAAAAAAAAGCTTTAATTAACTGTGGTTCAAATTGATTTCATTTTCTGCTTGGTAAAGGCTATTTAGTATTCCTTCCTGAACATACCAAGATTTCTCTGGGACTGATGAAGCCAAGTTATAATAATAAAAGCAGAACACACTCAAGGAAAAGTCTAAACTATGCTACGAACTCCATGACATAGAATGTTTATTGAAAGTGCTGTTGGTTGCTTGACCTCCTAGGTTCATGAGAATATGAACAAGTCAGATGATCTGGTACAATATATGGGCAAGCTTTGTATCTAATGCATGCAGATCTATTTGTGTAGAAGCTGTAGTTAAGCTTCAGTAAAGCTGTTCCATAAATAAATAAATAAATAAATAAATAAGAAAGTTAACATTAGACATTTGTGGGAAACCTATGAAACAAGCTACTTTCCTAAGGTCACTGCTGTTGGGCTCCTGTGAGGCATTTACACTGCAGCACCAGGAGAGGTCTCTGGTAACACCTGTAGGTTTTTGCAGCCGGGCTGGCTCCTGGCTCTGTGCAGGCTCCCACCACACTCCTCCACTGCTCTTCCTGCTGCACCTGCTCGCAGCTCCCACATCATTAGCCAAAAAGGACAGGGAGCTTCCGCTCTAAACTTCAACTGCACGTTTCATTTTGTAGCTCCCAGGGAACAAGGTGCTTGACTACTGCTGTGTCCCCCTGCTCCTCAGCAGCTCTTTCCTGCTGTCCCTCCTTTCTCTGTGCCATACGTGTATATCCTATGGTCTCCTCCAGTACTGCAAAAGATTCAAAAGGGCTAACAGGGGTATTTCTAGATTTCTCTATGAAAACTGGCCTCCCTGAGAACATTTTGAAATGCGTGTGTCTATCCAGTCAGACACCTTACTCTGCATCAGAGCAGCCTGGATGCACATGTAGCATGGTAAATGCTTCTCTGCCAGGAGCCACAGCACCTATGAAAATTTCTTTGCCTGTTTTCAAGCTCCTTTTACAAATCCTACAGTTGGCAGCAGACAAGTTTGATGATCATTTTATTAATTTTAAGGATACAGGGGTCATTATAATGACGTAGTACAACAATCCCTCTGACTGTAGGTTCTATAACAACCATGTGTGTACTGTTTGGGTTACAGCAAATTCTTCTTCCATAGTATTTTGGGTCCTCAGTCATAGACAGATAAAAGTCGGAGCACTTTTGGCACTGGATGAGAACATACAGCACACAAAGGTATCTACTACCCTTAGACAAGTAGTGTAAGACAAGAAACTGTAAGTAGTTGAAAAAATTTGAAAGACTAATGAAATGGTGCAGTTGTACAACAGATGTACCCATTCATTTTCAAGTATGAAGGCTCTACTAATCAAAATAGGATTTTACCTGCCCATTGAAAGAGAGTACTCAAGTTTTAAATGTATTTTTATGCCAGACTTCCTAGTGTTAAAGCTGGTAAGAAGACCAGCCATGTGTTTTCTCTACAATAGTGGTTGAAATATAATTTAATTTTATTATTCTTAAAAATGCACACATTGATTTTGGTTTTTTTCCAAGAAAAAAAATTACTATTCATAAAGCATATTTCAGCCCCAAAGGTAAAAATTTGAAATTGTGGCAGAGAAAAATACCACTCCAATGAAAGGCTGCTAAGTTTATTTGCCACAGAAGAACACTTGCCCCCAGATGTTTGCAGACAGGGGAATACATACATGCACCTGCTATATACAGCATAGGCTTGGAAGGCTGCCTACATTATATCAAGACTTACACAGTGAGGTCCAAACGCGTGACTGTGGCTGAAGAACATACCGACTGGTTCAAAGGAGCTGGTGGCACCATTAAAGTGGCCTCTATGCCTTTCTGCTTTGGACCAGCTACCTAGAAGTCTTCTCTCTTAGTACTTTTTGAAGGCACTTCAGCTGTTTGCAGTCCTTGGGGATCAAGACTGTATCCAAAGATCATGTCTCCAAACAGTGACTATCTTGATGTGCCTGAGCAGCCAGCCAGAGGCTGACACCAGGGTTTCTCTGCTGGCTGCCTGCCTGCAGCTGATGCTTACACTGGAGCAATCCCCACATGACAGACAAGTCTGCTTTTGGGAACCCATCTGCACTAGCAGTGGAGCAATAAAAGCATCTACTGTAAAGGAGAAACGAGACTTGCTGCCTCAGATACTACCTGTGTTCTGGAGCAGAGCTGTGCAGCAAATCCCTGGAGGTGTAGAGTTCCTTGGAAGTTAAATCGGCTAGAGTAAATAAATAAATAAAATAAAATAAAATAAAATAAAAATAAAAATAAAATGTTTGTACAGCACCTAACACAGTAGGCTCATGTGGGCTCATGCATGCTATTGCATTACAAAATGCTAAGAAGCTATTTGGTTATGTTATTACTGTTTGGTGGATGCCAGAAAATGCAAATTGTACATTTGAAAAGCCTAAAAATAAATAAATAAATAAATAAATAAATAAAATAGTTTACCTCTGTGGTGTTTCAGTGTAACAAATAAATAGTCACCCTCCAGCTCGTCAGGAGAAGTCTAATTACAGCTCACTGCAAGCAGACAAATTAATGTTTCTGCAGTCCCAGCAGTGCAGGCACACACATGCACATCGAAGTGCAAGAGGAATGATGATGAATCCGTGATCCCCTTCTATATTCCTTTTTCAAGGCATGGGATTTGATATCTGTTCAAAGTACAAAAGAGGGGATAAACAAGCATCAGTCATTTTTAACAAGAGAGGTTCAGTAAATGGAAGTAAACACAAAATCTGTCTTCAGTTTATGCTACCCATAAAAGAAACAAATTCAAATGTTGAGCTTTTTGAGCGAATGCAAGGAAATATATATATATATATATAATAAAATAAATAAATAAATAAATAAATAAAGGCAGAAATAAAAAAATCCACATTTTGACAGAGTCATTTTGGAAAGGGTAAAAGAGAAAAATAGATGTAGGAGACAATCACTTTTCTGTATCCTGGACAAACAGACCTAGACAAAATAGCTTGTTAGCTTCAAAAACAATCTCTCTGCGGTATGGAGAAGGAGCTCCCACTGACATCAAGATGGTCCTTGTGGATGTCAGGGGGCATGGCTTCTCTACCCAGAGACTTTGCCACAACAAGACACACTCCAGATGCAGCTGTGTAACACCAAGTTTACTCCACAGTCAGTATCAGTCAGTGCATTCAGACTGAAGTATTTTGACAGGTAGGAGGATACCATGGCACAAAGCCATGGTGCCAGTGTCGAGGAGAGGCCTTGCCAAAATACACTCCCTAAAAGCTAGCTGCTTACTCTAATCACACATCATTTATTGAATATGAAAGACAGTCTGATACAAGCAGGGTGCAATGACCTTGCAATTTATTTCACTTTTCTTTGTCACAGACAAGACACATCTGGGTCAGACTGAGGTTCTTATCCACTCTCTGACCAATATATGATTTTCCCCCCCTTACATTAGTTTTCTTTACACAGACCAATTAGGAGAAATTCCTCTTCAGAAGTTAGCAGCTCAGATACAGTGCAGGTGTTTACACTGACCTGTCTCAACTGCTCACTGTGAAATCTGTCCAGAACACAGTCCAGTATCTCGGTGGTCTCCAGATAGCACAGGGGCCCTTCTTTGTTGACCTTGCCTTGCTTGCCCAGGGCTGGAGTGGAGATCAGGACCACAGTGACTGGAAATAACACATCATTTCATGGTGTATACAGACACCTAAGAGCTTGGGCAGACAGAAAAATAGTTCTATTTTTGAGGTTGTTATTATGTTTTTTGTTGTTGTTGTTGTTGTTTGTTTTGTTTTGTTTTGTTTTGTTTTTCTTGAGGTACCCTTTTGGGAGCATCTTAAGGTATCACTCTGAGTTTCTCACTACTGGAATGTACAGTCCATATTAAATGTGTCTGTGCAATTCCATGCATCAGGTGGTTTTCCTCAGTTTTAACTTGTTTATTTCTTTCATGGCAAATAGCATCACCAAGAGTAATATGTATGTGCAGAGTAAGATGGAACATGCATGAAAATATTAATTTTGTTAGGGACCTCTATGTTTTGGCTGCTCTCCAGTGCCTGAGCTCTCCTCTTATCTGCAGGTCTTTTTATTTAAATAATGAGTGTTTTTTGTTGATGTCACTGCGTTTGAAAGCTTGAATGACTCAGAAAGTTTCAAAAGATACATTTACCTCCTTTCACTGCATCAGTCTCTTGCAGTCTTTTCATGGTATACAAACAGTGGAAGAATTTCCAGTGGATACTCCCTTGAAACTTGACAGACTTCACTTACCTGTAGACAACCAGGATAAATATATTATTGACACGTATGCAGATAACAGGTCGTGGGCAACTTCTGGCAAGTGACCATCTACTGACATGACAAATGTGCTGTATTTGTGCCAAGTGCCATAAACAACCATGTACGTGCTGCTTTTTTCTAATCCATAGACAGAGTAGTTCAGAGATCTATTCCTATGAAATATATGTGCTGCTTGAGTAAACATAGATTTATTTACTTGATGAAGTTACCTGCAGAAAGTCATGCAACTCAGGATCAGAAAGCACCGTAGGTATATTCATACAGAAGGCCCTGCAGTACTCCTGTACCAAATATCCTGTTGTTCCACATGTATGTAAAACTTTTGCTTTAGCTTTACTAGTTAATATCTAGTTACTATTCAGAGAGTGCTTACTATTATTCTCCTAGGAGAGCACTGCATTATTTCATTTTGCCTGAACAGCTCTTCCCCATTTATTAACATACTGTTCTCTTTTGTGTCTCACAGTGCGTTACTATGGTTTACATTTGCTTTCCTGTTCTCTTGATCTGAGGTCACAAAATTTGATAGCAGAAAGCGCAGTCCAAGTCTTTTTCCTCACAAATGAAACAGAAGCCATACATTTAGATCTGTATTGCTTTCAGAAATCAATGACTACTGAAGGATTTAGGATTTAGGATTCTTTCACAGAGAGAGAGAGTTTTACAGAGAGTACTAAAGGTCAGGGTTAGAATTACATAAGGCAAAGGTAAATAAGGTAAGAAAGAAGTTGTGTACTCCTTCAGCCTTGAGAGTCTTTACTTCTTGGCACTAAGGATGTCATTAAACAATAACAAGAAGATTCCTTCACTTTACAATGCCCTTGCAAGAATGAATGGAGAAAACTTTCATTACAAGCAGAGTCACCAAGACACTTCTGAATTCCCTAGTGAGCTGGGATCCAGCCAGTTTAAGAAAGGGTTCTACCAGATATCACATGGTGGATGCAGCAGAGCATGTATATGTCCCTCCTGAATCCCTTCTCTGTTTCATAACACTGAAAGCCATGTTGGGTTGAAAGAGCTAGAGAAATAAACAAAACCTGATGTGAGAATGTGGTTAGGGAGAATCAGACCATGAAAGCCAAACCTTACATTTGTTTTGGACTTCACTGATTTTTATTTATTTATTTATTTATTTATTTTGCGCAATTTTTACCTCAACTGCTGCTCTGGGAATATTAATGTAATGTTTTTCTTCATAACCTTTAGGGCACCAATTAATGAACTCTTTGTGATATAACGTAACGTATTTGTATAACATAAAATATATCAAGTTTATCTACTTTCCCATGGTGCCCAATAATAGGGCAGTATGACCATTCTCCTCGCTGAGCTTTGATACTAACAGCAAGGAACTAAATCTTGATTCATAGGCACTGCTGGTGTAAATGCCCTGACTGCACTCTATGTCAACCCACAGTGCATCCATCTTACAGAAAAACTCCCTAAAAATTATATTTCTAGCTGCTCTCTGATGGACTAGCTCATTACTTTCTTTAGTGGAGCCTTAGTCTCCTGTCTTCCTCATCATCATCTGTGCTTTAGCACATCCATTAACAGACCTTTGGGGATGGATGTTGTGGAGACAGCACAAGACTGGTGAGAATCTTTCCTACCATCAAAGCCAGCTAACAGCTCCAAAACAGAATGATCTCCTAGGAATTATGCGAGCCCCTGCACATTTTCAGAACTACCATGAATTTTTACATCAGGGACATACTTTTGTTACTCCCAATTTGTCTTCTGAAAGTACTTCCAAGCTTTTTCGCTTCTAAATGTAAGTTCTTGCTCATAAGTGCTTGTAAGAATCCCTGTCACCGGAGCACACAGTTCTTGCTTACAGAAAAGAAAGTTTGCCTGGGTAAATCCCAATATTCTCTGGGGCTTTCCAGGATTCTCACTGAAATGACCATTGTTCAAACTGGATTAACATCTTCCATTTGTACAAGCAAAGAGGCATGTAGGAAGTTACTATACATGCTCTAAGTTCTCTCTTTTTCCTTGTTTCAAGTGAAAAGGAACTTTACTATTAGACAGACATTCAGAAATACAGACTGCTTCTCAGTTACTTTAGTTCTTCTTGTTGTAAATAGATGATAAAATTAAACATCCAAACCTAACAAGTTATAAATAATGCAGAGTTTGAAATTCCTCCTCTGAACATGCTCATTTTCTTCTTCTTTTTCATTTTAGATCATTATTTATACACTGGATTTTCGAAATCCAGCTGCTAACCTTGGGGTTTTTTTTGCAGAGCAGCACTGAAAGGAATGGCAGCATGTTTGGACTAGAGTTCGTCACCAGTTCTTTCAGATGATCCTCACCCTGACAATGGCACTAGTTGCAGAACTGCACAGATATAACAATAGCTTCTGAAAGAGAGAGGGGGAGGGAAAAATTCTCAAAAAGGAAATTGAAAATTGATTTAAAAAAAAAAAAAAAAAAAAACTCAGCAAGCTTATTATTGAAATTATTGAAATCCAAATTTCACCACATAGCTATCAATTTTGGTAGCACAAGGGTAGCATGGTCTGTATGATCATGGAATTTAGAAAAATAAGGTGTTTTTTTTTAGAAAAAACTGCCTGTTTTGCAGGCAGTTTTCATTCATTTCACAAACCCTTCTGTTTTACATAATTATCTTCTGCCTTCAGACTTACCTTGGGTGTGAGAACACCTTCCAAGAAGCTTAGGCCAGATTTTTTACTGGGAGTTTTGTTTTTTGTTTTTTTTTCCAACAGATAAGACTCCCAGAAAAAGTACCCAGGTGGGACCTCACCTGTCATTTTTGGCCTGGCTTTCAGTCATGCTTCTGGAATCAGGTTCATGCTGAAAGAGAGGAGAGGTGGATATGATGCCCAGAGGAACAAGCAGCTGCCAGAGAACAAGAGCAGGAAAGAGCTGCTTGGATGCAACATGAAGTAATCATTTTGTTATTATGTACTGCGTCCAGACCACCACATAAATGCAATCAGAGCAGGGAAAAGTGGAGTGGGAAAATCTTGAAATAACTCGCAATAATTACCAATATCATTTCTGCGTTTCTTGCATTTCTGTTTGCCTCAGTGGAAAGATACCTTGCTGCTGGTGGCTCTTCTTGCTCTTTAGCAAGTCATTTCATTAAGTTGTCTTTGCAGCAGTATCTGTGAAGATAAAAAAAAAAAAAAAAAAAAAAAAAAAAAAAAACAACAAAAAAACAAAAAAAAATCTTTAAAATAACATTTGTAGGAAAATTAAAAAAAAAAAAAAAAAAAAAAAAAAGCTTAGTTAACAGAGCAATGTGTTGGAAGACAGGCAGTGAGGTTCATTGTATTGTAGCAGGCTGTGCTTAGGCATGCAATATTTTTCTCCCTACCTTGAAATTTTGATCTCTGTTTTTTTCCAAAAATCAGAACAAAAAATCAGAAAAAAAAAAAAAAAAAAAAAAAAGATTTTATGTTCTAAAAATGAATCTGTGCATTTTGTCAGATAGGAAACAGATAAGCATAAGGCAATAAGATAACTAGAAATTTCCTGAGGTCCTTTCTAGCTTCATCTCTGATGATCCCCGGATAAGGCAGAAATTATCACAGGCAGATACATAACTGACAAAAATAACTGATCAGGCTGAAAAAAATGTGAGACATAAGATCATTTTTTTTTCAAAGAATTCTTAAGAAAATATATATAAAGGATTTATATTGTGACAGAATGATCTAAGTGATTTTGGTTTATGTTTTAGGATTACTATCTTGCTTCACGTGAATCCGAGCACTTGTTTGTGTTGGATGCTTCCCTTTTAAAAATTCCCCCGTGGCTTCCTTTTCAGATATAAATAAAGTTGGAAAAAATATGTGAAGTGTGGATGAAGGAGGACAAACAACAGATCCAGACTCCCTGGTACCATTCAATGGTAGCAGATGCCAAAAATAACAAATAAGTTTTACAAGCTTTATGCACTAATCACCTTTTTCAAGAAATCTGTGAGGCAAGAAAAAATGAGTTGAATTCTGCGCCTCTCAATAACCACTTTCAAAAAATCCATACATCTCCAATGTAACAAGAGAAACCAGTGCTTTTTCTTACATTTATGGCTACAGCCTAAAACTGAGTAAAAGGTGTTAGCCTACAGGAGTCATGTAGATCCAGAGATAACAGGTCTCATCCTGTGACCCAGACAAAAGTGACCCAACCTTCTCCCAGTTCCAACTAAGATCACATATGCCTAGATTAATTTGAAATACACTGCTCAGAGTGCACTGTAAAGTGGCTCATGAAAGAAATAATCCAGTTGTGATCAACTCCACAAGTATTAGAAAGTCTTCTCATTATCTACCCAAAATATTTTTACGTGCAAACTGAGCCTTACTTGTTGCATATGAGGGAAATGCAAAATGGCTCACGATCAGCTTCTTTACTTCTTAGTTATTAGACTACCATCTTGTCCCCCAATGTTTTCTCTGCTTTTTCTCACAGATTATGTTATGTAACTTCTTATCTTTCTTGTTGCTCTCCTTTAAAGTCCTTTCTTACTCTGCACTTACAAACGCAATACTCTTGATTTAAGGCTGGACCATTAAGCTAAGTAAAAAGAAACAAACAAGCAAAACAAAACCACAGTTTTTCATGTCTTATATAAAAATGCTTCTGTTAATATCCTAGAATTCCTAGAAAGAGAACTGCCTCTTTTTCAAGTGATCCTCTCATGATCAATGGTCTGCTCTACACTTGGAATTTTGCACTTAGTATTTTCTTCCTGAAGCAAATATGTATGTATGTATGTATGTATGTATGTATGTATGTATGTATTTATTTATTTTGAATCATTGAATAATAGAACAGCTCAGATTGGAAGGGACCTTACAGATCATCCAGTTCCAACCCCACTGCCACAGATCATCTTACTCCAACCCCCCTGCCATAGGCAGGGACACCTCCCACCAGACCAGGTTGCCCAAAGCCGCATCCAGCATGGCCTTGAACACCTCCAGGGATGGGGCATCCACAGCTTCTCTGGGCAGCCTGTGCCTGTGTTTCACTACCCTCTGAGTGAAGAATTTCCTCCTAACGTCTAGTCTAAATCTCATTTGACTTAAGACCATTCCCCCTTGTTCTATCATTATCTACCAGAGTAAGGAGTCCTTGTCCCTCTTTTTACAAGAACCCTTTAAGTACTGAAAGGCTGCAATGAGATTGCCCCAGAGCCTTCTCTTCTCCAGGCTTAATATGCCCAGCTCTCTCAGCCTGTCTTCACAGGAGACAGACTTCAGAGTGCTCCAGACTTCTGATAATCTTTTTGGCCCTCCTCTGGACCCACTCTAACAGCTCCATATCATTCTTGTGCTGGGGCCTCGACCTGGATGCAGGGGGCCCCATGAGGGCAAAAGAGGGGCACAGTCCCCTCCCTCGACCTGCTGGGCACCCCTCTGTTGATGCAGCCCAGGATGCAGTTGGCCTTCTGGGCTGCAAGCACACACTGCTGGCTCATGTTGAGCTTTTTGTCCACCAGAACCCCCAGGTCCTTCTCTGCAGGGCTGCTCTCAATGAGTTCTTCGATTTTTTGAAATTGTAATAGGCAATTCTCAAGTTTGTTAATTCTCAATTTTAGAAATTCAGAAATTTAATTTGAAATCCTCTTTTAACTCCTCCCAATTACCTACAAATTTTGTAGACCATCTATAGATTTAGTAAGCATGATTCTGTTTCACCAACCAAATTGTGGATTAAAGGGATGAATCATAATAAATACCTGTGGTATCAGTTTACAGGATCTCTTCATTTTGGATGTGAATCATGAGCTATTCCTTCTTGATATGGCTTTTTGACTCCCTGTCATGGTAGATGGATGAGATAGCAAGGTGTAGCCACTTCCAGTCAGTTTCAGGATGGCTTCTCAGGGAAGCTGATGTGTCTTTTATAATGCATGTTATAACAATTACTCAGAACTATGAAGTGAAATTTGTTTGTTTGTTTGTTTCCTAAACTCAGCAAAATATTTACAGTTGCCAGCCAGTGGTGGGCAATGTCTTTGATCTAGTAGATTACTATTTTTTATATTGCAAGCCATTTCTTATTTTTTTATTCTTTAGTGTATTCCTTATCTTCTTGGATGGGCAATGTGTGGAACATTTTTTATCTGGCTAACCAGTGCACAAGGTTTTATGATGCTTTTCTGGTGTACATTGCCATGGCTTTTGTGACTGAATGTGGTATCTGTTTTATAAAGAAGCATGAAGACAGGCTCCAGTGACATTATTTGCACAGTAAGTTCTGACACACAAAGTCTAGTTCTTTACCAGTACAGCCACTTAATAAGGTGTAAAGAACATCACCTAGGAAAGTGATGATCACTGGATAGTCTAGATTTGAAGTTAGCCACCAGAGGGAGTTTATGTAACTCCACATGTAACACAAAATAATCTCAGAAGCCAAGAAATATTTCAGAACATAAATTTTAAAACAAAGTCTGAGAATACATCTATGGAATATAAGGACATGAGTGGCAACGCTAAATTATTCTGGATATAATCTGTGTTTCCAACTGTGGTTTAAACACCTATGTTAGAAAATGAAGTCTCTTAATTTACTAAATTCATTAAGTATCATGCTGCTTATGCCAGCTTTGACATAAGTGTCTGTGAAAATGAAATCTAATGCATTGTTTTTCTTTGGGGAAATAAAAATACAAAATCCTTTGACTGAGACTGATGATTTTTTCCAGAAGTAACATGCTCATCTAAAATAATAGGTTCCATGTCAATATACAGACTTAGAAGAGAGAATTACATTCTTGGCAATAGCTTGGAACTGTTACAAGAGAACAAAAATCTCACTGGTCCAAAATAGCCTTTGCTTCATTTCTTAATACTTCTGGTTAAATAACAGTATGGGAATTTCCCAAGGCTGATGGTTTATGTTAATGATTTTTTTAAGAGAAATGGCTTCTAAATGACATTTTCCCTCCAAACCAGAAAACCCACAATTCATTCTTGTCATACTGAGGTCATAATTACAAATCCACTAACGTTTTCAATTTTATTTCATTTGGATATTATAATGCTTGGATCTAACAAGTAGTACTATGTCAGTGTTTAAGTTTTTCGTCCATCAGAACCTCAGAGAAGATTTTCATTTCCTCTAAGTGTTAAAAGGCTTAGGTCAAAATGTATAAACCTCTGAAAAATAATAATAATAATAATAATAATTAAAGAAGTGTATTCCATGCAGTATTCAAAGGGGTTACACTAACTGTGATCTTGTTTCCATATGCATAAATTGCTTAGATCATATGAAAGATGAAGAAATACCATATACTCATAATTCTACTCTAAATCCCACCTTGTCTCAGGAAACGTGATAAAAGGAATTAGATGACCATACCTTTACCTACCTGGTCCTGTTCTCACTGCCAGCTTTCAGGGCACTTCCTGAGTGCTCCAGCTATATCCACAAGTACAGGGGAGCAAGCAGAGAGTGTGCTAGCACAGTTTTTGAATCCTCCCTGGACTAGGAGGACATGGAAGTCCATCTGTCACATGCAGTGTCTCAGCAATGGCATACACTGGGGCAGGTCTCAGGGTCATAAAATCAGTAAATGGTAGCCACCAGCTGCAGCTCCAGGTGCTCCAGGGGACAGCTGTGGTGGCCAGGATGTGAGCAGAGTGCCCAGAGAGTGCTCCTGGCCACACACATCTGCAGGCACCATCAACCTCTCCACCAGGGCAGATCCTGCCCTGTGGCTGCATGGACTGTGCTCCATCCTCTCCTATTTCAAGGCTCCAGCACTGCCATCCGAGGAGGCACCGAGCTTCCTCTACTCTGGACAGCATGGATGAAGAAGCTGATGACTCTGGTAGTGGCTTGTACCCTGCTGAGAGCCCCAGGTGGATTTTTTCCTTGACAGAGGCAGGCAGCTTCTCAGCAGGTACCAATTGATAGCACAGCAGTGGTTGCTTTCAGGAAGTTCTGAATGATCCTGGGGCTGTGAGGTAAGAATTTGTAGTTGCCCATCTAACTACATGTCTGTGTGAATCGGGTTTGTATGCAGAACTTTTATATATGTGCTGCAGAGTACTGCAGCTAAATAATTGCTCAATCATTGGGTATAATAAAATCAATATTCTCTATATGTCAATATTAATTATTTCTGAACCCAAATCATCATGTTTTCTTCAGCACTTCTCACATGTTCTCTTCATTACTTATTTGTCATGCAGAATCTTTTTAGTATTTTTAGTCCTGCATTTCTGTCACCAGGAATGAGGGGGCTCTTTCCAGACCACCTGGGATGAAATCAACCTCACCAGTTCAGACTGAACTGAACTCAGCTGGGTTCTGCTGGGGCTGGCAAAGTCACCACTTCTGATTGCTCTTTTTGGCTGATCTGTTGGAGGAGGAGTGAAGGAATAGACTTAGCAGTAGGAGACAGGACAACAAAAAACAGAGCACAATAATTTCCTCTCGTAGCACAGAGGGAACCAGGCTGGATGCCTGGGCAGAGCTCAGCAACCTGTTCTGCACAGAGCAGGTCCTACTACCTGCCCATGCCTTCAGCTGCCTGCGGCTGCATCCTACTGCTCTGGCCATTCATCTGGCCACTGCTGGCAGTGACCTCTTACACAGATCTGAGCTCCTTGTGGAAACAAATGCTTCAGTGTAACACACATTTTGGAGACTCTGGACTGATTTATGAAGAGAAAGGTGGGCATGTTTGTTGGAGGAAATTATTCAAAATAATTCAAAGAGCACAAATATCTTGAACTAATTCCACAAAATTGTTGTGTTTGTTGTTCTGGATAAGTCAGCTTGTCAGCTATTAATGTCCTACTTTCTTATCTTCAGGCAGGAAGTGGGAGGTTACTCTTCCTTCTTCTATTTTAATCGGTAGAACTGCAAACAAGAAAGAGGAACTGAGATATCACTCCACTATCTTTATATTAATGTGTCGGTATGGTAGCAGACACAGAAAGAGAACTTAGTGGTCTCCAGGAAAAATAAACCTTTTGTTACGCACTAAGAAATTTTTTACAGAATTATGCCACTTTGACGTGCTCATACAGAATTTTATTAATACCATTTTAACTTCTTATTAAATCTGTCCTGAAGAGTTTTAGTGACTTTAAGAGTTAACCTGATAGCAGAATCATACTTTATAATCTATAACATTGAAATGAGGTGCTTGAAGCCCCATTTTTTGGCATACATAACAGCAGGTTAATCAAAGGAAATAAATTATACTCAACATATAAGCTAGATAGACAGAGGACCAGAAAACTGCATGCACTGTTCTGTAGATAAATTTCTAGCTTATGCAGGTCAAGTACTTTAAAATGCTTCCTAAGACGTCAAGTGATTCTCAACAGTTTGTCTCCAAAGCTCCCATTTCTTTATCACTGGATTCCTCACTATCTTAAGACTGCATGTTCCTCTACAGACTTCTCTGAGCTCAAGAAGGTGCTTTCTTAACAAGAAATTTGCAAATGTGATTATTTATTTATTTAGGCAATATATTAATTGCTTTTTCAATGCTCTTGAGAGATGCATCCTTTTTATCTCTATATTTAGTACTTGTTATCTTATGAAACATAGACTTGAAGAAAAAAGCTTTTCCTAGCCCAAACTTACTCCTGCTGAGGATAAATTTAGCCAGAAAATAAAATAAAATAAAATGTGTCAAAAAAGGACAATGTTGTAAAATAGATTGGGGCATAATGTGTCTGAAAGTAACTTAAAGAAAATCAAATATATATGTATTAGTGCTCTTGTGGTTACAGCACCAGGTTTTTCTTTTGCATTCTGTTCACTGGACATTTACAAGCTTCCCTGTTACTTTGGGGGAAAGTTGTAATCAACATTAAATTGATAAACTAATTGTTATAACAGCCAGAGACAGTGCTATTTGGTGGAAATCAATTATGTTAGAAGTTTTTCATTTTTCCTACTTATCTTTTGCCGGGTCTGGCTATAATGTAGACAGATACCCCGAGTCAGTTTACAGCAAAATTGTAAATGATGCAAATTACAGCTGCATTTGGGCTGTGTAACTTTGAAATAAAGCAAATACTGGTGCATGCATACTCAGTGTGCAATTTTAAATGAAAAATTACTTTCACTTGCTTTTATATGTTCACAAAGTGGGGGGGTAAAATCAGTGGATTGGAGAATATGCCCTGAAAAAATGACTAGACATTTGGAATAACCATTTCTGTGCCTAGCTCTCTTAATCCATGTAAAAGCAAACATTTTCAAGGATATCTTAAAGTTCGAGGTTTTATTTATTAATTTATTTATTTCAAATTATTTTCTCTAATTCTAGGGACCTGGATTTTTTTGTTTATTTCTTTGTTGTTGTTATTTGTGGGGGATTTTGGTTTGGTTTGGTTTGGTTTGCATGTGTGTTTATTTTGTTGGTTTTTTTTTTGTTTGTTTGTTTGTTTGTTTGTTTTTAAGCAGCAGTACTATATGAGCCAGCATGTCTGGAATTGAGGGAATTCATTTTTTTCTCAGGCTAATTTTGGACTGAATATTATTAACAGTATTTTGAGTCAGGTTAATTCTACAGTCACTGTATAATTTCTGTGATGATAAATACCACAGTAAGCCAACAAGGCACACTTAAGATTAAGGCTCAATAGCTTAGAGGGTATATAATTGAGGATATATGCATATACTTTGCTGAATGAGATTTTCTCACCTAACTGCAGTTGTCCTCGAGTTAGGCATCTATCTAAGCATTTGTATAATCATCCTCTAGGCAATGGAAATAGGCACTCATCACGTAATTCATCCCTGCACAGCAGTTTCAGACAGGTAGGATTGCAAAGGAATCATCTTTCCCTTTGACTCCCCCTTCGTATAACCTGCAAATTGAGCTGAACAGCTTTGAGAAGATTCCTGCATTTTAGCCAGCTGAAATTAGGATGGCTAAACTGTACCCTACATATATAGGAAAATGCTGGTGAGCAACTGAAATGCAGGTTTTTGGAACAATGAGTCAGATACGTGCATTCTCAAAATTCCAGCAGTAATGTCAGAGGGCAGACTTCTCTTTTCTTAGTTTCTACTTTTAAATCAAAGTGAAATATCTCAGGTCACCCACATACTGCAAGCTGAGAGGGGAAACTATTTTAACGTACTGAATATCTATACAAGAGCATATGCAACACCTCTTCCCGACCAACTGCTGGAACCTGTAAACGTAGTCCCCCACAAAGCTCTTTGAGGACCCTCTTAGCAACTGCCCTAGCAATGCCTTCAAAGTCTTTTCACTCCTGAGAACACACAACAAAATACACTGTCTATAGCAGCGTTCCTTATCCAGTCCAAATAACTCTCTGCAATTGTGCCCTTGTTTTTTATGCATATTTTGTAAATGGATGAATTAGCTGGCAGCTTAGCTTAATGCTTTAACAGTGTAGACCTTCTTTCAGAGAAATCTCGTAGCAAGTAAAACCTGGTTTTGTTTCTATGGTAACAACTGAAAACTCTCTGCCACCTGAGGATAGAGCAAGGCCACCAGCACTGTGATCCCACAGCATGGGAGCTGGCTGCTGTGTGTGTGCACTGCAGCCTGTGCTTTGTGCCAAGCAAGAGGAAAACAAGCTTCCTTTGCATAGGCTCATGACTTGGCAGAACAGTACAGTGCTGCCAAGGTTTATGTTTATGGTGCTCAGCTGGGAGGTGACCTGTTTTTGTTGTATGCCACTCCTTTTCTTCCATGCTACCATTTTCTCTACCTTCAGGCTTTTGTCATGATTGCCCATAAGGTTCTCATATACAAAAAACTTTTCCTTCATTCAAATTCTTCAGTGCTCCCTCCTCAAATCTTCCAGAGATTAGCCACAGAAATATCTTTCTTTGAAAGAATAAGACAGTACAAAACCTCCTCACTTACCAAGTCATAACATAAAACTATTCTGAGCTCTCATCTAAGTCCTACACTAGATGGGGATAGTACTTCTGGCTGAAAAATGTACGCTGAGATGCAGCTCTAATTGAATTAATTTTTAAATAAACTGTGTGCTTTCAGCAGGTTATTTCTTTCCCCCTCCAAAACAAAACAAAACAAAACAAAACAAAACAAAAACCTAACACTTGCAAATGAATTGTTTGTTTGTTTGTTTGTTTTTATTTTTCCAGAAACTGTTTTCACTGTGGTTCTGATCCTAATGTTCTCACTTGATTAAATTTTTCCCTTGAGAAATTAGATAAAAATAAATGGTAAAGTTAAATTCTCTCCTGGTGAAAAAGTGATGGTAAGAGTTAGCAGGCCTTTCTGAGCAGTTTCTGATGCAGCAGTAGAAACTACCTGTAGAAAAAGAGAATTGCCTCTTACTTTATCTTTCAGTTGAGGAAAGGAAAATAGTAAGGGACTGCACAGTTGAAGAAACTTGGAATCCATTAAGGAAAAATCACATAATAGCTACAAGAAACCTATTATCTGGATAGAGGGATTTCCATATGTTACCTTTAGATGTTCCACACAGGGGTGACACCAACAAGGACTGCACACTGCCTCTTCTCCACCACCACACTGTATTGGACCTCCAGCCCCTTTTACTGTTTTGTTTTTCTAGGAACTCTTGCATTGTATAGTTTTGGCTGAAAGATAATTCAATACATCAATATAATATAAACAGGTAGTTCTGGAAAAAACAAACAAACAAAAAACAAACAAACAAACAAACAAAAAAACCAAAACAAACAAACAAACAAACAAAAAAGAGGGAGTTAAAGAATATTTCCTGAGTGAATTGCTCTGAATGTCACTTAGCAGCTAAAATACTGTATGAATCTTGAATCAGATTTATTACTTTTACTGCTTCTACCTCTCTAACCAAAAGCTCAAAACAAAGTAGAGAATATTAAAAAAAAAAAAAATAAGGGGGGGGGGGGAGGGGGTTGCTCGTATTATTGATTTGCCCTCACAATTCTTGTAACAATTCACCCCTCATAAAGTGTGTTAAAATTGTTTAATAAATTACTACAAAAGTTTAAACTTCATCTGGGACTAACTGCAGACCTAACAAGACTTTTTCACTTTCCCTGAAAGTAGGAAAGCAGGTTGAGACAGCTTTGCATTTATAGGAATGCATGAAACAGACTTAGTTGTGGACGATGGGCATGTAGTTATATGGTCCCAAATTTTTACTGAGCTGTGGATGAACAAATAACTACTCAGCATTCAGGCTGCAGTTATGTGAACGCTTTGCTCTCCTTAATGTAATAAAGACTCTGCTTGTCTCTTTTACAGGGACCATAAGCAGATGCTTGCAGAAGGGTGAATTTCAGGCAAGCAGATACAACACCTCTTCCAAATACTTTCCTACCTCCAACCATTCTGTAGCTTTTGAGATGCATATCTTCTACTTTGGTGAGAAGTGCCTCAGGTTTTCTACTTGCTGATAACATCCTGGTATTTGTTTTCAGCATGACTCTTTACCAACTTCGGGAGGCAGTGACAAATGAAGCCCAAAGTAAATCAAGATATCTCAGAAGCTGCTGTGTATTTCTCATCAAGTTACAAGGGTCAGGTTAGGACTGAAGGCTGTTAGTGCCAAAATAAAAACAAATCTTTGCTGGAAGGCATTTTGTCTCTTGTAAAGCATAAGCAGTGGAGGACAATCATGACAGCAGATAAATGGTGAACGTGTATCACAGTAACCGGTGTTTCTCACTCAGTTCTCAGCTGCCATAAGCATTTCTGAAGATTAAAAAAAAAAAAAAAAGTATTCTTCTACATCATTTTACCATTAGGGCAAAGAGAAAATAGCCTGCTAACACTTCTAGGACTTCTTTAATCTACTGCAACATTAGATGAACTAGAGAGCAGAAATTCCCATTCCCATTACATTAATTGATTGTACCCTAATTGATTGTACTAATTGTCAGTACCCTGACAATTAGTACAGGTAACTACCTAACTTGTTATTACTGAACCTGTCTTTTTCACATAAGTAAAAATTGTTTCTGGCAAATGAAAAACACTGACCACACGCTAGAAAAGAATAAAACAAAGATGCCAGAACATGTATATATGTATGTATTTATTTATTTATTGTAGAATATGCAGTTAAATACTCAGACGGAAAGATGGCATATGTTTCACAGAAGAACAGTCATCATGAGCTGAAGTCTAATGTTCATTTGGCTGACTGGATGAGTGGGTACGTGTGTCAAATAAAAAGATTTTGTAAATATTTGTAATTTTTCTTGGGAAGGATGATTCACTGCAGTGCTTTACTGCTGCATGCAAGCGTAGGCACTATGCAACAGCACATTATTCCTAGTTTAATATTTTCTAAATGGAAAAAAATCAAATCTCTAAAATTCATCTACTCTAATTCTAAGCACTCTGGTGGTTATTGTTCCCTTACTGCACTTAACCATTTTCTTACAATATTACTTAGTGAGGAAATAGTCTTTAAGTATTTCTTGAACATTCATCCTTTATGACATTTTCATAAGGAAGCTCAAGGAACAGTATATGCAACCTAATGTAGCGTAGGCATGGAACTGGTAAGAAAACAAACTCAGAGACTGTTTTTCCATGATTACCATTGTTACAGAAGGATGCATTGAATGAAAAATGACAGTGGTATATCACAGGCCTGCTATGATTTAATATCTCTTCAGTGCTGGAATGGGGACAATGTGTATTATATTTGCAAGTGATAACAAACAGTTGAAGCACAGTAAAATAATCCAAAATGGTCAAAACAGACTGGAGTTAATGCCAGTAAAAAGAAAGGCAAAATTCAGCAGGGGATGTGAGATTTTACTCCAAAGTCTGAGCAAACCACTTCAAGGATACAAAATGAGGCCTGATGAGGCTTTTGGGTCTTCACCATTGGAGATGTTTAAGAAAAGGTTTGACAAACATTTTACCAGCTAAAAGGCCCTGATGATTTTCTGGGGCTCCCTGAAGACTGAAACTACAGGCGCTGCCTTCAGGCTTGTGTAACTGTCACTGTCTCCTCCAAAACTACTTTTTCTTAGTCTTCAATCTCTTGCAGTTTAATTGATACTTCAATCATTAAAAAGACATGGGGCTGCAGTGGCTGTTCTGTTGGTACAGTGCTGAGGCAAAGTCAATGAACTGTCTCACACATAAGAAGGTACGTGAAATCTGTCACATTTGACTGCAAAACCTTGATTCAAATTGCTTAGAAATTTGTCAACTTCATTTTTATTATGTAATTTAGTTGTTTTGGGACAGATGAATATAAATATATCCAGGCAAAATAATAATATTATTTTACCCATACCCAAATAGCTTAGATCTATTTCAGTCCTTCAGCACCACCGGAGGCTGAATGAGGAAAAGGAAAATAAAGCCCTGGCACTGCTGTATTGTTCATTTTAAAAGCTATATAAGATCAACAAGTTTATCATCTTCTGTGAAACATATTTCTGCACAATAAAAATTAACTTATTTTATTGTACAGCCACTCCCATTAGTTTATGCAGAAATTTATGCAGAAGGCATTTCTGATTTCTTTATCTCCCCTGAGTGGCTGGGCTGCAAAGGCTTGCAGATCCTGCAGGTGCTATAGGCAGACTCAGGAGAGGTGCAGTGAAGGGTCCATGCTTCCGATGTCAGGGGCTTGGAAGGACTGATGGCCGGTAGGCCAAAAGCAGAAATCACCTGTTTTGGAGGGTTCTCAGCTTCCCTCAAACTGAATCTAGAAAATATGGGATCTGACAAGGGCTGGAAACAGGAAAGGAAGGAACAGAACAGAGGAATAGAGGAATAAAAGTCCACTCACAGGGGTGTGGATACAGCTAGTACTGCGATATCGAGGCTGGCTGCCTAGGTAAAGAAACCATTGAAATGTTAGGTATTCTAGAAAAAATAAATAAATAAATAAAATAAATAAAACTTAGCTACCTCAGGCTGTGGATCTGGATTAGCAAGCACTTTTTAATCCTCTGCACACTGCCTGTAAAATGGACAACATACTCCCACAGGAATAGTCTGAAGAAAACATTTGTCAGTGCCTGTGAAACTCAGATTGTGTAGCAAGAAACCTCAGAGAAAAGCCTGCGAGGAGATGAATTGTTTTGTCTGCAGAGCAGGGTAGGAACTGCATATAATAAATGAAGTATGTTACTAACTGTGGTATCACGAAGAAAAACAACATCAGTAGCTGTTCAGTCAATGGTCCCTGGGAAGAAGGCTCCTACGGAAATGTTTGCATGTAGCCATGCAATTAAAATGGTCCTGCTGCATCTACACAAAGGGCTGAATCAAGTTCCACAGGTAAACTTTGTATCATCATTTCTACTGATCAGGTTCTTGGATTCACAGCCTTAACACCCCTCTCATGCAGTGGTGTAGGGTTGCATTTACTGTCTGCAAAGAAATGGGTGACTGCTGTTCCCCTTAGCATACATGGGTAGCTTTCTCTCCTCTCCTTTGGATTCTCACTTTGCAGCATGTGGTAGAGTTGAGCTATTAATGGTACATATATGAGCACCTGTGTTGACAGGGATGAGGCTTGCCTTTAAATTTAGCTTTTCTAGCACATCATATATGACTGGCTTTTTGAAATCATCATAAGTTTTCTTGAAGCATTAGAAGTTTCCCATTTTATTTCCTCATGTGTTTTTCTTTGTTTTGGATTACTTTTCCACCCGGATTTACTAATCCACAGTTTTCCAAACTGAATTTTCAGTTACTTTAAAATCCAGTAACCTTTGTATGACTCCTTCGTATAATAGTAACTTTGTATTACTCCTTTGGCCCTTCTCTCATAAAAACATCCACAATGGATTTCTGTGCCCACAAATCTCAGGAGCACTGGAAGAGTACGTAAACAATAAATAATAATGTTACTTTGAAATGAGAGAATTTAAATTCTTCACATACCCTTGTTAATAAGTGAAAAGTAACATCGAAACTGACATCTTGTCTGCTCTTTATTTTATTCTGCTTCTGTAGCATAGTCAATTGGTGTGATAGACGACTACTTCAAGGTATTTAGGAGAGCTGATTTATAGTCTAGCCACATGAGCATTAAAGGCATGGGTGTGAATCCTGATGAAGTCAGAAAACTAGTCAGTCTAGTGGAAAACCATTAAACACCTATGCAGGACACTAGATTAGCGTATTTGCCAGAAATTTTAAAAACGTAGTACATATCACATGATCTTCCAAATCAAAGAAAAAAAATTGTGATGAGAAATCTTAATGGTATAATGTTAGAGGTATGGAATTACTAGGGAGGTGATTGAATCATACTTCTCCTTAAAACATGTGTGTGCCAGTTATTTGAGAATTTTCCAGAAAGAGAATAGCAGAACAGGTCTACCACAAGACACTGGAAAGGCAGCGAGGCTGTGCTATCCAATGATGGTGCCATTCACAATAATAATAATAATAATAATAATAAGTAGATGCCAAATTGCTAGATTTCTGGACAGAAAATACTTGCACACTTGGAACAGGTTTTCCAGTTTCTCTCTTTGAATTTTTAAGTCTTAAAAAGATGTATGAATGTTGTTTAGATATAGTGAAGAGCAATGGACTGTTTTGGGCCTCTCAGCACAAGAAGGGCATCAAGGCCCTGGAGTATGTCCAGAAAAGGCCTACAAAATCTGGTGAGAGGCCTGGAACACAAGTCCTGTGAGGAGAGGCTGAGGGAACTGGGGTTGTTTAGTGTGGAGAAGGGGAGACTCAGGGGAGACCTCATTGCTCTCTACAGCTGCCTGAATGGAAGTTGTGGAGAGCTGGGGGTCAGCCTCTTCTCACAGATAACCAGGGACAGGACTAGGGGGAATGGCCTCAAGTTGTGCCAGAGAGGTTCAGGTTGGAAATGAGGAGACATTTCTTCTCAGAAAGAGCAGTCAGGCACTGAACAGGTTGCCCAGAGGTGGTGGAGTCACCGTCCCTGGGGTTGTTCAAGGAAAGGTTGGGCGCGGTGCTTGGGGACAAGGTTTAGTGGGTGACATTGGTGGGGCGGGGGTGGTTGGACCGCGGAGGGCGGTCTCGCCGCGCGCTCCCAGAGCGCGGTCACGTGCCCGCGGGCCGGGGCGGGGCGGGGCGGGGCGGCGCGGGGCGTAAGATGGCGGCGGAGCGGGAGCCCCCGCCGCTGGGGGAGGCGCGTCCCGCCGAGCTGGAGGAGCTGGAGGACGGCGAGGAGCTCTTCGCCAGCACCGTGTCCACCATGGAGGTGAGAGAACGGCTCCCGCGGGACGCGAGGCCTCACCCGGGCCGCGGCGAGGCCGAAATTGGGCCGGCAGCCGCGGCCCTGCAGCGGCCGGGGGGGTGGGGGCTCAGCCGCCGCCTCCGGGCCTCTCTCCTGTCACCCCCACCCCGCCCACCCCCCAGAAACGCCTCGAAAAACACCACCGAGGAAGCGGAGGGCCGCGGTCCCGCAGCTGGCCGTGTGAGCGCTGCCTCCCCCGCGGTGGAAGACGCCTGATCGGAGCGGGGGCTTCGCCTGCCAAGCCCCGGCCGCGCTCCTGCCGCCTGTCCGCGGGTATCTTCTGGAAGGACTCGGCTCTGCTGTGCGCAGTGAGCCGTTGTGAGAGAAAATTGTTCCTGTTCCTCTTTTCCTGAAGTTTCCTGCCCCTGACCTTTAAAGTGATAGGGCCGTTCCTTTTCTCTTTGTGTTCCGGCTGTCGCCTGTCCTTAGCGAAAAAGGACAGCACACAAAGAGGGTCTTAAGTTTATTTAAAAAAAAAAAAAAAAAAAAAAAAAAGCTTGTCTTCTCTCTCAAGTCACTTACCTCTTTTTATTTTTGTAGATGCGTAATCTGTGCAGTGGTAGGAAAAAAAAAAGATCTGTGGAAGCGTGCTGTGAAGGATAGCAAATGGTGTGAACCTGCGGTTGACAAGAATTGTATTGATAGACTGCTGTACGTCTGTGTGTTGTTGGGGTCTTGATCTGTACACCAAGACTGCAGTAAAACACAAATATCGTCCTTTATCACCTTTGGCTTTATTTCTAGACCGTGACAGAATTAATGCCTAAATCCCAGTTACAGTGAAAAGTCCTCCTCTTAATGATTAAACATAGTTAATGAAAAGTCCTCCAACTGGAAAAGCTGGCTGAGAAACACACTTTGCTTTGAGTGGCTTGGTTGACAGTTCCACTCTGCTGCTTCAGTTTTCTATGCAGTTTATATGGAAGAAGGTAGCTAAGTGGAAAGGGGAAGCCTCTTTGCTTAAAGAGAAGCTTTAAAAGCTTTGTCAGTAAAGCTTTTTTTGTCATCTTCTAATCAGCTACTGCATTTAGGGAAGAGCCTCGCTCTTGTGACTTTCTAGCAAATTTGGAAGGAAAATTTGGATCATGAAAACTGAGTTTGAACTGCTCAGTACCATGAAGCTAGGTTGTATAATGTGAGTGTATAAGACACCTTTGCCCAAAGAAGGGTGGTTATCCCAGGTGTGGGCTTAATTAACCTTCTGTCTTGAGGGTTGTTTTAATCCTATAAATATTCATGTTTCTAAATGGCTGTGGAAGTTCTTTGAAATAACAACAGCTCTTTGCAGTTGATCGCATACTAGTTTGTGGATTACCGGAGGAGGAAAGTGAAGCAGGGGATGGTGAGGTCCAAAGCTGGTGTAAATGAAGGGGATGGTATTTTGAAAGGGTTCCTAACTGGTTTGTCTTGGAGCTGCGCGTAGGGTTTTTGTATGAATAATTCCCTGAGCATTTTTTCTTGCTTTTGTTCTCTTTGCAGCTCACAGAAGGCATCTTGTTTCTTTCTTACCTGTGATTTGAATGTGCAGTGGAAAAGCTGTAAAACTGCTGATAAGTCTTCCAAACAGCTTCTGTGTTAACAAAATCTTTTCTTAGAAGACACACACATATTCATCTGAGTTTGTTCTGACAAGATACAAATTTCACGTGTGTTATAAATGCAGTTTATAAGGAAGGCTTACTTGTATACTTAAATGGTGACTTGTTTATTTCAAGGTGGCTTCTCTGGACGTGAAGATTAGGGAGCTGGAGCTTTAACTTTCCAAGTGTACATACTGAAAGTTAGTGTTTTGCATTGAACCCTCTTAATTCTAGAATAAAAAACATTAAAACGTCACGCTCTGAGCTGTAACATCTGGAATTTCTGGGGCGTAGCAGGAAGGTGTTCTAGGACCTGAAAAGTAGCTGTGTTGGAGTTAAATGAGGGCAGTTCCCTTTTTGTGAGAATAGAGCTTGAAAACAGCTGTCTGAGCTGGTAGGGAGCTTGTTTCCTTGTCAGATATCTGCAATGCCCTTGAGTAGTAGAATGATTCTTGGGTTTTTATTGTGCCAACTGTATTGTAATGTCACATAGGCTACCTCCCATTGAATTTGTGATCACAGTGGTCTCCCATTAGCTGCCACAGTTGCTTTCATCACTGGAAACAGCCAGACTGAATCAGACAAATGGTGTGTCTAAGCCAAGACTGTATTTCCAACAGTAGTCAGTGGTAGATGCTGTGTGAAGAACATTGCTGACAATTATGTGTATGAGCTGGCACTCACCTGCGGTGCTCTTCCAGCTACTAGGCTTTTGTTCAAGGGCTTCCTGAGCCCCCTGTAGCTTTATAATGTTAACAGTCTTCATGGACTTACCTAGTTGCTAAATTTTCGGATGTTTGGTTTGTCTTTTTAAAAAAGGTGTCTACGATATGTGTAAGAAGTCCTGGAAGTTAACTCTGCGTTATGAGAAAAATCACCTCCTCTCACAAGTTTTTACAAACAAATTGCTAGTTTGCTGACTGTGTCCTCTGCTGCTATTAGGAGAGACAGCAAATGACCATGTGAAAGTCACCTTTGGCAACATATGTGAAAAAGCATACCTTAGATTTTCTGAAAAATAGTACATTTAGTATTTTTCATCATTACCTTGTCCTTCTCCTCCTCCTCGTCTGGTCTGTTCTATTCCACTACTGCTTGAAAATTTTCTTTGCCATCTACTTCCTTGTTTCTGTTGCCACTGTTATGCCACTTCTTACTCCCTTTTCTCCTAAATACTTCTCACTCATTTCTGTATCACCCAGCTCCATCTTCTGTGAAGCAGGTGTTGTGTGAACATACAGCTAAGCTGCTAACTACTCATTACAATTGGTATTAATATTCCTGTTGGTTTTTTTTTGTAATGGAAAAATACATGGAGGCACTTGAAAACAGTGAGTAAGCAGATGTTGTAATCTGTCAGGGACTGTCATTTAGGGCAGGGTGTGTATGCAACCTCATTGCCAGTTTAACAGTTTATGTCAGAGACCTGCAATATGTGCTTGGTTTTCTCTAGAGAAGGCAAAACATTAAGTAGACACAGGAATCCAGGTGTCTTTCTAGATATATATTGAATTTAACACTGGCAATTACGGTGGAAGCAGTAGAATATCTGAGAATAAAATATTAAGTCCTTGAACACTATACTGTAACTTTACAGAAGACTGTCTGTGCTCCAAGTTAATTGGTGTAATTCTATTGGAAATAGGTTGGAATGGGCCTGTAGTCCTCTCATCAGAGTTTTGTTTCTAGACAACAAGTAGAGCAGGATCCTGAATGTCCTGGCCGTTGGGTGTCTTGGTTGTTGGGTGCATCCCTTGAGTTTTGGCGCAGAAGCTTTACAAGCATGTATGTTTCAGGAAATGGACAGGCTTGTGAATCAAGAAAGTGTGACATTTCTAAACAGCTATGCTGTCTGTGTGTGTTGTCTGGGCAGTGCATTTGTGCTAGTCTCCATCTTCCATTTCTTTTCTGATACTCAGATTTTCTGTGTTATGTATTTAATAGCTTTCTGACTGCCTTTTCTATAGACATTTCAGCTGTACTTCATAGGCGTAGAAGAACAAAATTGGGGCTTTTAGCTTGCACCTGTAGGAGAGTGTAACTGGAATAGCTTCATATTACTAATACTTGTGTGGGTTTTTATTTTTTTGAGAGACTGAATAGCACTCTGTTTCCCATTTATTGTGTAAAATAATCAGATGATTGGGAATTATTGACTGTAATTTCTGACACATTCAGGGCAGTGGCTTTCTGTGCCTTCATGAAGTTCACTGAGAGCAGCTGTCTGTTTTGAAGATGACTTTTGAAGACAGCAAACTAAACTGTTACGAAACTCTTAAAAACAGGTTGGTGCTGTGTCCAGAACTGCTGTAGCTGTTCAGACCATTAATCATGTTTAAGAAGCTTGTATATACATACACAGTGTGATTTAAGTTCTCTTCATTTTTAGTTTTATTTTTCTTCATATAAAGACAGTCCCAACTGTTTGTCAAGATATTTAACTCCATCCTTAACTTATCTCATCTGAGAATGACAGCTGTTTAAAAATTCCAGAGAGCCATTTAAAGATTTATAGGTTGGGAAATTCTGTATTCAGCAAAAGGCTATTTTAAATGTAAGAAATTTTCCTTTAAAAATAAATCATCCACAAAGCTAAACATTAATACCTATTATTCTTAAAAAGCAGGACTTGAAGTACACAACAAATAGGAATTTTATTTCATATTTATATAACAAATTATGCATAGGAAGAACCCGTGTTTCACTGGAAATCTTCCTATGAGAGTTGCTTCTAGACCTTAAGCCTTTCTAACAATTTATAACAGCAGCATGAATAAGCTTCGTTTCTTGAGCTTTCTGAGGTTCCTTTGGGGTTTGTTCAAGGCCTCTCCTTTTTGCGAGTATTCTCCACTTGTGCTTCGTGGAAATGGGGTAAACAAAATACGGAGGAAGCATGCTGTAAGTGATATGTGAACTATGTCTGTGAAGCCTAGTCTGTAGTGTGTCTTTCTTGAATAGTGCCACGGACAGCATCTTTCCCAGCTCAGTAATGAAAACAGATCCATAATCCTACCAGGGCTCACTGGCATCTTTCCATGTGTTTGTCTACTAGGCTCTTTCCTGTTTTTAAGGTGGGAATGGTTTGCTATTGGCTTAGATTAAGTCCTCTGGTGAAACTGTTGATTTAGGCACATAAATATGTTCTTTTTCGTATTATGCATTGTGTGAATCAGGTTTAAGAGTTCAAGGTGATTTTTTTGTCTGGTGGGTTGTTTGTTTGTTTGTTTTTGTAATTAGAAGCCAAGTGTAGTTGAAAGTAATCATCGGTGAGCAAAACAGCTGCCTCAGATAAAACTGAGGAGATAGGCTGGGAGAATATCTTGAAGATGTGAGTTTTGTTCACGTGTTTTTTTTCACCATTCATTAATCAAGTGCACAATTAAGGGATAAAGCTGGAAGCCATCTGCTGTGTCAGGAAGGCTTTTATTCCCTGTGCTTGGCTGTGTTACAGCTGTTTCTCCTGGAGGTGAACTGACAAGCATGAAGTACATGTCATTCTGCATCCCTGTTAGTGTGGGGTACCCACTACATGGTAATCCATAAATACATGAGTGGGGTTTTACTCAGAGTTGAGCAGTGGAGAAACTTACCTGGAAGGAGTAATCTGTGATGTTTCTGTGCAGAATCACTTGCTGATAAAACTATAAATTGCTGGAGTCTCACAGGGGAATAAAGCTTTTGCTGTTCTAGCTGAGGTACACAACCTTGAACTTGCAGCTCTGTGCAGCCCTGCACAGAGAGAGAGGCTGTTTCTTCTGGACCGTGCTACTTGCAAGTTCTCAATTCGCTTAAGTGTTGACCTTCCCATGTGATGCATGCTATCTGTGTTATCGTTAGTAGAATAATGAAGCATGTCAAGTGGTGATTTTTCTTAAATTTCCTAGTTCATTTCCTCTAAATTAGTTACATGTCTTGTGATACAACTTAGGATCCTTCCTCAGAGAATGAACAAATACAACTTTGTTACCTCACAGCACTGTGTTTGCTGTGGGAAAATTTGGGCATTGGTGTAACATGAGGTGAGAAGTGTACATGTGGCTAGTGGGCCATTTGCTTCTAAGCTTATAAACTCTACTACCTTTGTATAGTTCCCCAGCGTTTCTGCTTTGACGTTCATAGTAAGTTCTAGGGCAAAGCACAGCAAGCAGTTTGGGAGGCTCATGACTTTTGTTGCCCATTACTTTTTTTGTTTGTTTTCCCCAAGCTGTATGTGGGATTCCCAGAGAGTGGCAGCTGATGGGAGAGGGAATGTAATCTTCCTGTCATTTGAATGGAATATAGGGTTTATGTTTAAAGGAACACAGACTTTCTGGCAACCTAGTATTTTCTTTCACCTTGCATCTTGAGAAGAAAAAAAATACTGAGGTCAAGAGAGTCTTGATTCGATTTGTCCCATTAAAATCAATTTTGTACTGTCTTTGAATTTGTCTGGTGGGATACTGCTCCTTGCTTACTTCCTCTGACCAGAATTTCAGGTAACTGATTTGGGCTGTTGTGGGGGCCAGGATGATGCTCTGTGCTGCTTCAAGTAAAGCTGCAGTTGTGTGTGTATGTTGTATCGGAACACACACTGCTCTTTGAGAGCCGGTGGTCAGGAAGGCCTCTCCCTGAGGACCAATATCTTTGCTGCACTTATGGATGTACAGTATATAACCTGGACAGATTACTTTCATGGTTTTTCAGTATTTTTTTTTTCAGGCTTTTTTTTGTGGTGTTTTGTAGCCCATGTTTGTTGAAGTGTAGCCTGAAACATTTCATGTCTGTTTTGAATTTTGGTTCTGAACCTAATTTATGATAACTCCCAGCAAAAATTAGGAAAAGCATAATGACGTAATTTACAGATGTCCTTGAAAAGGGCATGCATTCATGAATACATGTGCTGTTGTTGAAAAGCCCTTAGCTAGCTATCTTGGATGAAACTGTGGGAAGTGAGTCTTGCGAATTTTCTAGTAGTATTGCAATAACCCTGGTTGATGCCTACTCAACAGGATTTGGTAACTGAAGCACTGGTCTTCGGTTACATGTGTATTTGTTTTCAGGTTAAGCTGTATACCTAGAACCTCAACCTCAGTATTGATTCATCTATTATCCTGAGTGTCGTCCAAGTATTTCTCTTCACAGGGCAAATTCTAGTCTTCAGTGAATGAAAAAAACCTGCATCAGTGGCAAGCCTGGCTTCTATGTCAGTACAGTGTGACCCTGCGTAGGAATAATCCCTGAATTCAAACTGTTGCAAAGATACCAAAACTTCTTCTGGCTGCAAGCAGAGCTGAGTTGTTCTAGCAGCATTAATCGACTCTTCTAATCTCTGAAAAAATGGGATAGAGGACTTGAAGACTTATTTTTTTCTATGTACAAATCCAAATATAAATATAAGCCTTTTGAAAAGGAGCTTAATCAAATTACATTCAGCAGTACTAATAAAGTGATTCTAGATACTTCTGTAGCAGCTTTTGTTTCACGCTAATTAAACTTGAGGAAATGAGTAACTTTTTTTCTTCTCCAACAAAGAAATGAAAAGAGTTGTTGACTGGCTCATATCCTTTGTTCATTGTTATCACACGGGTAGGAAATGGAAATAGCTGACAGGGTTTCCTTTCCGTACATCTTTCCCTGTTTCTTTGCAATGAAAGAATGCTTGTTGCAATAATTCTTATGCTGACACGTGGCAACTGGCTCTGTGCTAATTATTTCTTTTTTTTAACAGTCAAGTCCTTCATCTCCAGAGCCAGCAAGTCTTCCTGCAGAAGATCTCAGCACAAACTCCAACGGTCCAAAGCCGACAGAAATCATGCTGGATGATGATAGAGAAGACCTCTTTGCTGGTAATTACTTGTTTCTTCTGGTGTGTCTGTATAAACTTGTTTGTTCTTGGACTTAAAGGAGAGTGCTGTTCTTTGGAGGAGGTTTAAAACCTCTTCGTGCTGTAGAAGGTCATTTTCTTGGCTTGGCTGTAAGGAAATACAAAGCAGCACCCTTGCAATGGAAAGTTAAATTTTAATTTTATGCAATTGAGCATTGCAGCCAGTCTTAACTGTTTCTTAGTCTGTTGAAGGTACACTTCCTGGAAACTTCATTAAGTAATGAACTAATGCATTTAGGTATTAGAAGTGTCCCTTGCCGCCTTCAACGTTCTTTGCTAGGTTCAACAATCGTATTTATTTCAAGTCCTATGGTCTTCTAAAAAACACAGTTCAACTTCTGAACTTGAAAATTAGCAAGAGAAATAATACACTAAAAAGGAAAAACAGATGAGATTTGTCTCTGCCCAGAGTTGTTCTGTCATTGTTAATACATCTTGCTACTGATTGTATATTACTGTAAAAATGGTTTGGAATGTAGCCTTTCATTTTGAACTCCAAGTAGAAGATTTTATCTTTCTTATTAGTAAAAACAAAGTGATATATGACTTATTCTTCGGGTTGGATAAGTTTTGATTAAAATTAATTGACAAATTAAAATTGGGATTTTTTTCAACTGAACTTGCATGTGTTGTCTCAGGAGTAAACACTTCTATTACACTCTTGACAATATATGTTTTTGTAAGGTAAATTAAATTTCTCAGTATGTGAAAGTAATTCTTATTTAATAGAAAAATTTAGTGTATTTTTTTTTATTTGACAATGATATACAGTTTTTTTCTTGCGTGACTCTATAGCATTGGTTAAGTCTGTGTAAGTACCAGTTTCTCAGTGGTGTGTACCCAGGCAGCACAGTGCGGCAGTGCTAGCTGGTTAGTAACACGTTCTGATGATAGCAATAAAGAAGTATTACGTAATTAGCCAAAAAAAAAAAAACCAACAACAACACCACAATTTAAGTTACATCCTTGTTTTCTGCTCTCTACTTATACATAAGGTATTTGTGTGATTTTTCAGTTATGAAGAAAGGTATTGAGATCCTATTACAAGCCGGAGGGTATTTCCTTTTCCACAAGACTCTCTTTGTTATAATGAAAAGGTAACAAACCAGTGTATAGGAAAAGTCCTATCAATTCACTACATGGCAGTACTGCATGTTTGAAGAGAGATGTATGAAAGTTTTGATAAGTAACCAGTCAGTAGTCAGCACTTCCAATCCTTTTTTAATCTGGCACTACTTTAATGTTGGTTGTCTACTGTCGTAACATGGGATATGGTTTCTGTCACAATCACAGGTGTTCTTACTGTTCAGGAAAGGAGGTATAATAGGCTTAAGTACATCAAGAGATGGCTTCAAATGTTTTTTCTCTATAGTAACAATGTTCCTAAAACTACTTATTGAGTGAGTCAGTTGGCTCTCTGCTTTGAATACAATCCTAAATTCGTCTTCATCGATTTCCTGATATAGTCATTCAAAAATAGAATCATTTAGGTTGGAAAACTAAAAAAGGTTGGACTTCTAAGATCCAGTCCAACCGTTAACGTAGCACTGTCAAGTCTATCACTACACCATGCCCCTCAGCAACACATCTACGTGTCTTCTGAATCCATCCAGGGATGGTGACTCCACCAGCTCCCTGAGCAGCCCGGTCACTCTTTCTGAGAAGAAATGTCTCCTAATTTCCAACCTGAACCTCCCCTGGCACAACTTGAGGCCATTTCTCCCTAGTCCTATCACTGGTTACCTGTGAGAAGAGGCCAACCCCCAGCTCCCCACAGCTTCCTCTCAGGTAGCTGTAGAGGGCAATGAGGTCTCCTCTGAGCCTCCCCTACTCCAGGCTAAACAACCCCAGTTCCCTCAGCCTCTCCTCACAGGACTTGTGCTCCAGGCCCTTCACCAGCTTCATAGCCCTTCTCTGGACATGTTCCAGGGCCTCGATGTGCTTCTTGTGCTGAGGGCGGCCCAAAGCTGAACACAGTACTTGAGGTGCGGCCTCACCAGAGCAGAGTCCAGGGGGACAATCACCTCCCTGGTCCTACTGGCCAAGCTATTTCTGGGGTTTAGGTTCTAAATTAACTAATTAGGTATTTCTAAATTAACTCCATAGCATTTTGTTCTGGGCTATTTTTTATAGATAGATTTATATTCCTGTCTATTAGTTTGTTCTGAACTTACCAAACTTATATTTGTATGTATTTGAATTTACATTTGCTTATAACACCATCAGAATATATTAACTAGTTTATTAACTCTCTGAAACTGTTTTAAGAGAAATAAAGAGTAAAAATGAGAGGCATTTTCCTATTTATTTTGTATTTATATTACCTGATTTTATGACTTAGGAAGGCTGGCAGTGCTTTAAAAATGAAGCTGTCTAGTACTAGTAATACATACAGTATTTAAAGTCAGCTTTTGGTAACCATAGAGCAATCTGGAATGGATATTTTAGGAAAGCCAAATTCTCTTCTGGCTGGATAATATAAAGGAAGAAGGTGGCTGGAGTAAATATTGATGGGAACCAAACAGAAGGAACAAATGTTAGCAGCCAGATTGTTTCAACTGAAGTGAATTCTGTGAGAAAACAAACGGGACTGATTTAATGAGTTTGAGTTTGCCGTGGGAGGCATTCTTTGAAATGCATATGGCACTGAACTGGAAGCATCTAACATACTGCATGTCTAACACAACAAAAAGTGGTCTGTAAAAGGTCGGTTAATGTACAGACTGAGGCTAGGATGGACTTTTAAGCAGGAAAAAGAGCAATCTGTGGAGCTTAAGATAGACTATGACATCTTTCACAGTATCTTGTTGTAAGCAGGAAGTTTGCATGAAACAGTTGTATCCAAGTGAGTAACTTCTCTCTTTCTGGTTCTCTTTCTTAGGACTGTTTTGCTAGACAGTGATGTTAATCCAATCCTTGAATAGAAACAGTGCCATGGATAGAAGCAGTGTGTGAGGGCCATGTGAGAGATCTATTTTCTTGCCTTCAGCTTGATTGCATTACTTTCTATGAAAGCAAGACCTAGTTAAAATACCAGTGAATTTTTTTCTTCAATGTTGAAATTACAGAGAAACCTATCTCTAGCTGGCCTGTAGGAACACGAGTGGAGTTCCACAGCTTCCTATCACTATTGAATGCTATAAAATCCAGGTGAAGGAAATGCTATGGATGGCTCAAGGAAGGAGGGATTCTGACTCTTTGTAGGTATAAACAACTATAGTTTTGCAGTCATACTTGTAAAAATGTGGTGATATTCCTCTCTAGCTCTTGTAGGCTTGAAATTTATTTCATTATCTATCTAATAATGTACCTTTAAAAAAAGGTGAGGGAGAAACTTGATGACTTCCTGAGTTGTGTTAATGCAGCTCAGAATCTGTTGGGGTTTTTTTTAGGCTTTTTCGACTGTACTTAAACCTCTTTGCTACTGTGTTTCTGGTGCAGCCATTAGAAAGTACCTGAAATAAAATGTTTTAGATATTCCTTATCTCATCTCTGCTGACTTGTAAGTGCTTTGTCAGAACTGTTAAAAGTGGCCTGTAAAGGTGGAAGAAACTGAGGTTTCTGTCTGGTATTTGAGATGAGTAGACTTTGCTGCTGCCTTTGTTAGTATTGTGGTTCTTGGTTCTGTAAACAGTCCTACTAAACCCATTTAAGCACTTTCACCTTCAGAATGAAAGTCGCTGTGATGATTATTTTGCCAAAAATGAATTACTTTATCTTAGCCCATAGTGTTCTTACATGTGGGGACCATAATGGTCCGTGCTTCAAATAATTCAGTGTCAGGAGTATCTCGAAGGTGTTTTGGGTTGTGTCTTTAAAACCTGACCATCCATAAGGTTCTACAAATAACAAATAGGATAAGAGTAATGAATTAAATCTTGAATTGTTCTTCCAGAATGTTGGCTGCCAGTTCCATATCCAGCTGCAGAAACATGTCATGGACTGCATTTGTAGGGCATAGTTGTGTATGCTTTCTTCCTTTGGTGTTCACAGATGATGAGTAAGGCTGTTAAGTTGTACCCTTGCTCTGTCACCATTTTCAGAAAAATTGAAAGTTTTGTTTTTTCCACTCTGATTGTTAGTTTTTTTCAGTTCCGAAAGGTGTTTGGAAGTGTATCCTCTTATACAAGCAGGTAGATACTGCGTCCTCATGGAAATTTGATGCATTTTGGTGGGGATTTTTTTGTTGTTGTTTTTTGGAGGTTTTGTGTTTTGGGGGGGATGTTGTTTTCCTTCAGGCCGTTACAGATTTGTCTTAGCTGCCTTTGTTTTTTCTCCTGGAAGCTTGTACAGAAAAGAACATGCCAGTTCTGTGGACCAGACAAGATAATATTCAAAGCTCAGCTGAACAGCAAGTTTTCAGCTAGCTGTGCCTGTCAGGCCATTGTCATGTGATAGTCTGAGCAGAGCAGATATGTGTAGATGCCTGGCTGCCTTTTAGAAACTGATTATTGAGCTCTACGTCTTTTCTGTGAGAACCAAAGACACAAAAGCACTTGAAGCTACTGGTGGCTGTTTTGTTAATACTGTTTCTGTTCTCATTAAGATTAGTTTTAGTCCTCTTCTTGTAACAGTAAGAGTCGTGGGCTATGACTTCAGCATAGCAGAACAGTCAGTTCTGTTAGGATAGCCTTCTACAATTTGTGGTAAACCCTGGTGAACCTTTTTTTCTTGTAATAAATAAAATTTATTCTCTGTTCTGGAAAACAGTTTCTTCCTCAGTTTACTTCTAAATCTATGTGATCATCTGAATAAATTTGCAAAGATAATAAACTAATCTGAGCACTCATGCAATGTCAGAATGTTAGAGATCTATGATGTTCAGAACTGTGATCAGTAAAAATAACCTACTCAGCTGAAATGAGCTGCTTGTGAAGAATTGCAAACTTGTACTTTCTGAGATGATGCTTGACAAATGCAGGTGGTGAAAGGTAAAGAAACAGGAGCTGTGTAATGCTGAGATCGAGCTCCCTGCCTAAGTGCTGGTAGAAACTTGGTGTAGTTGCCTGTAGAATGTTAAACGTAAGTAGTTGTCTTTTGTAGCAGGCAGAGAGATTTTCATGTTCTTTTGAAGCTAAGCATCTTGACAGTGATCTTTTGTCAGAGACCATTATTGGTTTATAAAGCAGGTATTCGTGTGTATAAGTCTTACCGCAATAGGTTGGTCGGAGTGCTTCATGTGTGCTGATAACTGCCATGGCTGATATGAAATATGTTGGATCTCAGTGCTTCTTCCTTGAAGCTGGGCAGAGCAGCCTCTATTCAAGAAGAGCTTATGCTTTTGAGAACTCTACAGTAAAGCAAGACATCCAAATTTCATTTTTCATGCAAATATTAATACAGAGCTTAACAAACAAAACAAACACGTGCAAAGACCACATCACCTGATTTCTCACATTGAAAGAATGTCTGTAAGAAGCGTAACTGCCAGAGGTCATCTAAACAAATCTGTTTCTTGGGAAATAATCCTTTAGCAAATATACTGGTTAAAGACTGCTTTTTTGAGGGGAAAGAATAGCTAGAAAGTGTAATAGCCTGCTATTCTTATTATAGATCTAATGTTTCTTTTCCCCTTCAGAATCTGTCTTGAATGACAATAACCTACTTCTGAAATTAGCTCCTAATACTTCGCTTCTGAACAAGAAGTATGACGTCCTTGTCTACTCCTGCTCTCTCCACTCACCCACCCCCTTCCACTGCCTTTTCCGTTTCACTCTTCCAGATTTATTTAATATGCTGGATGCATGCAGTCTTGGGGGTGAGAGGTAACAGGAAAGAGGGGAACAAACTCTTCTTCCTAAAATAACTGGCTTGCTGCTATCCATCAGACATACTTTTTTCCTGTCCATAAATTCTCCTAGGAAAGCGGAAAAGGAGGGTTCTTAAGCAACACTGTGAAAAATGTGTTCATTCTCAACCAACCTGGAGTCCTGCAGATCCAGAAATGCTGGTGTGAACAAAGTCTCCTGTTATGCCAGTTCTAATCCTGCAGTGGTCTTCCTGATAGGAAAGCTTCTTCCATTTCCAACTGCTTGTTCCTGCTGCTTCCTCTTAACAGAAACTATCCGGGAGAGTAACTTCAGCTGTCGCCTGAACAGTGGTAGGGGGCTGATCCTGTCTGGATTTCACATGGTAATAAACTCAACCTGGATCAGTTCATGATACTAAGGGGCATGTGGATACAGGTCTGAGAAGGAGGAGTGGTGGGGAAGGAGTGTGCCAATGTTTGATCTGACAGCAGTGCTGGTTTGCCACCTTTAATTCACACTGCTTTTGTGAAGTCGTATTTTCACAGAAATGTTTTCTCAGCTGATGATAGTGAGAGATCGTTGTGGTGTGAATTCCTTCATTCCTTGTGTTATAATCCTGTCTAACATTTGAAGGTACAGCAGGGTGCTTGTTGGTGATTAGTGATTCAATTACCAGACATTTGTGCTGGAATATAGCTGGTGGTAGAGGGAGAGTGAATTGAAGCAGAATGGCTCTATTTATGAGTGTGTGTGTTTACGTATGTACTTGTATACTTTGAAGTAGTCAGTTGTATAAATTCTTATGTATGTTGAATGCTGCTAGCTGACAAATAAGAGAACTACCTCTTTTCAGTATTTAAATGTGGTTCTTCCACTATCTCAGTCTAAAAGCTGTATTCTTCCAACTGTGTCAGCATGACTTCCCACTTCATCTGAGGTTTTGAACCAACCTTCTTTATTGTATCAATGATACATCCTTCCTGTGGCATTTGAGGGTAGGAAGGAATAGCAGGATTTTTCGAAAAAAGATTTAGCAGTAAGAATAAAAATGTGGAAGGAAAACGAGCTTTAAAAAAATTAAATCTTTGCTCATATTAAAATGGAGAATTTAAAAAGTGTTTGTGTTTAGGTCGAAACTACTATATAAATCTGTAACATGAAAATTAGGAAGAACGTTGCCAGCAGGTTAAGGGAGGTGATCCTTCCCCTCTGCTCAGAGTCCTCACCCAGAGTGCTGAGCACGGTTCTGAGCTCCCCAGAGCTACTGGAAAGAGTCCAGGTGGGGGCCACTGACGTGATAAAGGGCATGGAGTGCTTGGCACAGGAGCAGAGCCTGAGAGAGCTGGGACTGTAGCCTGGGGAAGAGAATCACAGAAGAATCATTTAGGTTGGTAAAGACCCTGAAGATCATCCAGTCTAACTATCCACCTAGCACTGCTGACCCACCACTAAACCATGTCCCTAAGCACCATGTCCATACATCTCCTGAATACCTCCAGGGATGGCAACCCTACCACTTCCCTGGGCAGCCTGTTCCAAAGCCTAACTGCTCTTTGTGAATAAATTCTTCATGATATTCAGCCTAAACCTCTCCTGGTGCAACTTGAGGTCATTTCCTTGCGTCCTGTCACTTCTCATCTGAGAAAAGAGACCAGCACCATCCTGGCTGCAGCTTCCTTTGCTGCAGGGAGTTGTAGGGAGTGATGAGGTCTCCCCTCAGCCTTCTCTTCCGCAGATCATAGAACCCCAGTCCCTCAGCCACTCTTCTTAAGTCCTGTTTTCTAATACCTTCACCAGCTTTGTCTTTTCTGCTCGTGCTCTAGCAACTCTATATCCTTCTTACAGTGAAAGGTCCCAAACTGCCCACAGTATTTGAGGTGTGGTCTCACCAGTGCAGCACACAAGGGGACAGTCATTTCCCTGGTCCTGCTGACCACCCTATTTCTGATGCAGGCCAGGATGCCCTTCGCCTTCTTGGCTATGTGGGCTCACTGCTGGCTCACGTTCAGGTGTCTGTCATCAACCAGTACCCCCAGGTCCTCTTCTGCTGGGCAGCTTTCCAGCCCCTCTTTCCCAAGCCTATACTGCTGCATGGGGTTGTTATGACCCAAGAGCACGATCCAGCACTTAGCTTTGTTGCAGGCCTGTCCAGGTCTGTCTGCAGAGCCTTCATGTCTCAAGTGATCAACACTCCTGCCCAGCTTGGTGCCCTCTGCAAATTCACTGAGGGTGCAATACATCCCCTCATCAAAATCACTGATAAAAATGCGGTGGTGTCTGTCCCCCTCCCATCACCCCACCCACCACCCTCTTCCACCTTCTCCCCCCAAGCAGCTCAGGCTTCATCTCCACCACTCCTTCACAGTCACCCTCTGCCCTTGCTCCATGTGGGGTCCCTCCCACGGGATGCCGTCCTTCCCGAACTGAGCCTGCGGGGGCTGCCCACAGGCAGCAGCTCTCCAACAACTGCTCCCACATGGCTCCGTACCACGGGGTCCATCCCCGAGGAGCAAACTGCTCCAGCACGGGTCCCCCACGGGTGGGTGGCAGCTCCCCCCAGGCCCCCAGCACCTGCGTGGGCTCCTCTCCACGGGCTGCAGCACCTGGTGGCCAAGAAGGCCAAGGGGATCCCAGTGTGCATTAAAAGGAGTGTGGCCAGCAGGTCGAAGGAGGTGATCCTTCCCACCTACTCTGCCCTGTTCAGGCTTCACCTGGAGTACTGTGTCCAGTTCTGGGCTCCCCAGTACAAAAATTACAGGGATCTCCTGGAGAGAGTCCAGCGGAGCGGCAAAAAGATGATCCGAGGCCTGGAACATCTCCCGGATGAGAAAAGGCTGAGAGACCTGGGCCTGATCAGCCTTGAGAAAAGAAGACTGAGGGGGATCTTATTAATGTTCATAAATACATGAAGTGTGGGAGACAACGGGATATGGCCAACCTCTTTTCAGTGGTTTGTGGGGACAGGACAAGGGGCAATGGCCACAAAATGGAGCACAGGAAGTTCCGCACCGACATGCGAAAGAACTTCTTCACAGTGAGGGTGACGGAGCACTGGAACAGGCTGCCCAGGGAAGCTGTGGAGTCTCCTTCTCTGGAGATATTCAAGGCTCATCTGGATGCCTACGTGGGAAACCTGCTCTAGGGAACCCTGCTTTGGCAGGGGGGTTGCACCCGATGACCTCTTGAGGTCCCTTCCAACCCCTACAGATCTGGGATTCTGTGAAACCAACATGGGTACGGAGAGCAGCAATATCTGCACTGTCAATAATAGAGAGACTCTTGCAGTAACATCTCTTTATTTGCAGATGTGATGCTGCCAGCCATGGGGTGCCCGCCTAGTGCCGCCGTCGGGGCGGCCTCTTGCGGGGCTGGGGACAGTCCTGGAGGCTGCTGCTGGCCCTCCTCTTCGGGGCGCGCCGGCGCCCCCCAGGCAAGCAGTCCCTGGGCTGGGCAGAGGGACCTGCTGCCGCCTGCCCTGGCTCCTCAGGTGCCTCCTGCTCTTCTGTGGTGGCAGGGGCACGATTCCCCCTTGGAGAGGTGGCATGGCTGTGGGTGGCCGCGGGGCTGTCGTCCTGCCGCCCTGCAACATGGGCGTCCTGGTGGTCATGCAGCCGATGGATCGCTGTGCTGCACAGCTCCAGAGCGGCAGTGATGAGCCGCACCACAAAAGGCACTGTCCGGTTTTTGAGGCAGGGCTGCAGGGCCTGCACCAAGCCCTCCTCGTCGAGCCCGTAGACGCACAGGTAGCCGATCACCGTGCTCAGGCCTGCAGCCACCTCCCACCACTCGGAGCCGGAGATCGCCTCCAGCTCCTGCTGCAGCCACGCAAGCAGGGGCTCGATGTTTTCTGGGTGCTCCCGGAAGAAGGCTGCCCAGACCTCAGGCGGGAAGCTGAGCTCAGGAGCCCTGGGCACCGGCTCCACAGCCTCCTCCTCATCCAGCTGGTCCTCAGCGAAGTGCTCTGCGGGCTCTGGGACAGCGCACTCCAGGAAATCTTCGGCCGACCTCACCGAGTACTTGATGGTTTGCATTGCCTCCCTGCAGAAGGGGCACCTTGGACTCTTCTTTGCCCACCGCAGGGCACAGCCATAGCACAGCTGGTGGAGACAGGGGGTCACATAGGCGACATCGTCCCGGCTGTCCCCACAGGCTGGGCAGGTCCAGTCCGATGGCACATCCATGGCCACCGGGCTCTACAGTGGGCTGGGGAGAGCTGAGGTGAAGAAGCTGCTCCCCTGCCCCGGCGCTGCAGCTGCCAAAGGATGTCTGAATCTGCACAAGGGAGAGAGGCCAAGGTCACTCGCTGTGCCAGGGCGAGCAGAGGCAATGCCCCCTGGCAGCTCAGCAGGAGCCCCCCTCACCCCACGGCTGGGCCCTCCCGTGCCCCCCACCCACTGCCCCGGGGCACGTGTCCCCGCACAGCTCACCTGCGCTGCTGCGAGCGCCCCGCGGGGCCCCGGCTGCCTGAGCCAGGCAGGGCCGGGGAAATACGGGCAATGACTGTGGGGACGGGCACTGAGAACAGCTGCCGGCGGCCCCACAGCACGGCTCCTCCAAATCCTCGCTCGGTGCTCCAAGCCTCGCACACGCGCTCAGCAGGAGTCCAGCCACGAGCTAGGCTGACGGGGCCTCTGCTGGCGCCCCAAGATAAGCAGCGAGGGCTGCCAGGTCACAGCCCATCGCTCAGTGATGTCACCATGGGCCGTCTGCCCCAACAGGGCCTGTAGCACTTTGCCCCAGATGTTACAAAGAATGTTGGGTTGGATTGGTGTTTTGATGTGTTGTTTTTTCTTAATTTTTTTTCACCTTGATTTGCCATTAAGGGGGTTGCAAATTGGTTGAACAAGCATGCTGAGAGTGTGGGGATCATAGAATCGTAGAATCCCAGAATATCACAAGTTGGAAGGGACCCATAAGGACCATCAAGTCCAACTCCTGGCACCGCACAAGTCTACTCCAAATTTTAGACCATGTGGCTAAGTGCACAGTCCAGTCGCTTCTTAAATTCAGACAGGCTTGGTGCAGTGACTACTTCACTGGGGAGCCTGTTCCGGTGTGCAGCCAGCCTCTCGGTGAAGAACCTCTTCCTGATGTCCCTCCTAAACCTCCCCTGCCTCAGCTTAACACTGTTCCCTCGGGTCCTATTGCTGGTGATTACGGAGAATAGCTCAGCACCTGCCTCTCCACTCCCCCTCGCGAGGAAGTTGTAGGCTGCGATAAGGTCACCCCTGAGCCTCCTCTTCTCCAGGCTAAATAGTCCCAGCTCCCTCAGCCGCTCCTCGTAGGACTTGTTCTCCAGACCCTTCACCAGCTTTGTAGCCCTTCTCTGGACTTGCTCAAGCACCTCCATGTCCTTCTGGTAGTGAGGGGCCCAAAACTGAACACAGTACTCGAGGTGCGGCCTCACCACAAGCGAGTACAGGGGGACAATCACTTCCCTGGCCCTGCTGGCCACGTTGTTTCTTATGCAAGCCAGGATGCTGTTGGCCTTCTTGGCTGCCTGAGCACACTGCTGGCTCATATTCAGCCAACTGTCAACCAAAACTCCCAGGTCTTTCTCTGCCAGGCAGCTTTCCAACCACACATCTCCCAGCCTGTAGCTCTGTTTGGGGTTGTTGTGCCCCAGGTGCAGGACCCGGCACTTGGCCTTGTTGAACTTCATACCGTTGGCCTCGACCCATGGGTCCAGCCTATCCAGATCTGACACAGGACATCTCTTTGGGGGCCAGTAACTAGTAGTGACATAGAAATGAAAGGAATGGGTGATACTCCAGAAGGCTGTCTTATCATCTCTCTGCCCCTGCTCCACGTGGGGTCCCTCCCACGGGATGCCCTCCTTTCCGAACTGAGCCTGCGGGGGTTGCCCACAGGCAGCAGCTCTCCAAGAACTGCTCCCACATGGCTCCGTGCCACGGGGTCCATCCCCCAGGAGCAAACTGCTCCAGCATGGGTCCTCCATGGACAGCAGCTCCCCCCAGACCCCCGGCTCTTGTGTGGGCTCCTCTCCACGGGCTGCAGCTCCGGCCCGGGGCCTGCTCCTGCAGGGGCTCTCCATGGGCCGCAGCCTCCTCCAGGCCACATCCACCTGCTCCAGCGGGGGCTCCTCCACCCATGGGCTGCAGCGTGGAGATCTGCTCCATGTGGGACCCATGGGCTGCAGGGGGACAGCCTGCCCCACCAGGGGCCTCTCCACGGGCCCCTCCACAGTGGAACGTGTGCTGTGATGCCTGGAGCTCCTCCTGCCCTCCTTCTGCACTGATCTTGCGAGCTTTGGGGCTGCAGTGTTGGCTCTCACCCCTCTCTCCCAGCTACTCTTGCCCAGCAGTTCTTTCCCTCCCTTAACTCTGCTCTCCCAGAAGCCCAACCAGTGTCGCTCATGGCTCAGCTCTGGCAAGTGGCGGGTCGCTTGGAGTAGCTGGAGCTCATCTAACACAGGGCAGCTGCTGGGCTTTGCACGCAGAGGCCACCCCTGCAGTCCCCTGCTACCAAAACCTTGCCATGCAAACCCAGTACAAAATATTAAACAAAATTAGCCTCAATACTGACCCCTGGAGAACACCACCAACTGGATTTAACTCCATTCACAATGACCCTTTGGGAGCATCATCCAGGTATTTTTTTGTCTAGTAAGTAGTAATACATCCATCCAAGCCATTAGCAGGCAGTTAGCATACAAAATGAGGCTCACACAAGGTGTAACAATTTCAGAAATTTTAAAGTAGATCAGAACTTTAAAACTGCTCTTTCCTTAAGCCTTACATAAGGACTTGTAATACAAATAATAATATTTAGAGGACCAGGCTTTAACAACGTTGGTAGGAAGGTAGCTTATTTTCTCTTGACAATTGAGCTGTTACATATACAGAAACCGCAAGAACGGCTCTCTTCAAATTTGCACAGTAAGCCTTTCTGGTAACTGCACAGCCTGGAGTGGATCTGCTTTAGTGCCCAAAGCTACGCTTGGTAAAGTGGTTGGAACTTCCTGCAGGAAAGTTTGTAAAAGCGTCTTGAGATAAGTAGTGGAGTTGATTTCCATATGAAATGATGGTTCTGTGGTCATTATTATCCTTTAGGGAACTAAACTTCTTTAAAATGCGTATTTACAAGAACCACAGCATTAGTTATGTAAACCAGAACTAAGGGGAACTTCTCTACACCCAAGAAGTGTATAGTTTGCCCACAGTCAAAACCAGTTAATCAAGGAACACATGCAGGATTTGTAGAGCAGAAATTTAGATCCTCTTTAAATACAGATGAACTGTATACAGTCTTAGAGAAATACTGTTTCTAATGAACTGTTGTAAGCCCTAAAGAGGTGGCAGAAAGTAGAATTAGTTTTGCCAGTCAGAATGTCTCATCTACTGAAAATATTTGTATTTTATAGGTTATGGTCTTGGGGAGGGGGTGCACTGTGTTTGTGTTTTAAACGTCATTTAAAACGTACTACTTTGCTTGGTATGTTAGATTTTCAGCCTGTATGAGCAAATAAGCTGTTACTCAGGGTTCAGAGCTTGGAACTGTGCTAGGTGCTGAAAAAGAGCAGTCTGTAGGGTAGAAAAATGTTCATTAGTTTTCAGAAAATGTCTTACAGAAATGAATGACTTCCATGACTGCTTTAAAGGACTGTTTACCTGACACCACATGAAAAAAGAATTGTGATATTAATCTTACTTTACCCCATTATACACAAGAAGCTCAAATATCACATCTAGTTTTAGCTATATATTTAAAGAACTTATCTAGCACTAATGGATGCTATTTACAGGTGATCTTACTAAACTTATATATTGTATTTTTTTAGTTTTTGTTATCTTTGTGATGGACAACTGTATCAACTACACAAAAATTTATTTGCTAAATCAAAATCTTTATCTAGAAGCCACAGAAGAAGTTTCATTGGACAGTCCAGAGAGGGACCCAATCCTTTCACCGGAACCTACTCCTGCAATCACTCCTGTGACACCTACTACATTAGTAGCTCCCAGAATGGAATCGAAAAGTGTAACATCCCCTGCGATTTTCGATAGATCCAGAGAAGAGGTATCCAGTAAATTTTAAATTATGGAAATGTCTTGTTTGGTTTTTGAAGGTTATTTTTATTATTGTTGGGTTTTGTTTTTATTTTTTAAATGATAGTTCCTAAATTTTGACTCACAGGACACTCCATTGGTAAGGGGAAGTATTAAAAAAAAAAAATATTTTTTGGCATTTAAAGTTTGATAGGTATTTGAATCTTTAAAATACAAGGAGAATTCCTTGGCCAGGTAATTGTATTGGAGATCAGTAGAAATGTTACTGATGTATAACTCTTACTATTGTGTTACGGTTTTTAACTTGGATTTCTGAAGTAATTGTTAATGAGGAAAATGGAGAGAGCAGTTTTTGGCATTATCCTGCATACAGCTGAGGCTGATCATGGTTTTAAGATGGCAGTTTACACTTGGTGTTGCATTTGAAGTCAGGGCACTGGCAAATGCCATTCATTCTAGAGTACATCCTCTGACTGGACAATGCCAGGGGCAAAATGAGTTTGCAAACAAGATGGCATTTTATTCATATTTTCCTCACCTTCTGTCATGTCATACTGTCCTTTCTGCCATGGTGTTCCCTTAGATCTCTGTTCTGTCGAACTTAGAAATATTGCATCAAAAGGTCAGGAAATTGTGCGTGACTACAAGCAAGTATCGGAAATTCTTTAGCTATCACTTCTCCCCTCCCAAGCTCTTGTGTTACCAATACCATTAATAACTAGGAATATCTGTCCTTTGATTAAATGCCTACAAAAACGTTAGGAATGAGAACATCTTATTGAACCATACTATCTGCTGGCATTGGAGGAGATAAATATATATATATATGCACTCTCAAGTTAAATATATTCTAAAAATTGAAATTAACATGGCTTGAGAAGGGGCTGACATACTAAAGGCTTTTGCAGGAAGGATTAAAATTAAAACTAGTATTAGAAATTATATTCACTTAATCTTGGATGGTGGGTCTGAAACAGATTTTAATTATACAAGTATACTTAACTCTTCCTCCTACTTCCCCTATACCCTTATCCTTATACTTGCACATATTAACATGTTACCTTGCTAAATATGGCATATCCTTCTTCCTAGATGGAAGAGGAAGCAAATGGAGATTTGTTTGATATAGAAATCAATGTATCAGATCCAGAAAAAGTTGGTAAGTTCCTTCAACCTAGCAAATCAGATGGGGGTAGACTGTCACGCTTCTTGAAGACTGTTGTGAGATTTTAGTATGATTTCTTAATCAGTTACCTTTTGGCAACTCTTAATATCTAAATGGAAAGCCATGCAATGTATTGTTTGGAACAAAAAGTATATGGAAGAATTAAAGTAACTTGCTCTAGGCTAAGTATTTTAATTTTCTTACAGGGGATGGCATGAACGCTTATATGGCATACAGAGTAACAACAAAGGTAACTAGTGGAAGAAATACTTGCAGATAACTATATCATAGTTAAGTAGATGCATCAGAAAATGATAACTAAAACTATTGTTATTTTTTTTAAGACATCCCTTTCTATGTTTCACAAAAATGAATTCTCTGTTAAAAGAAGATTCAGTGATTTTCTTGGCTTGCACAGCAAATTAGCAACAAAGTACATGCATATTGGTTACATTGTGCCTCCAGCTCCAGAAAAAAGTATTGTAGGTAAGTCTAGTATCTGTAAGGTTGTATGTATGCATGTCATTTAAGTACTGTAATACAAATGAAATATTTTAATACCTGTTGTGCTTGTGAAATAAGTTCTATTCTGTGCAGTCATATTCACGTGCAAGACAAAGCTAGGTCTGTATTCAGGGTTCCCCTAGAACAAAAAACAGCATAAATACTGTTATACCTAGAAGTCTGCAAAATGGTGGGACTTACTGTAGCATAAGCAAGCACTGGCAGTGACTTAAGATTCTTGCACAGAAGTTTTCTTAAGGTGTAGGTAAATTAGGAAAATTCACAGACTCCATAGGATGTTTTCAGAACAACATAAAAGTCATGCTTGAAACTTGAGCTGCCTCCCCTTCAGCGCATGAGTGGTACTTAGTTCTATTCAAAAATATATCATCCGTGGTCTTATAATTCTGAAGGGATTCTGATTTAAAATAAGGTATCCTAAAGCAGACAGCTATTTAAACAGCTGAAAGTAAATAAATCTTTCACATCACACACATTTATTTTTAAAGTCTTAATATGAAATATTCTATAGGCATTCATCTAAACCACCTTACTACTTACATATCTATTTTGGAACGTCATGTTTTTTTTATTACTATTTTTATGAAAACAAGCTGGCAGAGAAACAACTTTGGAAACTGCTCATGTGACTGATCTCAGAGTACCTATTCAAATCTTCTGTGTTTTCTGCACAAAACTCATAGCTTGAAAAGCACAGAACTGATAGAGCAGAAATACACAACAAGTAGAATTTAGCTGTTTGCCCTAAATCATAGCATACCTCTCCTATGTCTTAGAAAGTAAGAATAATTTTGAATGTTCAGTGTTCCGTGGTGTTTCTGCTAGGACTCTGGTTCCTGAACCATCTGAGTTTGGGTCTTTAGCATGAAAGATGCTGTTCGTACTCTCACAGTTTTAGAGTTCTTCTGTTTATAAGGTTGAATATATTTCCCATACCACAAGACATCAAGAACTCCACGGTCATGGTTCTTTGGCCACTATTGACTTCATTAGAGGACGTGATGTAAAGATGTATATGTTTACTTCTCCATTCAGTGTGTAGTTGTTCGTATGCTTCAGAATTTTCAGAGCTGGCTAGATTATGCTAGTTAATTGAAAACCTCTTAGTTTTAGAATGTAGACTACAATAGAATGAAAATACTGGTAATGAACATACCAGTTAATTTGATTGTAACTGAAATTTATTTCCTTACTTTGTTTTATTAGAGTGTTTTCTTCTTTTGAACATGAGTGACCAGTAAGACTCTGATCTTCATTTAGATTGTCTTAATAAATCCAAATTCGAAAGATTTTTATAGCTTTTAACAACAGTAATACGTTATAGAAAATTGTGTATTTCACAGAACTGTTCCTAGAAGACCATGTAGCATGCAAAGTTTAAGTTCTGTCTGTTCCGGAGTAGTATTTGTCATTTTAATTTGACTTAAATACCTGAACTTAGGTGAGCTTTATCTTCTAATTGTATCAGTTATGTTAATGATTTTTATATAATAAAGTAAAATCAATATGATGACATTTTCTTCAAAGGCATGACCAAGGTTAAAGTAGGCAAGGAAGATTCGTCATCTACTGAATTTGTAGAAAAAAGAAGAGCAGCTCTAGAAAGGTAATATATTTATCTAAAACTTGTTTAGCCTCAAGATGACTTGTAATATACCATGTGGACTCTGTAATTGGGATCTGGGCCGTCTGTGCCTAGGTGGAATCCAGAGGCTGTATGCAGCTCCTAAGTCTTTGTGTAAAAATTTATGTAATTCCTATTACTATCTGGAAATGTAGATGTATTCATATAGTGGATTATAACTACCTCTTTTCAAACTGGTAAGTGCTTAGAATTGAGATTGCAGGAATCCAATAAGCAGAACTTTCTTCATCAGCTTGCTTACGCATGTTGTTTTTCAGGAATTAAGTCATTTCAGAAATATTTCTGTTTCATAAAAAGTCAGCTGCTGGGAAGGGGGAAAGGGTGAAAGAGACCCTCAATCACTGGCAACTAAAGTGGTGCTCTGATGACTTGTAATGTGTAGGTGTGACTAGCTGAATTTTGGAGTAAAAAAATAAGTCACCTAGTACTGGTATCCAGCTAATATTGTTAAAACATCTCTGCCCAGTAAGGGTACTTCTATAGATACACTGCATCGTTCTTGCTTGTTGGCATGGATAAATAAAGATTATGGAAAGCAACTAGAAAAACTTGTGCAGATATATAAACTTAATTTTAGTAAGATTTTATTTTATGCCATTGTGATTGCATCATTTGAGAACAATATCCCACATAACAACAGTTTAACGGGAAAATTAACAGAAGTGGAAGGTTTTAGTTTGTCTCCAAAAGCTCAATAACTTCATACATCATCTGTTTGATAGGTCTTTTGACATATAATCTCAATCAAAATTTATCTCTTCAGAATCATGTTACTAATATCTTTGTATTTGCTAAATAATAGCACCGGAACTGATAATGAACCTCAAAAACTTCAAAATACTGATAGGATGTCCCATCTTACAATTATTTCTCACTGAAAATTGGTATATGACAAGATTTGCTTCTTAAAATTGAACACAGAAGTTACTGAAGTAGTTCTGTCACTTGGTGTAGAACTGCAAAAGATGTAGTGTGTGCTTAAATAAGCCTGTTCCTAAATGAACGGTGCTGTGAGATGAAGACTGAGTAACAGCTGAGATAGGAGTAGATAACTGAGCAGATGCTTCCACACAGCTTGTCATTAATAGAAATGACTAGTTTCCCCCTGGGTTGCTCGTTTGAAGAACTTGGACAAGTTTAATTTACTAACTTTTGTGCATGCTTTAAATGCTTGTTTTTCACTTAATTTGTTAAGGGAATTTTACTGGTATAGAGGTTATAATGGATGTTAAATGTGCCTCCTATCCTGGGGAATGAACTTGTCATGACTTGTTGATGTTGTTAGGAAGGCTTCACACCATTACCTTTTTTTTTTTTCCTCAGAAAGACTGAAAATCTTATCTGGCAAGGAGCAACTTTTTCATCATGCCAATTTTAACTGGCTTTTTCTTTCAGAATGAAAGTTACCTACCTACCATGGTGCTCAAATGCTTCAAAAGTAGTGGTTTTGTCACTTGTTCCTAAACCTAAGCAAAACATTAATGTTCGCCAGAAAGTCAAACCAAAGACATCTGCTTCAATTTGCTTCACTGAGCCCAGAGCTGTAGGGAAGGTGTGCAGCAAAGTAATGAGCCTTATTGAGTTCACTAAAATTAATGCCCTAGAATGTTGAACTTACATGTTGCAAGTCTGCCAGATACCCTCAAGTGACACTGCCAGTTGTGTCCAAAGAAAATACTTGTAACCTCCCTTGGACTAAGGGTTATTCTGTAGCAGCAGATTTCTAAAGAAAAAATCTGTTGGGCTGCCTGCCATGTCAACCTGAATGTGTTGAGTATCCGGAAGAGCAAGGAAAAGTTGAGCAAGCTATTGAATGAAATAGTTTCACTGCAACCCTTAGCTTATTTAGGAAGAAAAAAAAAAAAAAAAAAAAGTATCTGGTTACCACATCTAATGTCAGATGGAGAAAATGCACCATATCATTGTCAGCATTCTCATACTTTCAGCTGAGTCCCTTTCCAGGTTTCTTTCTAAGGTCACTTTTTAAGCAATTTGTAAAGGTAATGCATTGGGTCTGGCAATTCACAGCAGAGGCTTGGGAAAAATCAAGCTTTGCAAAAAGTACAAAGTGCTGTTGATAGTGTTCTGTCAGAACATTTTAATTGGCAGTATTATGTACTTCTGCTCCCGTGGCATTTTGAAGTACTACATTTCTATAAAGCACTAATGTGACACTTTATGCATAATACTAAAGTCAGTTATGACAAACTTGCAGCAGTTTTTAGTGTAAGAATACTGCTGAAATTTAACTGTTCAACCCATACTTGTTCAATAGTTTTTAGACAAACTGGAAATGCAAAAAATTGCAAAGGGAAGAAGCTTCATTAATTTCACTTTTGAGTGGATGAGTCCTGTAGAACTACTAGGGGTTGGACGTCTAGTCTAGCCAGCAAATAAAGAGCTCATAGCTAGAATATAATCAGCTCATTTTTTCAAGACTTCATTTTATTCTAAAAGAAATGAGACAAAATTAGCTGTAACAAAAGCTGTAACAAAAAACCTGTCTACTGCACTGTGCAAGATTTTTTAAACAACTCATATTTTTTCGTTTTTTTTTTTTTTTTTTTTTTTTTTCCTGGCCTAAAGTGACTATTATTAGAGCAGGAGGATTTCATTTAACTGTCAAAAATAAAAAAGTATAATATTTTAACACTGCACAACGTACAGGTATGGCAGATCCCACCTTAAGGAGTTTCTGGTTTAAACAAAGTAGTTTAGAAACCATCAACTTTGCTGTGTTGTGTTATGATATGCAGTGCATGGGGCTGGATCATTTTTAGTCAGAAGTTTCAGGTTTTGTGGCAGCCTTGCTGGACTAAGACTTCATTGAGTGTTTAAACTGCTTAGTGGAGCTAGCCTGTAACTCTTTGTAGCCCATAGCCTAAGTATATGTTGGAGAAAGGTGTCAGAATGCAGAAATACGACTTGAACACTCAGCAGAGAGGCAAAAGACTGGAGGGGCATAGAGACTGAACTATCCTCTGAGCGTTTAGAGGTGACTTTACAAGAGTGTTCAAGCCCCGTTAGATAATGAGGGAGATTGCGTGCTGCCTGCATTGTACCAGTTCTTTAGATGAAGGACACTTTCCAATGCTGTCAGTCACATTAAATTTGTTCTGTTATCTAATACTTTAATTTTTAAAATCATAGGTATCTACAACGAACAGTAAAACACCCAACCTTGTTACAAGATCCAGATTTAAGGCAGTTCTTGGAAAGTTCTGAGGTATTTAAGTTCTTTCAAGTTCTCCTATTTATTTCAAGATATGGTAATATTCAATATAACATAATATATTCTCTTTGTATTGAGACCTAATCTCCTAAATTCATAAATAGTAAAATTAGATTGTACCCTTCATGGGACAGAACTGCAGAAATCAAATCAGGTAATGGTGTGCCTGTGCCTCTGATAAAACATAGTCTGATAGTGCTGATAAAACTGTCTGCTTTACAGTAACTTCTCAAAGGAGTCAGTCTGCCCAATTTTGAGTGAAGCTTGTCATGCATACAGTGACTATCTGTTATTGATGTTACTGATAGGTAAGTAAGATCAGGAATTAAGCTGACGTGGAGATGGATTTCTTGCCTCTACAAGTCCAACCTGATGTTTGTTGGGGGATAACGTGAACACGCTTGCAGTGCTTCTGGCCAGGCTAGGTGTTTTGTGAACAGAGGACTTCAGTCAATAGTGCAGTGAAAGTCTGGCACCTTTCACAAAATTAAATGTATTGCTAAATATATTATATACCTCTATACACATGCATAGTGGATTTGCTGTAACACTGTCTTTTGGTCAGTGTTGGTGTCTTAGCTATGCTAACAAGTTTGAAGCCTCACTACTGACAAAAGCATCGCTGATAGATAACTAAAAGTAGTTTTGTCAATGCTGCTGTCAGGCAAAATATTACATGTGAAAGGAAAATGGTCTGACATGGGAGCTCAACTTGTACAGTGTGTTAAATTGAATAATAAAGACTAAATTAAACAATAATATTAAATTATTATTATATTACCCTCTGAGGATTTCTGAGTACCTAAACAATGCACAGTTCTCTCAGCGCTCATGAGGTAGGTTTTGAAATCTGTCTTCTATTGAAAAGCAAAAATACATCAATGTTTTATGATCAGTATACAATGCAAATCTCGCTTTATAATGAATTACTTCACAGATTTTTTTCTTCTAATTTATTGTAAATCTAAGCTTCGCTGCTCCTGTAGTGGTAGATTGTTCTCTGTAGTATATAGGTGGCTAGTTAGGACCTTTGGCTAGTTCATAATAACTTTGGACAAGTAGGTTGTTTGTTCCATTTAAATGTAAAGATGTAGAAGAAAAGTAAATAGTCTATATTTTTAAGTTTTCCTCTGAGAATGTAAAAGTAGTAAATCTGAGAAATTAGATTCCACTATATTGAAACACATAGGACTAAAGAAAACACTATATCCTTTTTTTCCCCCTTGTGCCCAGTTAAACCTCCATCCTTTTAACCAGTCTGTTTGCCCTTATTTGTCATTCAATTCCAGCTGCCGAGAGCGGTTAACACCCAGGCTCTGAGTGGAGCAGGAATATTGAGGATGGTGAACAAGGCTGCCGACGCTGTCAACAAAATGACAATCAAGATGAATGAATCGGATGCAGTAAGAGCTGATTTTTCGACTTGAATAATGAGACGAATTAATGAGGCTCAACAATTGCATTTTAAAGCTGTAGAAGGAGAAAATGGGTTATTAATTTGCTTATTGGCTTGGATTCTTAACTGTGTCAGTTGACCACCCTGGCAGTACATGGATAATTTGCTTCTTTAAAACAAGAAATGTTGCTGGTAATCTAATTTGTAATGCTTGACTCTTTCATCTTTTATCAGTGGTTTGAAGAAAAACAGCAGCAATTTGAGAATCTGGATCAGCAACTTAAGAAACTTCATGCCAGTGTTGAAGCATTGGTCTGCCACAGAAAAGGTAATTTTGCTTTTATGTGGCTGCGTGAGCTTATGTGCTTAAAACTGTGAAACTGGTGATGGTCTTAACTACTAAGTAGAGTTATACAGTAAATTTTAATGAAAAAATCTTATAATTGCACCTGTTATTGTAAACTGCTCTAGCACTTTTGGTATACCTATTTTAATCTTTATTTTATTGAGAATATCTGTTATCCCTTCAGTTGAACGTGAAAGTTACTGTATTTATTTAGTTGTTTTTGTCTTGCAGAGATCTAATACCATACCTAGCAAGTGATTCTACTACAGTAGACATCCATAAACATATCTCTAGATCTCATGGCAAGATCAGTTTCCTTCCAAACAAAAAGTTGTTCTATAAATCCATTTAAACATCACCTGGTTCAATATTGCTCTGACTTTAAATTCTTAAACAGGAATTTTCTTTGTTTTGTCCACATAATGATACATCATTAAGTTACTATTAAGGTAAACTTTTCTGGAAAGATAACTAATCCTAGAACATCAGTTTTGGGCTTACTTGTGTTACAGAGAAGCAATGCCTGCAAGTTTGTTTTAATATGTTTTAACCACCCGTACAGCTGTTTTGTCAAAG
>CM021797.1:63459332-63470196 GCA_011076525.1 Nettapus auritus | reverse complement strand
AAAAAAAAAAAAAAAAAAGAAAAAAAAGAAAAACAACAACTCTCTGATTTGTAGTGCAAGGAAGACCATAAATGTGCCTTTTTACCTTACTGCATTAAGACAAAATTTTAGGTAGACTTACAACACTGTACTTTCAAAAGTACATTAAGTTGCTTTTTCTCAATCCTCCCAGGAATTATTCTCCGTAGTAAAATAAATAAATAAATATTTGTTCAGATGTCCTCAAGATTAAAAAGTATTTTAAGAATTACTGAAAATGGAAAATAGATACATCTGTTTTGACAGCTGCTTGGAGATCTGAGGCAGCAAGGAATTTTTTTTGGAGATGTATTTAAATTGTAAGTTTTAGATATCTGAAGACGTTTGTTTGTTTTTGTTGGCTTTTTTTTCCTACACGTATTTCTGGTGTTCTGATGATTCTCTTTAACCACAGAGTTAAAAACAAGCCTACACTTTCTGTTCTTAATTGGATTACAATGTGTATTCAAAGGCCCTTCATAGGAGATAACTTTGTACAGGAAGGCTTGCATGGGATTTGATGAGACAATTGCCTTAGTTAATGGATAAGCTCAAATCTTCAGCTTCATAGATGCCAGCCATGCTGGTATGTTTTGTTTTGGTTTTGTTTTTTTTTTTTTTTTTTACCTAAGGTTTATCAAAACATGGCAATATTTGGCACAATTAGAGGTACTTCAGTCAACAGGACATTCCAAAAGGAATAAATTCCACTTGTGGTGATGGTGAAATACGTCGTTTTTTTTTCCTCTGTCAGCTTCATGAAACAACTGTGCTGTAGACCAGTTCAGGTTGGTTTGAAATTGCTCTGTAGGTTTCTTGGTTTTTATTGTATGGGCTTGGATTTTACCTGAACTAGGCCTTTTGGATAATAGTCTCTTGACAGAGTAAGTGTGACATTAACAGGCTCAGCAAAACATCTATGGGTGGAGAGTTTTTTGTATACTATATTCTCCTAAATATAGTTTCAATGTGATCTCCTTGCGTATTTTATCATGAGCTTTTGGAAATACAGCTTGCATTTTTCAGTTTGTGAAATTAGGGTTGCAACAGGGCAGAGGTCTCTGCTCTGTTGATCTATACTGTAGAGTAACGTAACAAATTAGCTACTTGTACTGAGTGTTACTTCTGTATTTCAGAACTTTCAGCCAACACAGCTGCCTTTGCTAAAAGTGCTGCCATGTTAGGTAACTCTGAGGACCACACTGCTCTGTCTAGAGCTTTGTCTCAGCTTGCTGAAGTTGAGGAAAAGATAGATCAGTTACATCAAGAACAAGCTTTTGCTGATTTTTACGTATTCTCAGAACTGCTTGGCGATTACATTCGTCTCATTGCTGCAGTAAAAGTGAGTACTGATAAGAAAAATATTGGTTTCAGTGTTTAAAGTCCCACTACTAAACTTTTAGGTACAAAGTAAATGAATGTGTGTAATTGCACATTTGTTATGCAGTTGAGACTAAGTTTTTGTGTTAAGTTCCATCCAAATAAAATGAATGAATCTGTGATCAATTACTCCAATGATAAAAATGATTGTTATAAGTGAGAATGGATTTTAATTAATTGTGGATTAATAGGATCCAGAAAAAAATGTAAATGGTGAACATCTACTTTGAGTGGTACTAACTCTGCACAGTATTTGAGCACAATATATGCTGTTATGTCTAAGGAAGAACATAATTTTGGCCATATTTGTTGGATAGCCAAAAGCTTCTGTGAATATGAAAGAAGTATAATTTTTGTATCTACATTTCATTAAAGAAAGTATTGGACTTTAAGTCATACTGTAGAGTATAATTAGGTTGTGACATGGGAAGGGGAGTGTAAGGGTTTTATCCAAAATCATCTTTGAATTTGCCAAACTGTTGTATCTTTTCCCATGTCTCCTCTCCCTTTCCCCTTCTCTGTTGCCACTCTCCACCATCGTTGTTTGCTTTGGTAGTGTTTTGGTGCAATGAGGAACAAAAAATAGTTTGGGGCACTGAGGTGTTTGTTCTGAAGAGGCTCATGTGTCTGCTCTACATGGTGTTTAGCTAGCTGTGGAAGCGTGCTGTCAAATGAAGTACAACAAGATGTAGTCGACACAGTGGAGTTTCTTTGAGTATGTTTGTTCCAGTTTTATACAGAAATGCTTTCTCATACTGTAGATTTAGATAGCTCTAACAATTCCAGTTGTTTAATTAATTCATCATTACAGGGTGTGTTTGATCATCGAATGAAATGCTGGCAGAAGTGGCAAGACGCTCAGGTCACTTTACAAAAAAAACGTGAAGCTGAAGCAAAGCTCCAGCTTGCCAACAAACCTGATAAGTTGCAGCAAGCTAAAGATGAGATAAAAGAGGTAATGTTATCAAACATTATTTTGAAGGTCAGACTCTCTGCATTGACTCATTCATTTTGCATTAATGCACTACTTATACCATTTTTATTTAAGAACCACTTACTCATTTGCTGTTTTCCATATTTATTGAAGTTGTTGAAACTAATTTATTTTAAAAATATGCACAATTGTTACTGATTGTAAGATCTGTAAGGCGGTTGAATACTGTCTCTACAGAGTCTGGGAGACGGGAGGAGGGGAACATGGACAAGTTAAATTGCTTGTAATTGTTAACAGATGACTTGGGTAGGCAGTGGAGTGTCTTCTGGCTTTTAAAGCTAAAATCTCACAAAAACTAATGGAGAACTGTTCCCATGTTTTGCTTTATTATGCAGCATATCTAGCCATATATATGTATGTATGTATATATGGTGTGATTTCAGTAAAAATAAACCTTACGTGTTGAAGTGTCATAATTTATACACTTTTTCTGTTATGCTTCACTAAGGAAATTGAAGAGGTAGGACAACTTAATTATTTAACATTAATGCATTCTGATTATGCACCAGTATTCTCTCATTAAATAATGGGAGATCATCATTTTAGATTTCCAACTCTATTACGCCGTTATTTTGTTTGGCTTCCTCATTGGTCACTAACCACAAGCTGCTTTGTTCTTTCTACACATATTTTGCATATGGTATCAAAGTTTCTCATTAATGTGGCTTTATTCTTAAAAAAAAAAAAAAAAAAAAAAAAAAAGCCATTGTTTACTGGCAAAACTTACTGTCAGTCTTATGTGACCACATTCTTGTTGGTTGGTACTCTTGCTGTGACTCATCCATCCACAGTGCTACAAGTGAGCTGACTCCTCAGCCAAAATGCTAGCTGAGTGTTGGGAGTAGTAGGAAATAGTGATCCTTTCTCAATCCCAATGTGAAAAGAATTAATGATGCCGTTCATAAGAATTTTTTCCTCTTTACTGAATGAGTAAAGAAGGTTGTTAGTAAGCCCTTAATTTGAATATGCTGGTGGAAAGATTGCTTCCATTTAAATAAATTCAGAGTTGCCACATTCAGTGGTATTAGTCCTTCTGGCAGAGAAATTGCAGCTTGAATGCCATCTGTGACTGAGTTATTTTTTACAGGAAAAAATAATTATCCTAGAAATATTGTATTGAGAAGTGAAAATTCATACTTGTCAGAAACTATAGGATGGCAGACCATCATCCAGTGATAATTTATACTAAACCTGGCATTTGGAGGTGATGAAACAGGGATGGGGGTCCCCTACGCCTTTAGAGTCTTGCACTGAAGTCCCAGGCACCCCTAGTTGCAGTGGTAGAATGGTACAGTCTTAATCTACCCTTTCCTTGTCTGAGTTTTGTATTGTTTCAGTTATTAGATAACTGTTCAGGCTGTGTTTCCCTGAAGCACATCCTGTTACAACGTATTACATGGCTTCATAAATGTGTATCTGAAAATAAGGGGATTCTGGATAAATGTAAACTAAAGATATAAATATCTAGATATTTATTGGAATAGGTAGATTGCGTTCATCTCATAACACAACAGTAAGTTGATGCTGCAACACAAAATGGCTTTGAGAATAGGCAGTACCACTGGTTTGCTGACAAGAACATGTTGTATTAGAGTATGTTGCTTCCTGGCAGCCGTTATCTGAGGAAGGTGACTTACTGGGTCACTTAGCTCCCATGGTTCAGTTAGTATGTTGATGAAAAGATACAGTTGTATTTTTTAAATGTTAGCCTAAATGTGTGTCTGTGGTGGCAGGCTGATAGTTTTTTTCATAGCTACCTACACAAAGGGTTTAAATTTAACAATATAATAGGTATGTAAAACCAGAGGCAAAAGAAAGCCTACCAGTTATAAGGGAACGTATATGATAATGATGTCTTACTGTGTAGCTGGATGTCTTTTCATATAAACTAAGGACAAATATAAATTAGTGTCATGTAGTATTTTTACATGAATACCACATTCCCAATATGGCAAAAACCCCAGGCAACGTCACTTTATCTGGATTTTCCTTTTATGATCTTACCTGCAATAGCTTTTCTACTCCTCTTGTATCTTCAGTCACCACTGAAAAAGAGAGTGTGTACTTTGATTTTAACTGGAAAACAAAACAAAACAAAAGGCATTATGAGCTTATCTGTAATAGAAATATGAGAAAGATAAGCATATACATGACTGTAGGCAGAGATGATGGTTGGAACGGATGGTCTTTTCCAACCTAAGTGATTCTGTGAAGAAATTAGGAAAGCACAGAGAACTGACTTCGGAGACTCTCTTATGTTTGATTGGATAGGCAGTCACAGGAAGCTTACTGGTTTAGATTCTTGTTAGAGCAGTGTTTGTGAAGGGAATGGCCAATAAAGCTTTAGAGATCCTTTTTCTTTGCTAAACGATCTCTTAAAGATTTTAAGTATTCCTGAGTAACAACACTGAAATATTTTTGTCATCTACAGATGTCATTGTGATAGAGATACCATAATTTACTGTGATGTTCTATTCTACAAATATTTTGAAATTGTTATTGTTAGACTTTCCCTTAAGTATGGAAAAGGACAAACAGTTCCTTTTCAGCTCCTGAATGACTATCATTAATATGCTAAAATGTTGAAATATTCATAAACCGAATGGAGAACACAGTTTCATTTCTGCATGTCTTTCCTTTGCCAGTGGGAGACAAAAGTTCAACAAGGGGAAAAAGATTTTGAGCAGATCTCCAAAACCATTCGCAAGGAAGTGGGAAGATTTGAGGCACGTATAATTTTGTCTGAGTATATGACATTTTTACTTTAGATAATATTGACGTTCCATGTAAAATTGGTTAATGCCATAATTTATTTATTAACAGAAGGAACGAGTGAAAGACTTTAAAACTGTTATTATCAAGTACTTAGAATCATTAGTGCAAACACAGCAGCAGGTAAGATAAATTTTAAGTTTTGTACAAGATAATATTTAATATGTTACATATTAGGTTAATTAAAAATAGACTGTAAGTGCAGCAGTTCCTAAAAGAAAAATAACTACTTCTAGTCTATACCATACTGGAGAACACAGATTGCAGTTTCCTAGCTATTACTATGCGCCTTTGCAGAGCTCTAATTCAGGCAAGAAAGGGAGAAGCTCCTATAGGGATATGGGGAATGGAGTTTCTTGTCTGTTCTTCTTCTAAAACTGAAGTAATGCTTGAACTTTTAGACTGGAATAAATTGTAACAAATACGTACTTAAATTATTAAAGACACTTGAGTACTTAGATGTTTGTTGCTCTTTTTAAAAGTTTAAGATTCTTCTGAATAGTTTAAAGCTGTAATAACTGTATTCTGTAGTATTTTGCTCAATGTGTAATAATAACTGATGCTTGAGCAAAGTTGTATATTTATTACTTGTATTTTTTCTTGCATCATGTAATAATTTGAATGGATAATATGAAGCATCTGTGTTCATATTGCATCCAGTGAAGACAAGTTTGCCACAAGAGGAGGAAGGTATATGTGTTTTCTTTTCCAACAGTTAGTACTTAATAGTGATTTTTTTTCCCCATTTCCTTCAAGCTAATAAAATACTGGGAGGCATTCCTACCTGAAGCCAAAGCCATCGCCTAAAAGAAGAATATTCCAAATGACAAGACACTCTGGATGTTTGTCCTGGATAAACCTAAATTCCACAGTGAAATCACTTTAAATCATCCAAATAAACCACTATATATTTTATGAATTAACATGTGGCTTTTTTTATATACTACAGCATTTTATTAACAAGCTGCATGTCCTGACCCTCGTTGAAGTGGACTGTGGCATGATGTTCTGCAATACATTGCTGAATTGAACACTATTGTGTCTTAATACTTGCACTAAAATGTGCACTGCAAGGCCAGAAAGCTGATATTTTTGTTCTTTACAATACAATGTTCTGTAGTTCGTTTACCTGATCTTTATCAAACAAACATAATTGCATCGATTAATGTTCACTCAAACATTCCTGTACAAAATCATGTTTTTGTGATTACAATAATAAAGGGATGTACCTTGTGAAACATTAAACACTGCCTTTGTGTCTGTAGATATTTATTTGTGTTCTTGGAAGTAGTGTTCATAAAAATTTCAGATTATATCAAAGGCTGAAGCAACGTTTAGTAAAGAATGCTGAAGATGGTATTAAAGAGGCACGGGCAAGTATTTGTGGTAAACTGTTTTGTATTCTGATACAACGATTGTATTGTATTCTGATACAACTGATTCTCTTTGTTACAGGTACTCTTTTCTCCTGAAGTTATCAGTACCCTAGTAAAATATAATGCATGAACACTCAGAGTCAAAAGACATGCATAAAATGAAGTCTCATACAAAATTTCTGAAAGATTAAGATCACCTGCATGGTCAAATGCTGATGTCCTGCTCAGCTGATAAATTACTTCAACCTTTACCTTTCATCCATGGTCTCAGGATTAAAAAAATAATAATAAAAAAGTCTTGCAAAAATTTTGGTAATTAGGCAAGGAATAAAAGTCAGTCCTTCAGCTGATAAGTAAGATAGTTGTAAGGGCTACTATTCTACTTGACTGGGTTTTCCTGAGTAGAAAATAAATTTGCTGGGACTGGTCATACCTTCTTTAAGATATTAGAACAGTTAAACTTTTTTCTGAAACACACAAGGTTAACACTGGAGATGCTGCTTTGTCCATTGCCATTTTAGTGACATACTGAATTCATCAATGGCATTTTTTAACAATATTAACAATTTAACGAATATTTACTGTTACTCATGCAGCAAGTGAGAGAAGCTGTTGCTTTCAGCTAATCCTAAGAGGGTAAGCACATGAATGTGTATTGCGAATGGTCAAACATAAAGAACCAACCAGTACAGTTTCTGAACGGATGGAAGCTTAACATCTTAACATCAGCTGTAAGTTCATATAGTCTGACATATGCAACAAAATTAGTGAGAACGTTCAAGATTACCATCTTCCATTTTGTCTGTACAGAATTCTGATGACTCAGTATTTCTGGGAATTTTCAAGAAAGGTTGCACAGGAACAGTTATTTGAAAAAACATTTGTCAAGCCTTTAACAAGCATCTTAAAATGCTGAAATGCTAAAACCTTAAGCTTGTAGCAACCTGTGCATCAGTGCTAGTCATTTAGCTTGTAACTGACTTTAAAAGCTCAAGTATGTCGTAAGTTTATAGTGAAGAAACTGATCCAGGCATGACTCTACTAAGTGTTATGATATATGTTAGCTTGCAGGATGATAATGAAAATTGACAAGCAGCTTGAAATTTGTTCCAAGGTGAATACTTCTAGAATTAGTCGATTACACTTGAATTGGATATGCAAAGCTCAAAATGGGTAAACATACACATTCAGGATATTTTTGTCTTGAAGTGTTTTCTCCAGCTTTCTTAGTCCTGAGTCTTCCCACGGTATCAGAATTAGAGTTCAGTAGATTTCAGGCTCCAGTTTCTTTTCTCTCTGATGAGAGAAGAAGTAGCTTTCACATTAGTCTTCTAGCAGGGAATGGTGTGACTTTTTTAGCCGCACTAGACAGCTGAAACCAAGAAAGAGTTGTGTAGGCTTTTTTTTCTTAAAACCAGAAGCCTGTGGGAGAGCAAAAGCATTTCTGGAGTTCAGTGTCACAGAGGGATACTAATATAAAAAATGTGTAGTCTTTTTTTTGCATCACAATACACTAGTGAAATCTCACATGTGGCTTGCATAAAACTTGTGTTTCAAGAATTTGATCATTTACTTCGTTTATATTCCCCCCTCTAGTTCAATTATGAGACCCCACTTACAGTACTGCATCTAGCACTGGTGCTCCCAGCATGAGAGAGTCATGGACCTGTTGGAGCTGGTCCAGAGAAGGCCCACAAAGATGATCAGAGGGCTGGAGCACTCCTCCTGTGAAGAAAGGCTGAGAGAGCTGGGCGTGTTCAGCCTGGGGAAGAGAAGGCTCCGGGGAGACCTCATTGCAGCTTTCCAGTACCTAATGGGGGCCTGCAGGGAAGCTGGGTAGGGATGGTTTGTCAGGGGGTGTGGTGATAGGACAAGGAGTAATGGTTTTGAACTGAAAGAGGGTAGATTTAGATTAGATATAAGGAAGAAATTATCTACTGTGAGGGTGGTGAGGCACTGGACCAAATTGCCCAGAGACGCTGTGGGTGACCCATCCCTGGAGGTGCTCAAGGCCAGGCTGGATGGGGCTTTGGGCCACCTGGTGTGGTGGGAGGTGTCCCTGCACGTGGCAGGGGGTTGGAACTGGGTGGTGTTGAAGGTCTCTTGCAACCCAAACCATTCTGTGATTCTATGATTATGAAGATTAAAGACCTACTGACCATTTTTCCTAGTATCATTAACGTCTTTATTAGCAGTTGTTATTCAAACCAAGTGAATGGAGATATTGCTAAAATATTTTCCCTGAGGAACTCACCACACTGTATTGTACACATTGCAAGCATTATTTCCCTGAATCTCCAAACCCAGGTACCACCGTCATTGGCACCATCGCTGTATGAACAAAATGAATGTTGGCAAAATAATTAATTACTGCTGTAGAAGTCACTAACATTTGGAATGTTGAATAAAAGACAAAGCACTACTTCGTCAAATGTAATTTTTTGGTCTAATTAAGTTTTCTAGGTTACAGCCACAAATTTAAAATCATGCCCATTCTCATCTGTTGCTTTTTGAATTAAAAATACTTGGCTACTCAATGATGATGTGATGTAGATTAAATTCAAGACATTGTTACCTTTCTTATACTTACGTTCAGTCTACAGTAAGTCTTTGATTTAGTCACTGTCTATTTTAAAATCGAATATTCTGCTTTTTTATCAGTCAGTCTTCTACCTCTCCTGTATTATTTTTCTATAAAGGCCGCGTAAGGGATTTTGTATTTTGGCATCTCTTGGGTTTGTGCCCCAGATATGTCAGTTTCTTTCTAATTCTGGTGGAGATGAGCTGCCAGATAGTATATTCTGTGCATTTAACTGAACAACCAGCATCCACTAAAATTATGTCTACAGCAAAAGGTTTCTCTTTAGATGTTTATATTATATGCTATTTCATTTGTAGGCTAGAACAGCCTGTAATAATTTAAACCTTTGGCAAAATATGAGTTTATTGCAACTATATGAGGAAAAGAAGTTCAACAAGTTCAATACTGAAACATGAGGAACTGAAGTTTCAGGTTTGTTCAAAATGATATGCTATATTACTAAGGCAATTTCATTTATTTATTTATTTATTGGTCTTTAATGTTCTGCCTTCTATAGTTGAATGGGAAGTGAAGTTGATAATAAGCAAAGTAACTTTTCACAAAGTAACTTCTGACTGTACTCCTAAAATAGCCTTTTTTGTGTGGTTGTCGGTGCCTTTTTTTTTTTCTTAAAATCAACAAGTAAATCACTAATGAAGGGAAGGCAGGAAAAAAAATCAAGATCTGTCTGCTGTCATTAAGAAAATTGGGAAAAGGTGTCTCAGAAGAGTACAGGAAGCAGCTTGGACAAAAGGGTATTTGTATGAAAACTACAGTAAAAGAAATACGCGAAGAGAATAGAAAGGGGACTGAAAGCCTGAGGTAAACCACAGATTTGTGGTTTAGAGATACCAAGATAGGAAGAGCACAAAGAAGGAAGATGGCACAAATCACAAGAGAGGAGATGCTTTTATCTTAACTTTCACATCCGATGTGGTACTCCAGGGGAGGTCTGAGCAGCTTAGAGGAGCACTGCACCATATGAAAGTCTGTCGTTTCTTTTAGTAACTCAATTCGCCCCTGCCCCACCACCCTTCTGACACATGCACTTACGCTGTTGAGAAAATTACTTACTTGTTGGCTCCAAACACTGTGGCCATTTAGGAGGAAGAGCAAGTTTCTTGTTTGGTGCAATGAGTGTGTGAGGAAAACTGAATGACAGCTTTCCAGATTTAACCTTTTCACATCTTCTGTCCAATGTGGTCTTTGCACTCACTGGCTGCTGGAAGTCCTTTGCAACTCTTTAGAAACAACTACACTGCCACCACAGATCTTTCAAGAAGCGAGGAGGGTGTGAACTCCTTAATAAGCAGATTTTGCTGTTCTACCCAAAGTCTTATGAAGTATGTTGAACTTCACTACTATTTACAGGAGACCAGTATCTGTAGGACTACATCGAGGTGCAGGCTTACTTAAAAACAATCTTCCTGCTAGCAACTGAAAAAATCAGTAAACTGATGTTCTGACCATAGTAAGGACTGTCTTTTTAATCAGGCCTTTTGTTGGCATGTACTTTACATATCATTTTGATTAAAATTGGTACATACTTGGTGGAAAGAGATCTTTGAGAGGTGTCTGTGTTCTTCCATCTCTCTCCCCCATGGATTCATTCCAGAATAAGGAATGTGGAATTGTCTCCATAGGAGGAATTGCACAGGAACAAATTTGGATCGGCACAGAGCTAAAAAAAAAAAAAAAAAAAGACACACCGGGTGGCTTGTTTTGTGTTTTTTTTTTTGTTTT
>CM021797.1:63432926-63459232 GCA_011076525.1 Nettapus auritus | reverse complement strand
TCATTTTAAAAGATGATTGTGAAAATGCCACATTAGCATTCATTTACTTACGGAAAGTGTGGCACACTTCATTGATTGGACATGCTAAATGATGATTCATGGCCTCTGTGATCATGGAAAAGTCTAGTGACAGGTAACAGTTGAAAAAGTAGTGTATTTATCCATTTATTTTACATTCTGGATCAAGTTAGCCTAAGAATATAACTGAAGGTTGCAGCATGACCTGCAGTAAAATGCAGTGTTAGTAATTCCAGGAATACCAAAAGCTACAGGGCCTAGAGGACCTCCTATGGCCTGCTCAACAGTGGAATTTGAAGGCTGCCTACAAAATTGCTACCAGTAGAGCTCAACCATTTTTACAGTTTTTTCTTTAAGGTTACTGACATGATTTTAATAGAAGTTACTTCAGTTCAAATCATGTTACATTTAGAATACATTCTCCTTTTGTGTGTATGTGGGAGGGAAGAGGGGGATAATCACCATAAACTGCTTGTGCAATTAACTTTCAAAAGCAAGAATGCTGGGTGGTTTTCAGCATGTTGATAGCATTTTATGAATTAATGTTTCTTAAAATTTTGTTCCTCAACGTGTGAGACAAAGACGGTCCTTGGTCTGTCAGCCACGTGGAGAAATCCTATTTTTTCTTCAGCAGTAACTTTAGAGATTAACAAACTAATGATGATATATCGTGTAAATTAAGTATTTAACATTCCAAAACATATTGATGTATTTGAATTCAGCTCACCATGTAATCTTCTTTGTTCCTCTTGGCTGATGCACAGTCAAAAGTTCCATTATGTACTATTGAATTTGAAACCAGATTAATGTCTCAAACTTTTCTGTGTTAATAAGTTATATGGTATTAGGGCAAAAAGTCGCTTTTTGAAATTATTGGTTATTAGATGGCAAACAACCACAAATATTCCCCCTGTGAAATTTTTCAACTTGCTTCTCAGCAGTATCACTGCATTACAGCATTCAAATTGTTCACCCATTTTGTGCTTGGAGAACAGAAACTAGGAATAAATGATTGGAGTTTTAGCGAGAAACTAAAAATCATGATAGCATGGTAATTATACTTTAGCATGCCCATTTTTACTGGACTAACTAATACATAACATATCTTCCCTTGGGATGATTATAATGATGTATTTGCCAGAGTTCGCTTTGGGGAAAAGTCAGATTCCTTGTTCAAGGCCATTAGTCTCCATGGTGTTCCAAGAACTTGACGCCTACAGCATGAGCAATGTCAAATGGCGCACTGGGACTGGAAAGAAAATGTGTTTGCTCATCACCGCTACCACAGAGCAGCACTAGGACTGTCTGCTGGTCATCAGCAGCTAAGGTCACCAGCACAAAGAGCAGTACTGTGCAGAAACAAATGTCCAAGGACTAGCTAGCTTTGATTTTGGGCCATTTTTTATTATGTATGGTTCTTACTTTGCTTTAGCTTTTTTTTTTTTTTTTTTTTTTTTTTTTTTTTTTTTTTTCCCACTTGATTTTAGTCAAAGCATTCTATTTTGTATTGAATTCTTCAGGTCATAGGTCTTTGCTTAGAGCAAAATACAATTAAATTTAGCTGGCAGTAAAGCAAAGAGAAATGGAGGGAAAAGAGCTTGTAAGTTTTTTTCTTTCTCCTTAATGTTTCTAGTCTAGAATGAAGCCAATTAGTTTTCAGAAGATGCTTCTAAAAGCTGGTCCTAGAAACACTGAGCTAGTGTAGCCATAGATGTCAGAGAACAGCAATCATTCATCATTTGTTTGCACTTTAATGTAGGTTTTTGACTCTGCTTATGCAAAATCAACCCCTGTGCATGCATGAATTTATAATGGTAGCTACTCCTTAAAAGGTCAGTTAGAGATGAAGTTTCCCATCTGACTGTGCAGCCACTGGGGCTCTCCAACAGCCATAAAGCCGTACAAGGTAAGGTGCCATTTGTGGCCACCTGACAGCTTCCACATACTACCTGAAAGGAAAGTGTGGGGCTGGGGGTCGGCCTCTTCTCACAGGTAACTAGTGTAGGATCAGAGGGAATGGCCTCAAGTTGTGCCAGAGAGGTTCAGGTTGGAAATGAGGAGACATTTCTTCTCAGAAAGAGCAGTCAGGCATTGGGACGGGTTGCCCAGGGAGGTGGTGGAGTCACCGTCCCTGGGGGTGTTAAGGAGCGTTTGGACGTGGTGCTTAGGGACATGGTTTAGTGGGTGACATTGGTGGTAGGGGGATGGTTGGACCAAATCATCTTGGAGGTCTCCTTCAACCTTAATGATTCTGTGATTCTATGGCTTGAGGTGCAAAGTTAGCAGTTGTAAGGTGGGAATGCTACACAGCCTGCTAAGCAGGTCTCACGTCCCTCTGCCTCCATTTCTTCCTGCGTCCATTGCTTTTTGTCACCAGTACGGCCGCAGTAGGAGGTCGTACTTGATTTCCTTAGTAGATAAAAATCACCCACGATTCTCTGAAATGGTTCAGAGTGCTGTGAAAAGTAATTCATTAAGAGTTCGGGCAACTTTCCTCAGCGCGGATCTCTTTTTAACTTCCCCGATCCACCCGGAGCGGGCATCACCTGAGGTACTCGCACCGCTTTTGGGAGCCTGCTGGCCGAGGAAGGGCAGCGAGGGCTTTGCGCTGTGTGGGTTGAGGTCTGTACGAGTCCCCCTTGGGGTCTGTGCGGCGCCGTACCCCTAAGCACTGCCCGTACGAAGCCGCCTCCCCCTTCCCCTCAGTGCCTCCAACGGCCGCCCAACGGCCGCGTCCCAACGGCCGCCCCGCCCCGCGTCACGTGCGCGGCGTCACGTGCAGCGGCCCGATGGCGGCGGCGGCGCCGTTCAACGGCCGGCGGCGCCGGTGAGGGGCGGCGGCGGCGCCATGGAGGTGTACATCCCCTCCTTCCGACACGAAGAGAGCGAGCTGGAGCGCGGCTACACGGTGAGGGAGCCGGCGGGGCTCGGCGGGACCCCGGCCCCGCAGCCCCCGCTGTGGTTTTTTGAATCGTGCCGAGCCGTTAGGGGTAACGGCAGCGGGGGCTGGGGGGGCGGCGGAGCGTGCTGTGGGGCGGCGTGGGGCCGGGAGCCGCGAGGGAAGGCGGGCAGCGGTGAGTGGGGAACGGCAGCCGGCCCGGCTCAGTCGTGTGGGAGCGCCAGCGTGAAAGCCTCACTGCGTTTCTGGCTTGGGTCAAGCTGCGTGAGCATCCCCTGAGCGTGGAGAGAAGCGGTATTTCTAGAAATCGCGCTCATCATCTCGAAAGTCGAAATGGCTTGGTTGTTACCGCAGCGTTCCGCTCTGGTCACTGGTGACGAGTGTCGCGCATTCACCTGAAACCTGCTGTAGTGCAATAGAAACTAATAATTCTTCATGTCATTACTTTGCCTCTTCATTCAGAATTTCAGTACTGCACCCCGCTCAAAAACGTGGTTCTTTAAGCTATCCGATGCATCAGTTCCAGTATTTCCCTGGCCGTGAGTGAAGCTGTACTAGAAGTCATAGCTGAAGTTTTTCTGGGCCCGGCACACTTGCGGGAGAGGATCAGAAACGCCTGTTCTGATAATAACATGGTGGTTTTCCTTTATGCCTTAAAGAGCTTATTGACTATACATGAGCAAGGCTTACTCTCATGTAACTGTAGATTTGTTACTGTACTACGTAGTTTGCATAAGTGTTGTACCAAGGACTGAAAGTCACAGCCAGTGCAAGTGAGTATAAGCCCTCTCCCTCCAGCAAAACTGAGGCTGATGAGAGCTTACTGTTGCTCTGTGCTGGGCAGGATGGTACTGTGCAAGAAGAGAGATTTGCCTAAAAGGAAACAATAACAGCAATTATTTTGCATTGGAAAAAAAAAAAAAAAAAAAGGTTACTTCACTTGGAGACTTGGAGCATGGAATTGAGCCAGTGTCCAGACCACATCAGCTCTCATTTTTCTGGGGGGCCCAGTGTGGGATTCGTAGTTAAAGGCTGTGGTTTTAGTAGCTACTGCCCTAAAATATGGGGGTTGCAGGGTGTTGAAGACTTTTTGTGATTACGTAGATGTTTCGCCAGTTCTGGGCTACCTGAGTCTGATGAATTAGAAAAGATAGGTAAGAGGAGAAAGTGGTGAGATACTGACTCTCTTGAAATGCAGCCTTTGAATTAAAGGGAATGGGTGCCATTCTGGAGTACCATAAAATATATGAGCGAAGTACATTTTTTCTATGAAACGAAATCATAGAATATCCTAAGTTGGAAGGGACCCATAAGGATCGTCAAGTACAACCCTGGGCACCACATACAGGTCTACCCAAAAATTCAGACTGAGAGCACACTTCTTAATCTCCTGCAGGCTTGGTGCCATGCCTACATCCCTGGGAAGCCTGTTCCAGTGCACGACAACCCTCTCTGATACCCAGCCTCAACCTCCCCTGTCACAGCTTGACACCATTTGCTTGGGTCCTGTCGCTGGTCACTAAAGAAAACAGATTGGCACCTGCCCCTCCACTCCCCCTCATGAGGAAGCTGCAGACCGCGATGAGGTCTCCCCTCAGCCTCCTCCAGGCTGAGCAGGCCAAGTGACCTCAGCCACTCCTCATATGTCTTCCCCTCTAGGCCCTTAAGGAGGGCCTAACCTAAGGGATAACCTTCAATCTTACGTCATCAGGCTTATGTACGGTACTAACCTCTAAAACACTATGATGATGATCCCAGAAGTACTTCTCAACACAGCTGATCTTCTACCACTCTCTTTCCCACAAGTGCTGGCTTGCTCAGAATGAGAGTGCTTTCAAACATGGCTGAAACAAAGGAATACCAGAGATGACGTGATTGATGCTGTAGAGGATGATGCAGCTTGGTGCGTGTTCGTTTCCTACCAACCTGGTCATGTACCAGGAGGTCTCAGAGGGTGTCTTCTGCACTGTGGTTGTCAGGGGCCATGACAGAGAAACGGGTCTGAAAAGGTGTTTTTTGAGAAGGGTGTTGATGGTTGCCCTCATTTCTTTGCTAGGAGAGGTGATGGTGGCAACCTCCTGTGTGAAATGGCAGACTGTAAGGGACCCCTTTATCTCTGCAGAGCCTCTGCATGTAACAAGACATGCCTTCTTGACATCTCTGGGCTTCTGGTTCCTTCTTTGTCAGAACAGGACGCACTCACCCTGCCACCATCTCACTGCCTGGAAAGGAGAGATGGAAAGACGTTTGGCCTTTTCTGTAAGGAAGGTTGTTACCAACTGGCTGGTTTGCTTTCAGCTTGCTTTCCTGAAACCTGGTGGTTTTCTTTCTCTGCTTGGTACCAGTAGGCGGCACTGGGAAGACGGCATGGGCAGAGAGACCTGTCAGGCACCAGATGCAGAAGCAGAATGGAGTTCTGGAGAGGGTGAAGATTGCAGAAACTGGAAACTGCTTCCCAGCTTCAAAGAGAAAACCAGGGAAAAATCAAGAAGTAGAAGGGGTGGGGTCTTGGCCAATGAAAAGGTCAGCTCAGGAGAGAAAAGATCAGGAAGAAAAATGAGGCGAAAGTCTGTAGTGCCACACTTCAGATAGTGCTCTGTCAACAAAGTAAATGGGGAGCTCGCTCCTTTGTTTCAGGAGCTCAGCTTTACTAAAGCGCCCTTCTCAGATATGAAAGCCTAAAAACTTCCACCCTGCCCCGCCTCCCCCCCCCCCCAAATATAAAAAAATAAAAAAAAATCTAGAGTAAACTTGCACTTGTTCCAGTTTTGTTTGGGGCATATGTAAAACAGTGAAATACAGAATAAGGAAAATGTCAGTTTTCCTTGTGGACAACTAGATTTCATTGTCAGTTTAAATTGATGACACTAGCTTCTAAACTATTGAGCCTGTGCTAATAAATGCAACAGTTGTTCATAATTTGGCAGTGAATGACCTTTAAATGTAGACGCTTACTAAGGATATCTCTAGGGAACAATTTAACTTCAAAATGACACCCATGTGTTCTTGTTATCATTTAAATATGCTCCCTTTGTCAATAACAGAATAATAAATACTAGTTAGATTTCTAATGTTGATTCTGATGCTAGGGAACTTGCTGAATAAATTAGTGTATGTTTGATTTATATTGACCAAAAATTTTTTACAGTGGTATATTGCAGGTCAAGGTGACATACATTTAAATGTGTTATAGAGCAGAGGGCATACTTGACTGACACATGTGCTTACTACGTTTTTAATTAACACTTCGATACTACACCCAAAATTGCTCCTGGAGTTGCAAATGTTGTGGAAGCAAGATATGACCTGTAAGACAGTGAAGTGGCATAGATTTTTTTGAAAGTATGTAGACTTTATCTTCACAGAAGCAGCAGTTTAATTACTAGGCTATACTCTTGCTTATAAAGTATAAAATTACACAGACTTGAAGTTGGGTATCAATGATGTACTTCGGCATTCGTTCTTCTTAAAGTAGGTATGCGCAGAGTCAAAAAGCGAAGCTCTAAGATGTTCTCCCATAGGTGCCCAAGACTAGGCCACTGTAGCAAGTGACAAAGGGGGAATGTTTCTAAGTATTGTTGTTGTAAAGCGTGGAGTAATTATGTGAATGAGTTTACTTTAGAAACTTTAAGCATTACTATTCCAAGTCTTTCTCTGAGCCTCTGGACCATGTGAATTTGGTAGTTCAAAAATCTGAACTGGGTCTGCGTGCCTTGAGGATGATACTGGTGAGGATGAAGACTTTGTTCCCACCAGTCTGGCTTGTGCAAGCTCACCGAATGTTACCTTGTGTCACAAATCCTTCTGAAAAGGGTAACTCCAACTAAGTTCAAGGGAGATTAGTAGAAATGTTGGGTCTGTTGTAGGAAGTTAGATGTTCTCTTTGTCACAGTGTCTGAACAGAGAGCTTGTAAACGTCGTGGTCTGCACAAGGGAGTCCTGGCAGGTGTGTACACATATTCTCTCACCTACATCAGAAGAAGAACGGAATCAAGTTGATCTGAGAGATACCAATGATTCTGTAATGTCAGAAAAATGAGGTGGGAGACCATTGCTTTCTTCAGCTCCAGTGGAGGAGAATGAATTAGCAGATTATATAGAACCACTAATTTAGGACAATGATCAAAATTTCTTTTTTGGTTAACTTCTGCGTTTGGCAGAGCTGGTGATTAAATTTATTTCCTGCAGTCAGTTTACCTGTTGACAGACTTTGAGTCAGTGATATGAAACTGACTACTTTGTACGCAATGGGAACTTGAAGGGTATAAAGCAAGTCAAAAGGTAATTTTGCAGTGCACTTGAAGGCAGCTAAGGCAGAAACTGGAAAAAAAGTAAAACCAAAGTGAAAAAAACAGACTGATCACATACCTAACGATCAGTTAGAGCTGTTTCTGGTTTTGTGTTCAATCAGTTTGGGGATGTAGGCTGATTAGACAGAGACACATAGGTCTGGTGATCTCTCTAATTGTTGTGCAATTTTTCAAAACCACTGATTCACAGTCACGAAAAGGGCCATGTCAGTGGAAGGGGCCATGTAACATTTCTTAGAGCAAGAAATCACTCTCAATGTGCTCTTTAGGGAGTTCAGCAGTAAAATAAAGAAGTAGGAGAATGATGACCTGTATCAATTTACTATCTGAAAGACCAAGAGTTGACACTTTCTGACAGTAAACCATAACTGCAAAGCGTCGGTTCTGCAGATTTCTCACAAGATTACTGATTTGTGGTTTTGATGAGGAAGTTATATTTTCAGAAAGATAGGGGCTAGCAGAGCATTCAAACCTTCATCACAATAAAGATGTATTTGAATTTCATTGGATCTTTGAGAGGTAGTAGTGGTAAAACTTTGTTAATAATACAGTGCTACCAGTGGAATTATTTCATCAGAGGGATTCATGCTTAACTGCTTGTGCTGATGTTTTCTGTCCATATAACATTAAGTTATGCTACTTGTAAAATCTTGTAAAATCTTGTCAACAAAGATAGCATTAATACGTTCTTTGCTTCCCTGGAGGAATGAAAACATACCAGGCTTAGAAATCCAACATGAGGGAGGATGTAATTGATCACTCTATTTTTTATTATGGTGATGTGCATTTTAATTGGTCTTTGAACATCTTAATGCTCAATGCAATTCTTTTCAGGTTTAACTGATAATTAGTTATCATTGTAATGTCATTCATTATCTTGGAATTTCAGTTTGTAATGATACCATTTTTGGTAGGCGCCTGGTGAGTCCTTAAAAAGTTGAAGATGTGTTTTTCATCTAGAGCAGTGGCTAGGCTATTATGTTAAGTAAGTTCACACTGAAGGAGCAGTTTCAGAAAACTGTCTTTTAAATAATAGGTATTTATTTTTAGGATAACAGGAAATCTTACATGTCTATTCTTCAAACCATTACAATTTAAAACTGTCAGCTGGAAAGCACTTCCAGATATCCACGCATTTATAAATTCTAATTTTTGCAGACTTTATGAGAATTTGCTAATAAATTGCATGAATGCTTCGTTCTCAACCTTAGCTGTCTCCCTTTTTAAGTCCCTTCTTGAAAGTTTAATATGGAGGAATTTAAAGGGTTGCTTATGCGGAGGCTGAATATACATTCAGATCTTAGTGGATGTTGGATAATGGTCTTTAAGTCTTGGTAGTTCTTGGAATACAGAAAAAGCAGTAAAGAAATCAATGGAACTTTGTACTACAGCTTGGTGACCTGTCTGTGTTTCTTACTCAACAGGCCGCTGAGGACAAAGTTTAGCCAGTCTGGACACAGCTTTGCTGAGGCACAGAGAGGCGCGCGTTCCCTGACATGCTGGGAAGGAGGAGACCCCAGCAGAGGCAGCTGGCCTGGCAGGGCGCTAGGTGGTGGGACCACAGTGCTGCCCCTGAGCCTGCTGCAAGTGCTCTTGTTGTTCTGTGCCCCTGGGCAGGCTGCTAAGCTGTTACTGCATCATTCTTACTGGCAGCAACCGTCATTTTGCATTATGGTTTTACAAGAATTGTAGGAGGATGTGTATCAACTTTTCATTTTCACTTTTGGTGAGCCTTAGATTTCTGTGGCTTGGGGAAGGCTGAAATAGCGTTTTGTTGGGGTCCTCTGAAAGAGGATTTTGATGGCAAAGAGGAAGTGTTGTCATTTACTTTGAAAGTGTCATTGCGTTATTTATGGGAAATAAAAGGACTTCGTGGTGACAAATACCTTGTACCTAAAACATGGATACTCTCTTCCCTGGAATGACCTTTATTATTATTGTTATTACTATTATTACTTGTACCTAAATACAATGCAACAAGCATTTCACGTTGGGTCTGTTTGGGATGGAGTCACTTCTCCCTGCTGCAGCCCACACAGTGCTGCACTCGTAGCTGGAACAGCACTGGTATCACCCCAGTGTTGTGTCTATTGCTGCATAGTGCTGGCACAGAATCAGGACTCTCTCCAAGCCCCAGGAGCCAGCAGGCTGGGGGTGGGCAATTGATGGGGAGGGGACATCACCAGGGCAGCTGATCTAAACCCACCAAAGGGATACTCCATAACACCCGATGTCACACTCAGCAATAAAGGGGGCTCTTGTGGGGGAGGGATCTCTCTCTGGCTCTCTCCTGAACAACCGGTAAGCATTTTGAGGCCCTGCTTCCCAGGACGTGGCCAAACATCGCCTGTTGATGGGAAGTAGAGAATAATTTTTCCTTTCTCTCTGTGCTTCTGCGCGGCCTTGTTGTTTCTTTTGTTACTTTCTCTCCCCATTCCCTTTCCCTTTAATTAAATCATTCTCATCTCAAACCTCGAGCTCTTTGTGTTGACTTTTTTCTCCCCCTCCTCTTTGAGGAGGCGCGGAGTGAGAGAGCGGTTGTGGTGGAGCTCGGCTGCCCATCCGAGTAAAACCACCACACACGTTTTGTAAACCAATAAACGTTGTGTGTTATGTTTTTTTAAATGAAATTATCTGGCACACTACAGCAGTGCTTAGGTACCTCTGGGCGTTGGAATATGATGGGAAAGAAAGAGCATGTGAGAATGGGGCACCACGTGCGTTCCAGGTGCTCATCGAACACCACTTTTCCTCCCATTCCTCCGCTGCCGGTGCGGTGAGAGCTCCCCCTCCTGTTCCTGACACCCTTCATCTCTAGAAATGTGTGTGTAGGGAATCTGTGAAGATGCTTTTGAGTCCGAAGCTGCCACCGGTGCAGGTAGGGTTGGTTAGTAATGTATCACAAATGACAGTCAAGCCTCCACAACATCTTCCACTTAGTAGATAATTTATTTGCGAATCACAGTGTTTCTGGGTCACAATTAAGACCAGGGCCTCTAGACGACAGTTGTTAAACTGCCTGCATGGTACAGAGAGTTTCAAAACTCACTCTTGCCTACGCTGGTAATAGCTGTTTCCCAATGAGATGCTGTGAAAAGTAGCGTCTGTTCTTACCCTGCATCATTACTGCATTGCTATAGCATCGTTATTGCAAGACTACTTAATGCTTTAGTATAGTGAAAATGGCATGGGACTTCTGTGGCGGTCTTTTTTCCCACTAGTGCACCTTGAGAACTGTGAGATAAGAATTACTGATCTCCATTATTTTATTTTATGTATTCCTTGTCTCATCCTGAAATTGATTCACTTTTCAAAAATGGATTCTGTTTTTGTACTGGAGCAGAAGGTATTCATGTGTTGCAGTATTTCCAGATTGGAAAATAATGAAATCTAAAGCTTTCCTATCGTCTCTTACATAAGGACAAACAAAGTCTTGATTGTGCGGTGAAACAATCAATTGTTCAGCAGCAAGTTGTTATTGATTACAATGAACTGCTTTTATGAAAAGTGACCATAGGTACCTCAGTGAACTGCCTTTACCTATGGCCTCACACAGGCCTCAATTTCTTTGCATTTAGATTCCTTTCTTATTACTTAGTGATCAAGCTCTGTCCAGGAAGAGAACTACCTGGTCATGTGTCTGCCTTGTGGTCAAGCTGTGATGGTAATTACACTCTAACTTTCATGTTCTCTTGAGATGTGAAAACATAAGGAACATGTCTTCATTTTAATGATAAATTAAAGAACTAATAGACTTACAGGAATGTCAGAATGTTATAACAACATTTACTTTGCTTGAAACCTGTGAAGAAAAAACAAAACGTATTTGGAGTTGAATGCTATGTAACTGTAAAACAGATTTGGAGTTCAGTCCAATGCCATTATAGGATCAGAAAATGTATTAGCCTGTTGCTTTTCTGAGTTCTGCCAAATTTTAAGAAAAAATATGTTCTGCAGTGACATAAGCTACATGAAATTCCAAATAATTCAATTTTTAGAGTATGTTAGAGAGCATTTAAAAGCTAAATTTTATTAAAAGATCCATTCTACCTCTAAAAATACAAAGACCTAGTTTCCGCTTTTAAGTCATAATGAGATAGCATAAAAAAAAGCATCCACTTTGGTATTGAATAGAAACTATCAGAGGCCTTTCATTTTGCTGAGTGCTTAAAATGTTGATGTGTGACTGGTAGCAATTCATTCTTTTCACCGTTCACCGTGAATGGTGAAACCACCGTGAGTGTTTTAAAAAGTTTGTTTTGACACAGATTACAAAGCTCAAGAAGATTCTAAAGTGTGGCTGAGGATGCAGTATTTTTCCTGCTGTACTTTTCCTATACATCATAATCTGGTTCTTGGGTATTTTCAATTTTGCCTTCCCTTGGCAGAAATATTGTGATGTCAGACTTCCAGGCTTTGCCATAAATTCTTCGTACCAGTTAGGAAAACGGAATGAATGTTCTTCCCTTTTAAAACAGAACTTCGTAAGAACTTATCAGGAGTGCTAGAGAGGATAGTAATTGTCTTCTCTCAGATAAGACAATCTTTATGTTGGCCTGAATTAGAGACAAAGTAGGATATTGTATTTTAAGTTCATCGTTTTCAGTTATGAAATCTTTTAACACTTTATCTTCTGGTGCACAATTTCTACTATATTTTTATCAGAAAAGTAAGTGTAAAGGGAATACGCTAATAGGAATCAGGAATGGTTTTAAGAATCATTTTATTCCTACATGCATTTAGTATTAATGTTTGAGTTTTTCCTTTACTACTAGATGGTTTGTGGCTAATTGCAGCTTTGGAAAATCTCTAAACCTAGTTCTAAAACTGAAAAGGAGGAGTAGCATCTGATTTGTAACACAGAGCCCTAAATTATAAGCCTGATTTTTGCACAGTCCATGGGAGAAGGAAGACTTTTTTTTTCTGAAAGTTGAATGTTCTGTAAACTAGGAAAAGGTGACTGGAATTTAGTTGCCTAAGCCACGAATGCCACTGTTTCTTCTTCTTTTTTTTTTTTTTTTTGGGGGGGGGGGGGGGGGGAATGCTATGAGTGTCATTATTCTTCATAAATTTAGTTGCCAAGATAATACTACTAAAGCAAAACTTTCAATCTGCGTGGGTGTTTGAATAATACATTTTGTGAGCTGACACAGGAAAATGCAGTTACTTTAGTTTAGAAATGCATTTGGTGTCTAGGTAAGAAGTGGCAATGTAGTGCACATTTAAAACTATTTTTTGCTACTCACCAACTAAATTGGCAAAAATTGCTGATTTGAAAGGGGGTAAAAACCTGCTTAAAGTAATCACAGATATAACTGTTATCTGTTAAGGGCTAAGAACTTAATGCCCCATTTCTCAAATGAGTTTTTGCAGTAACGAGATAGCTGTATCACACTCCTAAGTGAAAAGCTCATGAACCTGCCTACATGGTTATTTCCAACCTCTACTGTGCTAACAAGCTCCCAAAGTTATTGTTGCTTATAAAAGTGGAAAATGGACCTGATAAAAATGTTTAGTCTGCAGGGCTGCATTTTATTTATCATATCACAAAAGAACAATGTTTTGTTGCATCATGGTCAAAATAGAAGTGACCTTGCTTGTTCATGAGTGCTCAAAGCTTACAGATAAGAGGCAAAATAATAGAGTACAATAGAAAGAGTGTAGTGTAATTATTTGTGGCTTGTCAAGTGAAGCCCTCTCAGGCCCCAAGTGATTCAAATCTGGGAACTCTGCACAATTCTGTACACTAACCGTAGCCAGCATCAGAGAAATCTCAGCCAGCTTCTCCGACAGTACTGAAATTGCATCAGTTTGTCATGCACTGAGCATGCCAGCTTCACACAATATCATTTGCTTGCAAATCGGCCTGGCCCCAACGCCCTGAGACACATTCTTTGGTATCTGACTCTTGGCCTGTGATTTGTCATGTCTCCAGTGCTATCGGCGTAAAGTAATTTTAATAGATTCTGATGGTTTGCCTGTGGAAGGTAAAGAATGCACTACAGATTGTGTCAGGTAGCTTTCTATGGCATGTAACGTGGCAGAGGCCCTCATGATGGTGATAGCCAAACAAAGAGTATGGAGAAATGAGAACCCTATTTTGAGTGGTATTTAATGCCCCCCTTCTGAACACCCTGCTGTGGACATCTTTGCTAACTCAGCAGATACAAGAATTTGTGGCTTAACAATGCAACATTATTTGTTCTTAAGTGTTGTTTATGGATGGAACATGCAGACAAAATTCAGTGGCTTTGTTTCTCCATTTTGGGGAAAAAAGTGCTTCAGATGTAAAAATGTTAAGTGATTTCCGCGGACTGAACTGTATATATTTTAATATTATTTTATTGGTGTTTAACTCTGTTATTTGGAGCTTTAGTAGTCTCTAAATAAAATCACTGCATTTTTTAGCTAGTATGTTCTTCAGTACTGTTCTCTAAAAAAGAGAGAGAAGCTTGTGCAATTTCTGCCTAAATGTATCTTACGCTGAATTATATAAATATGCCCTATAATACAGATTTCTGAGGAATTTATTCATAGATTTTAATTAGTTATCTGTGTATTGTTGGATAATTAGATCTTTGTTTACAGTAGTTTTCTTTCATAATGAAATAAGTGTACGACATTTTTTTACTCTTCCTTTGACACTGAGATGAGATTATTTCGCCATTGACAACTCTGATCTTTGCATCATTTTTTTTCAGCTGACTTCCTTAATTGATTACTACTTTGGCGTTGGAGCCTGCAGCATAGCTCTCCAGAATTCTGCTGACACCAATCGATTAATGTGAAGGTGTTAATGTTAGTGATTTCATCTAAGAAACATTCAAAACCATGTCAGTAATGTGTTCTTAAAAACTGCCAGATCATTGAATCTTGTAATTTTGAGTATGTTAGTTTGGGTTAACAAGAATTTCTCTGAAGTGCAGAAAAATATGTATTAGTTAGTCCTGTGGGAAGAGCAAATTTTTATTCAGTTGTTGTACATCGCTATGGCATACGTGCACATGCTTTAATATTTAACAGACTGTTTTAAAAAATGTTCTTATTAATATTCATGGTATCTCTGAGGAATTTATAAAAATGCCTGAGCACAATGCATTTCTTTTTAATTTTACCTAGGGAATGTCTGACAGCAATGTAACTCCGAGCACCCCGCTAGCAAGTCTGTGCGAGTCTGCCACTTTCTTTTCCTCTTCAGCTTCCACATTTGTCTAGCAGTTTTGTTTAGCTAAGCTAAATGCTCAAATGAGCCTGCATTTTTTCACTCTCTGTTCTAAGTATTTTCAGAAAAATACTATTGCATTATACAGTTCCTCAGAGAAACTGTGGGCTAGGGTCAGAACCCACTGTTGCGTTACTGTACATGAAAAGAAAGAAGGAAAAACTCTTTTCAAGCTTGAAGTAGACCAACTTTTGAAAATGTTTTGCTTTTATTTCTTGGTGGAGTTTTTTGTAGTATAATTTCTTTGAAACTTACTGTACATTTTGCAGGGTGCTTAGCTGATGTGTTGTACATGCATCACTAAAAGAGCTCTGCCATATTTTCTAGTTAAAAAATGCTGTCAGTTGTGGAAGGTACAAGTTAGTTGAATCCAGTGCAGATGCTATTAACATTTGAGTTTTATTTGTACTGTTGCAAGCTAAATGAGTTGTTGCTAAGCAAAGACCAAAGCCAAACTCGTTATATTTGCACAGGGGCAGAAGGCAGGCATGCATGCATACACACGTGTTGTACATATGTGGCTACAGGTATTCAGAAGCACATGCATATGCCATCCCTGGAAGGAATTATTGAGTGGTATTGCAGAGAGCTCTATTTGTGGTCCTGTACGAACTGATGTTTTAATGATACTGATGATGGCAGTGTCCTTATTTAAACTTGCCACCAAGGTGGAAGTAACGGTGAACATGCTGGAGAACAAGAGTAGAATCAAAAATATATTTGAGTTGGAATTATTATTCAAGAAAGGAAAATAGGGTGCTAATTCAACAGGAACTGATGCCAAGTGCTGTTTTTAACAAAAAAAATAATCGGTAACGCAGCATAGGATCCAACAGATTAGGTAACATGTCTCCTGAACAGACATGGGGCTTTTACATCACAAGGTGGCCATGATGCTAATGTTAGCTGTCCCTGACGGGGTTTTGAAACACGAATGTGAGAAAGAGTAGCCTTACCAATGATGAGTGAAGTGTATACTAAGCTGGAAACCCATGTCCAGACTTAAGTACTGCACTCAGAGAAGCATGGGAATTTATAGGGAAGAGTGTCCATAAGAGAAAGCAACGTAGAAGGGCATATGACTATTACACTACTTTCTAGATTGATGATTGTTGTGAAGAATGAAATGCACTTTTTTTTTTTTTTACATGAAAGGAGAGAGCACTGGGCAGGAACTTTTTAGCAATCCTCAGTAACGTGAAGGCTGTTAGAAAGAGAAAGGAGGCAAATCAGCCTGCGGGTTGGAGATGCTGTAGTCCTCTGCTGGGCAGTTTCTTGTCCTCTCCACCAGAAGTGAGGAAGATTTATTATGAAATGGTGTTGAATAATGAAGACACTGCAGCATGAGAGTAACTTTCAGCAGTAGAGTATGGAAACGCTGTCTGCATGAAGTTTAAATGTTTCTGTCAAGACTAAGAGGTATAGTTGGTCCTGCCTTGAGACAGCAGGGTGGGCTAGGTAACTCACAGAGATACAGGACTAGAATAGATCTGCCTGAGGTCTTTCAGTATTGGGAGAGAATATGCAGAAAACTTGTGTAAGCAAATTCCTTGGAAGGTCTGAAGTACAGCTGGCCATCTTCCAGTAAAGTCTTGTTAAAATTTATTTGTGTAAGCCTCTAGCAAAAACTCAGTAATCATTCTTTGCATTATTTCAACAATTTTACCTCTATCCAGTCCCTAGCCTCTTATCACGTACAAATTCTGTGGCATTCTACAGCTCCTGAGAGTTCACCTGGAGTAGCTCTGTTCTCTTCCCCTTGGAAATACTAGAGGTTCTCATAGTGGAATGGTCACTGAAACAATCATGAGCTGCTACCTCTCCAGGTAGAGAAGAAACATCTTTTATTTTCTTAGCCTTGTGCAAGGTCTTCCTGGAGGTAGTTGTTCTTTCCTGTTCCCAAGTAGCATTAAATTTTGAGGTGAGTGCAGTGACTGGGGCAGACTTGTCACGTTAGATTTTTTTTTTGTGTGTGCCTTGTTTAAACATTGCTAATACTATTCAGTAAAGCATTTTGTTCAGTGTTTATGTTGACCCCAGTGCTTATTTGTTTCATACTTCAGACTTATAAACACTAACATTGCAGAACTGGACCAAGTGTATCTGTTTCCATAATTGTACATGTATGTAGCAATGAAGGAAAACATCTGACTATATAAGACAGTGAAGAAATTAAAAATATTTGTTTTAACTCTTACCTCTGTGCACCTCTTCCTGTATATAGTTTCTGCCATGAAATACAAGCTCTTTAAGTGTTTAAATTGCTAGATGGCTGGATTATGAAGAGATATCTAGACTGGTGTTTAACCTGTGAAGCAGAAAGCAGCACAGGGACAGGAATGGCAGGAGTGCTGATCAGAACTCTGGTTATCCATCCCTTTGTCCCTGCCCATGGCAGAGGGGTTGGAATTAGACGATCTTTAATGTCCCTTCCAAACTAAACCATTCTGTGATTCTCACCTGTGGTGTCTGGTAAAAAAAAAAAAAAAAAAAAAAAAAGGTACAAGCAGGTTGAAGAGGGAAGGGCTTGAGGGAGCTTTTCCCAGAGATAACACATAACACCTGAAAGCACAGATGTGTTCCACCTCAGTCCTGTCTGATCTGAAGAGGCATGAAGAGTCTTAACTTTCCTAATGACAGAAATCAAAGAACACAGACCAAGCAATTTGTGCCAGTTGCCATCAGGAGTCTTCAGGATCTGTTCAGAGACCTCTGTTTTAAAAAGTAACAGAATATTCCAGGGGGATTTGTATAGAGGCTGTTGTTGCTGTGTTACCTACCTGCAGAACTTACTGAAGGTAATGGCTAATCTTGTATTTAGTTAATGCATTAAGTACCTGTTTTTAACTTAATGGCTATGCTCTTCCTTGCCAGTGTGGACTTTGGTGCTTAAAGATTAGTGCTACCGTCTTTGCCTGACGTTTCTTGCATGTTCCCTCCTAGTGCAGACCTTGCCCCTGGCATAATGAAGGAGCCACTATGCAATGAATTTCTGGAAGGTTCTTGTGTGCTCAGTCCTATGTGTGTTCTGCTGAGCCCTAACACGCTCTGTTGCATCTCAGACCATATGTTTTGCCAGAAGTCACAGGCAGAGCAAGGCAATAAAGCAATGCTATGCCACCTGCCGTTCCAGTTCCCCTTTTGCACATCCACCTTTGTATCCCCTCTTAGACACATCCACAGGTTGCTTAGCTTCATTTTATTCTCAATGTCTGTAATTAATTTATTGTTTATGTTTAGATGTAGCTTTTTACCTTTAACACCAAGGAAACAACCAAAAATCTTCAGCAGTTCCTGCAAGAGTAATACTTAAAAAAAGAAGGCTTGGTGCAAAGCACTGGGTGTACTGCAGTGTGGTGACGTGCTTCTGGCCTGAGCACTACATAAGCCCCTTGTATTTTACTGCTGTCCTTGGCATAGCAGGTGTTTGGTGCTGACTGAATTATAAATCCTTAGTACGCAAGGATCACAGTTATTAACAAAGAAGGTGACTAAGATGAAAGATCTTTATTCCTTATAGCACATGCAGACAATTTCTGTATTTCTCAAGGAAACAGGGTGAGATTATGGGGGGCAGTGTGATAAGTAGGCAATAACAGTCAACATTTACTCGGGCCCAGGTTGCAAATTCTTTATGACAGAAGCCTCCTGCATTATAACAGTTCTTAATTCTTATTTTGTAGACAGTGAAACATGATTCCATTTACAAATCATCAGCAGATGTGCAGAGGAGCGCTGGGGACTGATTGATCAATTATTTATCAGGGGAGGCAAGTGAGTAGCGAGGCAAGTGAGTAGCCAGGCAATTTGTGTAGTGGCTGACAGCCTTTGACTGGAGGCCTCAATGCTGGATCATCAAAGCACATAACTAGAATAACAAAGTATTATTTTTTTTTCTTAAGAACAGTTTCAGCACAAGCTTATTTGGAGAGATCTAACACAAGACAGATTTGTTTTTGAGTACCGGTTAATGTCCAGACCTCCACTGAGTGTTTTTTACCCAAGAGCTCAGTGCATGAACAGACTGTCTACGTGTCGCTGGAGAGGTCCTTTGGACACTCAGATCTGCAGAAGAGACAAGGTACCATGAGAGCCCGCTCTGAAAAGGAGTTTGTGGATATTCCCAAACCAGCCAAATATGCTCTTACTTCCCTGCAGTCACTGCATGGCTTTGCACTGCTGAACAGAGATCAGGTCTTGGAACCTGGTACAGGTATAAAGCTGTAGTTTGATCAGAGCAGACTGCTGATGCACTAATACGTCTGGTACTGGAGCTGGCTTGGCGACAGCTTTGGCATTACGTTACTTTCTACTACCATAAAGAGGAAGTAAGAGTTTTTAATAGGCTTATGCTCCTTCTGTTAGTGCAAACAGCTTGGAAACATTCACTTTTTGATGTAATACAAAGCTACAGACTCCCTGTTTCACCACGCAAACTACAGGGGACAGAGGTTTTGAAAATTTAAGTTCTTCAACCTTTTAACAGGTTGTGGGAAGGACCAGGCTCACCTCAGGCTAAACTTCTAACAGTGCTTGGCCCTCTTGAGATCTGATTGTCTCTTAGGTTTGTCTCAAAGCCAAGAACATGATTTTCCCCTGCCCTGGCAACTCCTCTGATGACTTTTGACACTCCATCTGGAGACATTTGGATGGCAATGAATTCCTAGTTGAACTACACAGGTTTAGTAAATCATTTTTTGAGAAGCCTTCTGCCAGATGTACTCCTTGGTATCACAAGGAATTGGATGTTTGGAATTAGCAAATGTTTCTGAAGTTTTTTGAATGAAGTTTTTCAGTGTGTTATTTCCACATTCACGAAAGATGATGGTAATATTACTTGAATTTGATTTTTGTGAAGAGCTGGCATAGTCTGTCCAGGATACTGTAGAAAAAATGGTGATAAGGAAGTTGGTAAAGCTTGGTTCAGTTCAGGATTTACATGACACTTGCCAGGCCTGGGATCAAATACAAGCAAGGCAGACGGCGACAACATTGGAGCACTTGCTTACTGAAAGGCACCAAGATCATGAGAAATAACTTTTTAGTTATCTCTGAGGCATTAAGCACTAAGGAACTGATTAAATTATATGTTATTTCTTGATGTCCTTGTCTTAGGAGTGCTTTGACCTCAGTGTTATTTTGTTTTTGTTTTTTACAACATAATAATGTCTAAACTTTATACTTTCACAGAGGATGTTGTACTACTCTGTGTATTTCAGTGGAAATAATAGCAAAGTTCACTGTTTGGTTTTGAAAAAAATGTCAAGTTACAGTCTTCTTAAATATTTCATAGCATGTCATTGTTGTTTTTTTCTTTTATTCTTCTTTGTGTAACATTGTAAATATTTAAATATGGCTCCCAAAAATAAAATCTCTATAACATGTGGAGATCCAGTTGAATGCCCTAGGGATTTGGTGTGCTAAATTAATGCTGGCTGAATGTGTTTCAAAAACAACTTTGTGCTGTAATTGTTCACTTCAACAGCCTTGAGTGGTCAGAAATGAGGATTCAGGGTGTAAACTAGATTGCATGTGACCGCTGAGAGTTAGAGGTCCAGACTTTGCCCCCAGGTTCCAGATACCCCTGAGCATCTGGAACTAGTGGTGTTTTTTGTGAGCTCCCAGTATGAACAAGTATTGTGCAGCAGTGGGCTGACTTGGTTTAGATGCAGTAGAAATTTTCAATAGCTACAGAATATTCCTCTTAATTTGCAGGAATTTTTAAGCAGGGAGAGAATGTCGAATTTTTGTCTCTTAAGCTTTCTGAGCAAAAGTTTCCTTTAGGAGTGGCAATTAACACTGCTTTCTAGTACTAGATTCTTGGAACGAATACTGGCTGAAAATGAAGTCAAAGGCAAATGTTCCTCTCATTTGGTCAATCTCCTTCATTCTTTATGTTGTAATTATTTGTGTTTGTTATTAAAAAGCTTGATGGTCAAAGAAGTGCACTGACAATTCCCATTTAGTGCAAGCTTTACTGTTTTCAAGTTGGTTTTGAGCCTAGCTGGGTAATGACTTCACATAGTGTGTGTCTAATATATAATTTATTTTTTAAAAGTGAACATTCAGCACTTCAAATAAACAGACATTTTTTAAGACTTCGTTTAAATTAATAAATAGTATATTAGGTGATAAGCGTGACGTTGATTAGGTGATCAATGTCAGAGCACATTATTGGTCACCTGGCTTATTAGATAGTTGTGTATGAAACCAGATAGTATTTAGACAAATAATTAGATAATTCCATGACGTTGTGTGTACAGTATAAACAGTAGCAAAATTAGTCTGATTCATGGTGGCTTATTGTAGTAATTACAATTAATGTTTAATGGGAAAGCACGGTAAGTACATATTTTTCTCATTTAGAAACTAGACTGAAGTTTGTTTCTCCTGGGTGTTTTTGAAGACATTTCTGGGGAAACATTAAACTCTTAATAATAATGTCTGTCAGCCACAGAAATGGGTATATGGTAAGCATTCTTTACAAGCCCTCTCCTTGTGTATTTTGTTACTTTTATTAAAAGGAGGAATTAATTTTTAAGAGTCCATAGGATGACTGGAGTATTTTTGCCTATGAATTATTAGTATCAGCCATGCTGTAACTTGAATGAAATATGTAAATTCTTTACTTGATGTTTGTCCCTGTGGATTAGGGCAGATTCATTCCCAGGAGTGATGGTTTCTTTCGGTTTGTATCTTTGCTCGGGTGCCTAACAGACCAGTAGGGGTCACTCTATGTATGCATTGAATTTAGGAAGTATGTAAGTCACTTTAATTACTTCTTTTTAATTGTATGTGCTAACATACTTGAAAACCATAAATTCTAGAGAAGAATTGATCTTGTTATTTATTATATGATTCCATTATACTTGAGTTGGGACTGTCTGTGCCAAACCTAAAGAACATTTCATAACATTTCATGTTATGACATTCAAATGCACGTCATGACATGCATTTTAACATTTCATAAGCTAACTGCAAAGTGTTGCATATGTCAGATACTGGATGTCTAGCTTGATACAGCTTCAGAGTTGACTTTGAAAGAGTCAATCTTCACATCTTTGAAGAAAAGCTGAGTGGTTTGAAAGGAGCTGTGGTTGGAACTGCTGCACTTTTGTTCCCTAAAATTCTGAAAAGAGGCTGGTAAAGTCTGGTGAGACAGATCAATGGACCGCATAAATGCTTCAGTGATGCTTTCTTCTATTTCACTCAAAAAGTGAACTTTGGGAACATTTTTGACAAGTTCAGTGGAAAGATACCAGGCATGTTTTTCCTTCTAAAGTGTGTATCTCTAAAGAGAAATAGATGGCTAATAATATCCTGCCCAAGTCTGCTGGTTAATCATGCAACTAGTTGATAATCAATGTGGTCACATCAAACCAATATATAAGATCATCCATTTCTAGTTTTTCTGTAATGGCAATGTTGAGAAATATCCCTCTTCCTTCCATAAAATCTATATCTAAGGGTTTGAAATATTTTCTGTATAAGGGTTTATAGGGATGAAAGGATATGAACAACCTGATCTTCTCATAAATCAAGTGTTTATCAAGTTTTAAGGGAAATAGGGAGACTAAGGTTTGTTGTTTGTATTACTTACTGGAATTTCTTACTGAGGGATACATTGCACGTAATTATATGGAGCAAGCTTATCTGTTAATTTTCATGTCCTCCAACTAATCTCTTTTTCCAGACTTATTGCAGTTTCTGTACGCGCATTATTCTGTGCCACAGTTGTGCCAGTAGGTGCTTACATGTGTTGTCTTGAGCCTTATCTCAATGCTGAAGCCAGAAGGAATCTTCATCTTAAATGGTCTGCGAAGAAATTCCCGTTTTCCAGGAAGATCACCCCAGTGAGTTCCAAAACTAATGTCTCACTTCCTGGATTTGGGCAGGTTGCAGTGGTCTGGCAATTTGCTTCAGAAAAGCATAAAGAACCATGTCGAGTTGGTTGAAATTGAGAGAAAGAGTAAGAACATCTTTTTACTTTCCTCTGCAACGAAAACACTTGTACTCTCTGCCTGTCAGGATTAAACTGGTTAATTTCTGTAATACTGGTACAACAGCAGATGGGAGCAGAAGAGATAGGAAGGTATGAAGTGGCAGCATTGCTTGTTTTTCCGTGCTTGCTGAAGTATGTTTAAATTGATTGATATGCAGTGTCTGAAAACTTGTGCTGATCACTTTTAAGTGCATTCCACTCTGACAACATAACCAAAGGTCTGCACAAGCATCATCTTTTTCCATAATTTGGTTGAAATTTTAGTGATTTTGGTAATTTGTGAATTACAATCAGGAATATCTTTGCTTCTTCCTTTCCTTAACTGTCTTCCCTTTTCCAGGCATTATATAGCATTGAGGGGTGGGATAAACAAAATGGTAGAAAAGAGTATCATTCTTTACATTTTATTTTTATTTTACAAAACTGGTATTTTAGTTGATTAAGTATTCTAAAGAATGATATCTCACAAGCACAGAAGTGTTTTCAAATGACTGATAAATATTTGATCAGCGTAGAATAAAAAGTTTAACAATCCTGTAACAAAATGCTATAACCAACTTTTCGGCAACTGTTGCTTGAATTAATAAGACTAGTTCAACTTCACAGTAAGAATTTCGTAGTTTAACATGAGTTTTTTTTTGTTGTTGGTGGTGGTTTTTTTTGTTTGTTTTTTTGTTTTTTCCTTCTGTGATGTTTGTTCACTGCATCTCCAGTGAAGTCATCATAGCTTAAATGAATTACAGCTTTTCTCGTTTCCACCTGCCCCCAAGTATACTGGTTGTTCCGGTCATTTAAGCTTAACATTTTAACACCTTTATTCCATCAGAACTGGTCTTTGATACAAAAACCCACTGTCGTTTTCATTTCAAACACTATTAACTTTCATTATATTTATCAAAAAAAAAAAAAAAAAATTTAATATTTTTGCCTCTCCAGCAGATGAGTACATAGTGATAATCTGCAGTGGTTCATGTTAGTGATACGTTGCTGACATGCTAGAAACTGAGGTTATTAGTTTCAGTTAGGTAATTCTAATAGTTACAGCTGTACATACTACTAAACCTGACCTACACATAATTTATTCTGATGGTTAATGATAATTGAGTAGTGATAATTAGGAGAGTAATGTATGTTCTTTTAATAGGGAATATTTTGTTAGAGCAAATGATTGGTTGTATTACTTCTTGAAGTTGCAATTCTTTCTTCAAAAATACCCTGTCCATTCCAAGGATTGAAATAAGGCTTTCCATGAGAGTTCAGAGTTCCAACACAAATTAGTAGCACGACAAAATATCAACATACTGAACAACAACTTGGTGAACCAGATAACCAGGAAAACAAAGTAATTTTACTTCTTTATCCATGTTAGAAATATACTCATCTTTCTCCAAAACATACCCAAATAATATTTTTTTGAAGTATTTTGACAAGAGCCCTAAATTTGTGTGTTCAGACCGGTCAAAGGAAACTGTTTCCAGGATCCTGGAAGGATAAAAATATTTTATCACTTTATTGATTGCAGCAATGTTGCCATGGTTTTAAATGAATGTATTACTCTTTTGCTTTACCTGTTTTTCTACACATATGTTTTGGTTATATTCAGGTTTTTTTATTCAGTCACAGTTGTTGTTATATGCCTTTTTTAAAACTTGATCTGATTTTCAGGTGTATGTGTATACTCACCTATCTTAACTTAAAAAAAAAAAAAAAAAAAAGAATCCCAAAGAGTAATAGAACTGAGTGTTGACAACATGGAAGCCACCCACCAGGGAGGAGATTTTTCTACATCATACAGTAGACAGTGTTGTTCTGGTTTTACATGTTCCTGCTTTTGCCCTGTACGGAAGACAAATCAGTAATTTTGGCAAGGAACAGAGTAATGTTGAAGCTGGAAGAAGGAGCAAAAAATAACATGGAAGTACATTGCAGAAGTTGTCGTAGAGCCTCAAGAATAACATGCCCTCAGTGTAAAGATGGGACCTTCTCTGAGTGGCATGTTTTGCAATGGAAAGATCTGATTGTGATACAAGTTGTAGTTACTAATGCTTTGGGATTCAAAACAGCAGAGAGAACTGTAAATTACAGTAAATTAGTAAACATTGTGTTTGTGACCACATGCACATGTTTTTCTTAGTCTTTCAGGATTCCTTTTAAAAATGTTAGGTTCTTGGCTTATTGTAAACCTTTTAAAGAGAACAGCCTATGGCACTAGAATCTATACTTTTCCACTAACAAAGAAAGATGCCTCTGATGCATAATGAATCCTAGTATTAGCTTTTCCTTTGACTTTGACTTTAACTCCATTGAGTTTAACCAGGAAAACAAAAGTCATTGCTTCAGCTTAGTGTTCCTGTCTGGAAAGAAGTGATGATAGTGCTACAGGCATGCTTTGAGCAATGGCTTGGGCATTTACCCAGTTCATATATCCCTGTCATAAAGAGTCAGTTTCTGTTCTTTTGAAGTCAGATGCAGTGATGTAGGCTTTCTGTGAATGATTCACAGGGAAGAAAAAGTCTTCTGTCTGTTCTGAAACAGAAACATGCCTGTGATGGATGTTTTCCTGTAATAAAATAGAGGAATATTAAAGTAATGTCCTAAATATGAGCAAATCATTTAGATTATTGCATGCTGCAGTTAGGAGCTGGTAATTGCTTTAGAAAAATAAGAGCTGTGTCTAAAAGGAATTAAGTTGTAGCTATCACATGTGAAAGTTGGTGTATGTTATCTAAAGACTGAAATAGCAAAGTGTGTTTATTGTAATTCTCTTTCAAATTCTGCATGTCCTCATGTATCCATATGTCAGCAACCTGTCATACAGTCTGTGTTTCCAGTCCTCTTAGCTCCTACTCTATTACAGTAGAAATACATAGTTTCTTGCTTTTCCTGAGAGAACTCTCTCCAAGGTACGTCGAGCAAAAGTTGGGAATAAATACTAAGTAGTGTGTCCCCAGTTTTCAGGGCAACTCAAAGTAAATTACTGAATGAAGAGAGAGGTTTCTTGTGCTTTGTATAGATACTTTGTACTTCAAATAAAACAGGCAGTTCTAGATCCAGGGTTAATTTAAAAGTAGGTTTGCTTTGGTTTGGGTGTTGGTTTTTTTTCATAATTGGTTATGAATTGCTGCCATCATCAGTATCAGTGTCAAGGCTTTGAGCCCAGATATTTATGCATATCAGACAACTGAGATGAAGAGAATTTCCTGTTTTCTGTATAAGCACAATGTACAAGAACCAGACTTGGAAAGGACAAAATGTAATTTGTCTGCAGCTTCTTGTCTAAAGATATTCTTCCTGATAATTTTAGAGTTCTTATGAATAAAAGTTTGTAGTAGAGGATTTTATGGCAGAAATGCAGAAAACTTCTTTGCCTCTTTTTTCTTTGTTTAAAAAAAAAAAAAAGTCACTGCTAAAATAAGCTTCTTAAATACACATAAAATAGCATCCTATCTATACTGTCCATTGTCTGAAATACTTCCTCTTCTTTCCCACCAACTTCAAGAAGATTACAGAGTTTGCTTTTTAGACATTTGGCATCACATATATTGAAGGTGACTGTTTTTTTTTTTCTTTTCCCCTTAGATCTGTACATATTAAATATGTTTGTTTTTGTGTATGTGCAAACAAATGCTGACAGCTAACCATAGATTCTGAGATGGCGGAATTACTGCTAGACCTATGCAGAACTGTGAAAATGTTGAAGATATATTTGAAAACCATTTGGTAAGATTTAAGTCTTTGATTTCATTTTTCTGAGTCATTATAAATATCAGTTTCTGGGCTGAAATGTTCAGTTACAGGTATTGCACATTGAAATTCTTACTAATTTTCAGTGAGATCAATTCACCTGATTTGGGG
>CM021797.1:63350500-63432826 GCA_011076525.1 Nettapus auritus | reverse complement strand
CATCCCATTTTGGGAAGAAATTGGGAAGCTTCATTACAGTGGGAAATATAGTTGCTCTACCTGAAATTTGATCAAAAGTTAGCCAGATAATCTCCAAAAATCTTAGCATACCCCAAGCCTTTCTTCAGTATCAAAGCAAAATTCTTCTGGATTGTTTGCAGTAAGTGCATTACAAGAAAACCAAGAAAAGAAGACTTTTCTGTTAGTGCTTTTGTCTGAGAAAAGTTTCAGTGATTCAACAGAGATGAAAACAGCAGGACTGTTGCCATTTTTTCACTTTGTTTATATGTGGTATATGGTGTTGCCCATGTTGTTTCTAGTGAGAAATAGCAGAAGATAAACTAATTTACAATATTCAGTTGTATTTCTCTGATATTTTTAAAGCATAGATTTCTTTAGTTATGTAGGACATGGATTTAGTCAACCTTTGGTCTCATGCTGCTTGTCTAAGTCAAGGGAAATGCCTTCTCTGAGAGCTGAGTCTTTTATCTCTTCCCCTTTGAAATGGAAAGAATTTTATGAGTGTCTGAGGTGGCCAATAGATTTGTTTTGAATCTCAAAACTGTTTTAAATTATAAGTAGCTAAATTATGTGCATGCCTTAACTTAGGCTGAGGGACACTTAGCAATAGTGAAGAGTGACTCTTGGACCATCTTTTTCCCCTCTTGATTTTCTTCGTTTCAAAGACTTATTTGCTTCTTTTTAGTCTAAGTTAGAACATGGAGAGCAAGATCTGAGGTCTCTTCTGTTGTCACTGCACCCCCAGAGTTTTATGATTTAAAGTTACTCAGTTAACATGCTGGCTTTTTTGAGTCTTTTCTGTTTACTTTGTGCTAAGACTACTTTGAGTCTTTCATTTAGACTGCTAATGTAAACATAGATTCTGTAAGGAATGGTTATGAGTTAACGTCCTTACAGGTTGCTATGTGGAAAATGAGTTTACACTGACCTGGTTTTCTATTCAAGGTAACAAAAAGAGGAAAGTAATAAAATTAAGAAAATGAATGTTTTAGCTTTAGGACAGTGTGTATGGAGAGACTCTGCTCAAGAACTCTTCAGCATTTAAATCAATACAGTTTGAAAGACTCTCATACAAGTTGATATAATAACCTCTGAAATACTAATGATCAGTTATCACTTCCATTGGGAAAATGTACCAGTCCCAAGCACAAAAATGGTCATTTAAAATGTCTTTACTAAGCAGTACAGAATTCTACAGAAGTAAATCTTGAGTAGTTCTGGCTCCCTAAATGGTAATTCCATTTTTTTTTAAAAGGTCAGCTCAATTAGATTTTGGCAAGATTGAGTCTTCAGTGTCTCTTAGTGTATTCATCAGGACACATTGGCTGGTAGTTAGCAAGTGTTCATGAACAAATCAGGTCAGTAATACATTGGTACCAGTACAAATAGGTTGTCCTCATCACCGCATAGATGAAACACTCGTGAGAACTGCAATTCTTTAAGCACTAGTGGCATGATATAATGAAGTTGTATTCCATTTAGCACTTGTATACAAGGGAGCAAAATGTCATCACCTGAGTGTGGCTGCATTTCTGTGATACAACCTCATCTGTTCCGTCAGCTAGTTTTGCTCTGATCAATAAGCAGTTTTCTGTGGCCTTTCACTACTGTCAGATGTCATTGAATGATGTAAATACACGTCAGAAACTAGAAACTTGACAGCTCACCTAGACTAAAGAGAGAAGTGTGGGAGGTGGTGTACTGCTGGGATAGACAGAAATGACAGCTGATGTCTGCTGTGTATAAATGATTTGGTATTGCTGTAGACAAGATTTTTCATTTTCCATAAGCATGCAACAAAATGCTTGTGGCTTGTACATGAGTCAATCATTCAAAAAGACTGAAGAGGAAAAAAAAGGGCTTTTTGTATCACAAGACACAATGTTTAAATGGTCCACTTAGAAGTTACTTCTATTTTATTCTTGTCTTTTGACACTAAGTCGTGGGTCCTAACTGCTGATAAAATAAAAGAAGGTTAAGTAAGTACTGAAATTTTTCTGCTGGACAATATGCTGTGGAGAAAATCTCTAGTCATGGTGACGCACTCTTTCCTCAAAGAATTCACTTCCATCAGAGAATTCAGGTTTTTGTTACTGAACTACAGGATCAAAAACCTGAGCGCGTTTTTGTGTTGGGTTGCGTTTTTGTTTGGTTGTTTTTATTTGTTGTTGGTGGTGTATTGTTTTTGTTTTAATTTTGAAATGTTTTTAAAGCAATTTTCAAATCTGACAGTAGAGTAGTAATGAACATAGATATGTACCACCATGTTGAATTGTAGATGAACTGTACAGTTTAATTCTTATTTTAAATTTTTGTTCATACTTCATGATTCCAACAAGAGATCAGCTGTTGTAGGTGTTAATAAAAAGAGAAATGAGCTTAGTGCTTCTCTGTATTATATATGTAACTCATGAATTGTGGGTTCATGGGTTGCTCCAATTTTAAAATAAGACATTTACAACACAAATTCCAGACCCCAGTTTTCTAGAAGGGGGGGAAGTTTTATGGTTGGAGCTAGACAGAAATTTAAGTAAGAGCATAGTGTTTGACTTTTTGTCTTGAGTGTTGGTTTGATTATTCTTAAGTAGCATAGGTATCTTATATTTACCATTTTTGCTTCTGCATAAAAAGGAAAACATGGAAGATGTGATTTTAAAAGGAAAGCAAATACATTAGTAAAATGATCTGCTTTAAGAAAAACAACAACAACAAACAACATTCATGTAGTAGTCTGAAGTAACACGCGATCAGTACTCTAAGGTACTTGTGATACTAATCTCACTGATATATCCTTCTGCTCTTCCTCTCCTGGCCACTGGCAAAACTGCTTAGAATACAAGGGTGTTTTCTTTGTGTCATAGCATGCATGTGTACGTGTGTCTATAATGAACTACCTGTCCTATCTAGTTTAGGCTTCACTGCCTTCATGGTATTGTATTTTTTTTAATGTTCTTACCCATGACACTGAGGCATGAGTTGTGTGAAGAAAAACTTGAGAATTCAGATCTGCAGCAGGCTTTGAGTGTTTGTCATGTGGCCAGTTCTTTTACACTGGAGATTTGGTCTTCACCAGTCATTTACAGTACTGCCCTGTGTGTGCCATGTCAGAATTCCCATTGACTTCTGGAGACCTTGGTTTAGGCTTTCAGGAGATGCATCACCTCCACATCTCCAAGGGTTTTCTTACAGGACTTCCCAACAGTAGCTCTGCTCAGTTGGGAAACCTAAACCAGGTCTTCTGAGAGAGGCATGAATCTAGATTTTAAAATAACCAAGGAGAAACACCATAAATTAACTGCATCCCTATTTTCTCAGATGTCAGGTCTTACCTCTGACTGTCCTTTATATTGTTAATTATTTGGTGTGACTTAGCTTTTTGTTACATGCAAGGAATGGCTGTGTGCTCATCTGCCATTACAGATTATGTTTGCAACAAGTGCAATGGAAAGTAAAGTGATGCTAAATCAGTAATTGCTACTCTGCCAGCATGCCTAAATTCATTTGGTGAATATGACAAACCTATGAATCTTGAGATGGAAGGGAGGCTGCTACAAGTTTTCTATGTAGGCTTTTTATTTTAAATCAGAAAATGATTTTAAGTTGACTTCTTATCTTTACCTGGATCATCAACTCACTCAGGGGCAGTATTGTTGCTTTGCAAATGAGAAACGTTCCTGTTTCCAGCACATAAAATGACCAAAATGATGTAAACAATATTAGGGTGCATAGAATATTGCTACAAAAACAGAGTAGTGTCAAGGTATAGCTACTAAATGGGACTTTTTGGTCTGATCTCATAGTGGCCACTTTTTGTGGGGAAGAAAGGTAGAAGATTGACTTGGGAGGGGGAGGAAATCATTAAGTAGAAGGAAATTATTTTAACGGCAGTCTTGTGTGTCTGGACCTGCATATCTTGAGAATGGCTATTGATGATCTCTAGAAACTAGCATGAGGTCTGTGATGCAACTTAGTGCTTTTCTGTGCTCTAAGATAATTTTTAGTGATGTAGTGAATTTTAGTAATATATTTTACTGACTTTTTAGTAGATTTTAAGTGAGTCTGCTGTGTATTATTATTTTTAAATTTATTTTACAAAATCATGTTTATTTTATTTGCAACATTTGGCTACTAATACTGGCAAGTAAGATTACAGATATCATAATCCAGTATAATCTCTCTAAATACTGTAACCTCCAGAATACCTTGAAAATCCCCAAATGAAGATTGTAAAATTCCACTTTTCAGTCACTCACAATCTCACTCTGAAATTATGCTTTTAAATCTTTTTCTAGACCTTTTTCTGCAACAGTTCTGAAATACTCTTGCAATCCTAAATATACTGCAGTGATACAAAGATATGGGATAACAGGCAATTGTGTGGTTGCCCCAAATATATTCTGATTATATCAATTTTCCATATCCTTCTGTTTTTTCTCTGAGTATTGTATGTATCAAAATAAACATATGGTCAGGTATATTTTTTTATTTACAGATTTTGCAGTGTTTCTGTCACTTCAACTTCTTGTTCCTTATTAAGACTTCAGAGATACAAACCAGTAGCTCAGTAATTGCTTTCTTGAATCTGCCTTTAATAATTACATTTAGTAAAGCTGTATCGAAAATTAGAAAGGCAGAGACTAATGGAAAACTAGATTTTTCACTGAATTAGAAAGCAAGACAATCCATATATTGACAACATTTCAAGTTGAAACAGATCAGGAAAACTGTTTTGGACTGTCTGTGCAAAGAGGCAAACACAGGCCTGATGTGCAGTGGCATCTGCATTTTATACAGCCAGAGAAACTATAAGAGATTTCATGTAAATAGGTGTCTTGAGAGGGGACAGTACAAATCTGATTTGGAAGCAAGTCACTTGAGGTTTTTTTAGTCAAAGAAGTTCTTTTTTCTTAGCATTAACAAAAAGTCAAGAAAGTACAACTTTGCACTGATAAAAATACCTTGAAACACAAAGTAGGGGACAGAGGAAACATGTTTAAAGTTCTTATTTTAGACTGGACCGTAATCTGCAGAAGAATGTTTGTTGAGGTTGTTATGACAGCACTATGAGCCAGTCTGTATGAAGGGCGTAGAAGAGAAAAGGTATTTGGTCATTGTTTAGTCATTACTGAGACTTCTCACCAAAAATGTAAGGCATTTGAATTCCTATGTTAAGAAGAAGCAAAAACATAATAACTGTTTTCAGGCTCTATTCCTGATGTTTTAGATGTCTCTTATTATTACAAGGAAACAATTTATTTACTTGTTTATTAAGCACAGTGTTTTCAGTAATAACTGGATGCTTGTGGTTATAGTGCTACTTTGAAATTTAAGAACCGGAGGAACGTTCTTTATGGAGTATACAGATCTTGCACTGTAAATAGATCATCCTGTAGTATTATTAGTTGGATTTAAAAACTTGTGTTTACAATATTTGTATTTTAAAAGAGGTTTCTTTTCTGCTCTGTCACCCCAAGCTTTCCTTTTCCATGTAGGTATCTGAGCTGTTATGTTGATAAAGGTCATTGAGGTGACTTTGCATCTTCTGTGGTGTTTTGACCATGCATTACTTCACTTATCCTCTTAATAGACCCTGCCTAGAGAAGGTTACTTTTACATCTTCAGTGTTTCTGGAAACCCTTATTTTTACCCTACAGGACATTTACATGATATACGTTTAACTTTGCTTTAAATCCCAACCACATAATATAGAACTCAAATAAAAACTGTCATTGTATTGTCATAGAACTAGAACAGCTCAGGTCTTTCAAGAGAACTTGTCTAACGTCTTGTCCGTTCACATCTTGAAAACCGCCAATGACGACTCCACAACATCCCTGAGGACTTTGTTCCAGTCATGGATTGTTCTCACTGTAAATAATTTCTTTATTCTATCAAGACAAAACGACTTCTGGTGCAGCTCATACTCAGTTTCCCTTGTCTTCTCAGCATAAATCCTTGTGAAGAGAAAGCCTCTGTCCTCTTTGTAGCCAACATTTAAGTACTGGAATAAAGTGCTTAAGCTGGATGAGCTTCCCCCATACCTTCTCTTCTGAAGGTGTTAGGTCTTTTCACCCTGCAGTCTTTTTTCACAGAGCAGGTTCTGTGGTACTTTAATAATCTTCGTGGCTCTCCTTTGGATCCTCCCCAGTCTGTCTGTGTCTGTTGTGAATTGTGGGGACCAGAGCTGGACGCAGTAGTCCAGGTGCAGCCTGACAAGCACTGAGCAGTGTGGGATGATCATCTGTCTATCTCTACCTGTAACGCCTCTGTAGGTGCAGCCCAGCATCCAGTTTGCCTTTGTTGCTGCAGCAGCGCTATGCTGACTTGTGTTCATCTTGCTGCCCACCAGCATCCTGGGTACCGTTCAGCAAGGCCACACAGCTCTTAGCCTGTATGGGGAACTTTGGCTATGTCATCCCAGGTGAAGGAGGACCTTGCAGTTGTCTTTGTTAAGCTCCAGGAAGGTCTTGGTTGCCCACTTGTGGTTTAACCCAGAAGGCAGCTAAGCACCACACAGCCATTCATTCACCCATTCTCCTGCACCCATAGTGGAACAGGGGAGAGAATTGGCGACAAAAAAAGGGTAAAAACTTGTGGGTTGAGATAATGACAGTTTAATAGGACAGGGAGAATAATAAAGATAAAATATAACACAAGTTATGTACAATGCTGCGATTGCTCACCGCCCGCTGACCAATAGCCAGCCACAGCCAGTGGTCCTCCCTCTGCAGCCAACTCTCCCAGTTTCATTATTCAGTATGACACCACGTAGCACGGGACATCTACTGCCTACTGCAGCTGCCAGCCTGCAGAGATAATTCCCTCTAGCAGAATAGCTCTAGATTATTATAGGGAAATCGAATTTGCATGAAAGCATTTTTTCTCTCCCCTTTTTTCCCATGTCAAAGTTACCAAATGTTCACTGTCAGTTCCTTTTTTTGTGTGTAGGAAGAACTTTGTTAGAATTACTTCTTAAGTAAATTTTATTAAGATTTTTCCAGCTCTTTTTTGTTTTGTGTATTTTAGAATGAACACTACCCAACTACAAATAATTATTGCTAGGGCACAAGCAAGCCTATAATTCTATGATTCCTCTGGCCAGGCTGTGCCAGCTGTCCTGGCTCTGTCCCCTCCCAGCTCCTGGTGCACCCCCAGCTTCCTCGCTGGCCGGGCAGCAGCAGAAGCTGAAACGTCCTTGGTTCTGTGTGAGCACTGCTCTGCAACAACTAAAACACTGGTGTGTTATCAGCATTATTCTCATCCTGAATCCAGAATGCAGCACAATACCAGCTACTGTGACAAAAATTAACTCTATCCCAGCTGAAACCAGTGCACCACTCTTCGAGCTCATCTGGATCGAGATGTAAGATGGCCTCCCCTTTGATGTGTTCACCTCACCACTCAGCTTGGTGTCGTCAGCTGATTAATACATACCGGTAATCCAAGAAGCTTCTTAGCCCAGTAGCTTTTATAACACTGAGAATACCTTAACAAAGATTCAAAAAGGTAACTAGCAATAATTGGCAATGTGTGTGCTATGCTGTTCAATGATAACCATGCAAAGGATGAACAGTTGGCTGGCAGGTTCTAGTACATGGGTTTACATTAGGCAGGTGGCCAGTCACTAGTGGGGTTCACCAGGGCTCTGTTTTAGGGCCAGCTCTCATCCATGTTCTCATAAATTACTTGGATGCAGGACTCAAATGCATACTAGGTGAGTTTGCAGATGTCACTAAATCAGGAGAAGCTGTTGACTCTGTTGAGGGCAGAGAGGCCTTGCAGAGAAATCTTGACAAATAAGAAAGCTGGACAATCCCCAACAATATGAAGTGTAACAACAGCAAGTGCCAGATTCTTGTGCCAGCCAACCTTGTCTGTATGTACATACTGGGGACGAGAGGCTGGAGAGCAGCCCCAAGGAAAGGGATCTGGGGTTCTGGTTGGCAGCAAGTTGACCATGAGCAGGCAGTGTGCCCTGGCAGCCAGGAGGCCGCTGTACCCTGGGGTGCATCAGGCACAGCACTGCCAGCTGGTCAGGGGAAGGGATTGTCCTGCTCTGCTCTTTGATGCTGCGGCCTCACCTCCAGCACTGTGTGCAGTTCTGGGTGCCACATAAAACTGTTATAGAGCCTCCAAAGGAGGACTATCAAGTTGGTGAAGGGCCCAGAGGGCAAGGGATATGAGGAGTGGCTGAGGTCCCTTGGTTTGTTAAACCTAGAGCAAATCATGCTGAGGAGAGGCCTCGTGGTGTTAGGAAAAGGTTCTTCACCCAGAGGGTGGTCGGGCACTGTGACAGGCTCCCCAGGTCTGTGGTCAGGGTACCAAGCTGCCAGAGTTCACGAAGTGTTTGGACAATGCTCTCAGACATAGGGTCTGATTTTTGGGTGGTGCTGCGTGGAGCCAGGAGTTGGACTTGGTAATCCTTGTGGGCCCCTTTCAACTTCTGTGATTCTGTGAACAACAAAGAAAGTATTGTTAGATAACCACCAATCTGAGAAATTTCTCCCTTGTTTATAAAACCCATAAAAATGGCATGTTAATATTATCCTCATTCAAGATGGAAATAATGAATGTGTAAGAAAGCAGTGCCAGTTACAGAAGAGATGGGAGGAACCACAAAAGTGAGGCATGTCTGCAATTTCCTTGTGATTGTTTTGAATTGCCATTTGAGCAAACCAGTGTTATTTGTAATGAAGAAAGGATTTTGTAGAATGTGAATAAACTACTCTTCGAGCAGTGACTTCTGGATGTGTCTTCTTTTTCTGTACTTAGTGACAAAGATGGAAAGTTCTTAGAAAAATTATGTTGAAACTAACGGGAATATCTGTTGTCTCCATGGTTTAAAACCAGCAAATAGCTCAGCACCACCCAGCTGCTCCCTCACTCTGCCAGGTGGGATGAGGGAGAGGAGCAGAAGTGTGAAAGCACAAAAACTCCATGGTTGGGATAAAGGCAGCTCTGTAGGTAAAGCAACAGCTGCAGGTACAAGTGAAGCAAAGTAAGGAATCCATTCACTGCCTCCCATCGGCCAGCAGGCGTTCAGCCACTCCCAGGAAAGCAGGGCTCAGCACGTGTAATGGTTCCTCGGGCAGACAAACGCCATCACTCTGAATGTTCCCCCTTTCCTCCTTCTTTACCCCAACTTTTATTGCTGAGCATGACGATATATGGTATGGAATATCCCCTTGGTGAGCCTGTGCCAGCAGTCCTGGCTGTGCCCCCTCCCAGCTCCTGGTGCACCCCCAGCCTCCTCGCTGGCAGGGCAGCAGCAGAAGCTGAAAGGTCCTTGGCTCTGTGTGAGCACTGCTCCCCAACAACTGACACATCCGTGTGTTATCAGCACTATTTTCATCATATCTCAACCAAAAGCAGGACAGCCACCCATACCACCTTCTTCAAGATACTGCAACAGGATCTTCACAGATAAAACAGATTCAGGATATTGATTAATAAATTTATTTTTTTTTTCATATTAATTGTATAGCTGAAGTTTAAAGACCTCCTCAATAACACACATTTCTCAATAACACACATAACTACAGATTTGTAACAAAGGTTAAAAAGTTATTGAATGTACAAGTGGATGCTCTTATCTGTCTTTAAATAAAAAATGAAACAAGCGAAAACATAAGCACGAAAAAAACAACGGTTTTTAATCGTTTCACTTTACCTGTTGATTTGGAAGGCGCTTCCATACAGCCATAGTTATTAGTGTGGACAGGGGCCCAAGGAGGTCTCGGTATGCCCACCACCCCTGCTCACAGCAGAGCCATCACAGATCAGATTGCTCAGGGTCTTGTCCTGCTGTTTTTTGACTTTCCCCACAACCTCTGTTGGCACCTGCTCCAGTGGTTATCTAACATAGGCTTCCCGATGAAAGTATTAAATTGCCCAGATTTGGCACTAGATCTAGTGATAGCCTTTTTTTTTTTGGAGAAAAAATTGAGTGAGTTTTATATGCAGTAATTTTCAACTTAATTAATTTCAAATTAATCCTAATCTTTAGTAAAAAAGCAAAAAATATATATAGAATTAGATTTGGTATAAAATGTCCTCAGTGCAAAGAAAGATCTGGAAATAAGATTATACACTTTTAAATCACAGAATCACAGAATCCTAATTTCTATTTTACATTGGTAGAATTTTACATGCTATTTATTTTGCAGTGTGATGGGTTGACTTGTCTTTTGGAAAGACATTTTCAAAATCCAACATACTGGATAATAGTTACATAAAGCAATAACCCTCCAAAAGCATTCTAGTCCTAGGGTGTTTTTTGTTGTGTGTTTTTCTGAATTAATTTTATGTCTATTATCTTCTCATTGTAGACTACAGTAATACATCTTATCTTCCTTTAAGACCATTAGAAATGCTGCTAATCTTTACCGTCAGAAATATTATGTTCAGCTTCAGTAGGACATTGCAATTGTATGTAAAGTTAATGGTCAAGATCTTTAAAAGCCAACGTGTTATAAAAGAGTAAGAAAATGTCACTTTTAAAACTGTAGCAGGTTTTTTACTTATATGTCTTATTGAACTGGTTTTCTTTATTTACTCTGTGCTTAAAGAATAATTAGAGGAGTTTGTTCTACTTAAAAGTCTTCCATTGGGTTCATTCTGTATTTGTTAGTGATTGCAGTTTTGAGAAGAATAACTTTTTTTCTTTTATATACTTCAAGAATGTTGATTTGCCAGTTTTCAATGTCAACATACCCCCAAAACGTTGGCTGCTGCAAAATACTGCATTGGCTCATGGTTCTGCAGGTTAATGTCTGTTTGGGACTTTTTTCTCTCATGAGGTAGAGGAGCAAAGAGATATTTTTCACTGAAGAGTCCCCTTCCTCAGGTAGAAAAATCAATACCACACTTTGTGGAATAGCTCTTCTATTTCCTCCTCGGTAATATACCCTATAAGGAGGAGTTGAGAAGTGTTGAATCTATGTGTAGAACAACAGTGGTCCCTGCTGCAGCATGGCTTGTAATGTGAAATCAGCTAGATGCCAGCACTGGCAGTGTGTGGAGAAGATGACTTCAGGAGATATTTGGGCTTGTATCTGCACTTGGAAGGGGTTTTGCTTTTCTTTTTTTCTTACAGATTTTACATGCAATCCTTATTAAGTAGCCTTCTAGAATAATGTTGAAGTGACAAAATAAGAAGCAAGGAATTACAAGAGTTACAGTTTCTCATGTCCTGAAATAGGGACCGATGAAATGGTGTGCACAGTGGTCTGTTTCTGCTGTCTGCATCTGTGTAAGCTTATTGTCTCTTTCTGTTCTGGGACTGCTGGTTCTCTGAGGGCTTGAGCTTTTAATGTCGGGCCTCTGAATCATACCCAAGTGGGATGCTTGAAGTAGGTTTTCCTAGGGAAAATTATAATTTAAATTGTTTAGCATTGCAGAAGAAAAATTCCCAAACAGTCCATGGTGTTACCATTTGCATTAATCTTGAGGCCATACTATCTGCATATACAGTTTTCATATATGTTCTTACATTTTTTAGTTCTTACTTGTGAAGAAGCCTGAAAGACATTGTGCTTTGCTCACTTGTTCCCACAGCACTTCCAGTCCTGTATGCGAGAGAAGTGGACATGCAGTGAAGTAGTGTGAAACTAAATGCAAATGGATATGTTCAGAGAAGATGGATTGCAGTTGTGTGGAAGGCTTAACAGACACCTCTGATGTTTGAGTACTTAAATTTGCAACCATCATTTCTGAAGGGTTTCCCCTTTTTCTACTTTTTTACCCCTGAGAAGGCCACTGGTGTTGAAGGGGAGGGAATATATCATTTGGATAGGTACTGCCCCAGATATATGGCTGGTGGACATGGAGCTGTCAGGTCCCTAGTATAGACCTCTTGAATTGTAGGTGCCCGAGCTTTTAATCCAAGCTGTCCTACCAGCAGAGGAGGGACAGAGAGGGATAACCATATGTTATGTTACCAGTAGGTTCTCACAGCAAGCAGAAGCAGTGACTTACATTTCTGATTCATGCACAACGAAATCTCACGTTCCCTTTGAGGGGGTTTAATACTTCAGATTAAAAGCCCTTTTTCCTGCTATTCTTTGGTCTGTTTATTTTAACAGTAATGTACTGTGGTCCTTTCAGTTATTGTTCCCACATGCCATAGCATAAATCCCTGCCCAGTGTCTCTTAAAAAAAAATTAAAAATATCCTCCATTCTTTTTTTTTTTTTTCCTGCTACCTAGAACCATAATGGCTACTCTTTTTCGATGAACCACAGAAAATTTTTCTGTAGGCTTGAAGTTTGCCATAGGTTTGTTGTGGAGATGCCATATACTTTCAGTCGGTATGTAGGTACTAAAAAACAACAGAGCACTGGCAGTACTGATACCAATAGAAGATCTGCATTATGTACATACTCTATGTTTTGTTAGGAGTCAGAGTTTTTTCAGAAAGGTATAGGTTGGCCAAAATTGCCTCTTAGCTGTATTCCTCGTCTTCTTGTCCACGTCTTGGGGAACTTACTGTAAAGTGGTTTGTTTTGCTATGTTGTTTTGTTTCTTTTTTTTCTTTTTTTTTCTTTTTTTCCTGAATAGATAAAATATGCTTTTCTCTAAGCAAAAGGACTTAAGAGAAACTGGACTGTCATAGTTGAAACTTTGTAAAAATATTTTCTGTCTGAATCACATACCTGGTATGGAAAATCTAAGCCCAAAAATTAAAAGTTGGCAAAAGTGTAAGTAACCGAGACCAGTCTTGTAATGGAAAGTATTAGATTGTTCTAACTACTCATAGCACTGCCAGTAACTCCTGTAATATATTTTATTAAACAAATTCCATCTCAGGCCCTCTTGATATGTTATTGAGCTGCTAATTGAAAAATAGCACTATTGTGTGTGAACTGCTGTATGAAACAGGAAGGTGAGGAATCAGCTGATGCAAGGTGAATGTCCCTTCTTCACCTCTCCATATTTCTTACTTGTGAAAAATGTGGGTGGAAGAAAAGGTAAGCAGGGACAGGAGACTGTACAGAATGATGAGCAGTTGCTGCCTGAGGCAGTTGGAGATAAAATGGCACCTCATATAAAGTAAGGTAGGTTGCATTTTCTCTGCCCCATAAATAGAGAAGTGGAACTTCCTGTAAATATGTAGAAATAATAACTTTCACTGCAACTAAAAACTTTAAGTAAACCAAACAAAGTTTACATTCTTTCTGCAGGGAGACGCCAGATACTCAAAGAAACATAGCCTTTGAATCAAAAAAAAAAAAAAAGCATTTGAATTATTTATGGCAATGTTCTATATGGAGAGAAATTGCAAGTTTTTTTATTCTTTACAAGAAGTGAGAACCAGCAAAATACCAAGATTCAATGAGTTTTACACAGGGGACCAGTTTGTGATTCAGTTCATAATAAGGCAAAAAGAATATTTGAAGCCTCAGAATGAGGGAATGAATGACATCTGTACCGCACTGAGTCTGTGTAATGACTTCTTACTGTTATTTGTCCTTATTTTTTTCTTTACAGTACTTCTGAATTTGTGCAACAGGATTTAGAGACTGTATTTAGTTTAAATAGTTGACTTGGTATCCGCTGGTGGTGAACATCCAAATTTTTCTAGAAGAGTGAAACAAAGATGTCTTTCACACCCAAGAATCACTGCTTGAAAGGTGACTCACATTTCAGCTTAAAGTTAGCTTGTGGGCATCGTTTTCTCACAGTGCTGTGTTTAGGAATCTTGTAGCTTTTATTGCTGAAATATTCAAGCCAAGTTAGTTCTGTAGTCTCTGCATGGTTATGTCATTTTTTTTCCTCCTTTTTTAAAGAAAAAGACAGTTACCAATTTTTAGGCCTGTGAATGATACTTTATGACTGATGTTTCTAGTTAGCATTTGAAGAGATCGGTATGTTGTATTATCTTCAGTTCAAACAACAGTCAGCAATGAAACATTTAGCACAACTTTCAGTCGTCTGTTGCTTGTCACTTTGTTTGCAGTGTGCAGTATTTGCACGTTTCCAGTATCAGACTCAATTTATAACTTACTTAAAATCTTTCTGAAATTTGTTATAAACATAATACTTTATCTGGCTGATACATGTGCAGGCATGTAATTACTCAGTGTTTGCCTTACTTTCAAGTGATTGAGAGACTAGTTACAAATTAACATAATCCTCACTGAATCAATTTTCATTGTCTTTGGAATTATAAATATTTAATTGTAAAACCAGTGCTCTCTGATAGGTTATTCAATCTTGTATTGCAAAATTGCTGAAAGGATACTTTAATTTTATATATTGTCCTGAATATTGGCTTGTATTAGTATTTTCACTGCCTTTGAATCTATACAATACATTGACATAATTGCACTGGATGTAGTCTCTGTAAGTGGTTCAGATGTTGTCTTTTCTCAGACATCAGTGTTTCAGTCGAATTTTGTGCTGCCTTAACTTTTCCTCTAATGCCAATGCAATTCTGTCTGAAGAGTCTGTGATTCAGCTACTTGCTGTGTTTATACTGTAACTCCAAGGAAAGCAAATTAGTAAATGTTTTTCTTTCTGTCCTGTGTTCTTGCAGTGTACCCAAGTCAGGATTTGTGCCTGCATCAAGTCAAGAGGGATGTGCTTGCATCCCTCTGAACTTTACACTCATACTGCTCCTTTTTGTGGGATTCCTACAGCTCACAAACTGCAGCTCCTGCAGACATACTTGGGACAGAGCTAGCCTGGCCCCCGTGGCACTGAATTTTGTCCAGACTTTGCTAGGAGTTTTGCAGATTGTGCAGTCCTGACCGCTGCTACTGTTCTGTTGCCAGCTGTACCTGAGCTAAGTCTGGCTCAGGAATATCTGCATTTATTGTGACCACAAGGCTCACTGCAACGTAAATGCTATTAGCCCCAGCATGTAAGTTCGGAAGCGTAATAATTTGAATTTTAGTTTGGCCCAGGTTTTATTATTTGTTTGGCACTGTTTGTGATGGCTATTGCCATTTCTTAAGTAGTTGTGCCAAGTTTTTCATTTCCATTCTCTCCACTTTCCTTACACATGAGGAGCCATCTTGTCTTCTGTAGTTGGATGCATTGATAGCCACATCCTGGTAGCCAGTTTCACATCTTCTCTCAGTAGCAGCAGGCTCAGTTTGGTAAGAAATGAAACTGCCTTGTAACTTTTTCGAGATCATGTCTTCATCCTACTTTGCATTGCTGTTCCAAAAAGATTAACTTAGCAAAGGAAACCCTTGATGAGCAGGGTGGCATTCTTTGATAAACTAACTCCAGAAGTGAGTGCTGATGTTTGGAATAGAGTTGTCAGTTGTATGTAAGAATAATACAGATAGCACATTGTAGTTTAAATAATTAAGGTTCTATTTTGCAAGGCAGAACGATGCTAGTTTAGTTAAAGTTGGGGTGACGTAGCTTCTTGAAAGGAAGTACGTGAAAACGTTGCATACATCCAATCTGCTCTTCCTTGTTATAGAAAGAATAGCTCAGGAATCCTCCATTTTGCAGTTGAAGATAGGCAAATTGCAATATTTAAATGTAGTATAGGGAGGATCTGTGCTAAGCTGCACATAAATGTAGAAGAGCAACCTCCTTTGATGACTTTGGCTGCTGCTCTTGAAAAAAAATATTTGGATGAGCTACTTACATTGTCAGATAAAGAGTAGAGAATTCAGAGATAGATTACTGCAGAGATCTGAATAAGAGAAGAAGCAAGGTCTGGGTGTACAGTATTTCTTTGCCCTGGTATTTACTTACAGTGAAGCATATGAGGTTGATTGCACATACGGGGTCTTCTCTTGTTTCTAGCTTCATGAAAAAAATAATAGTCTCCTTTCTTGATTCTTGCAAAATGGGGCCTGATGCCATGCATCCTAGGGTCCTGAAAGAACTGGCTGATGTAGTTACCAAGCCACTCCATCATATTTGAAAGGTCCTGGCAGTCAAGTGAAGTCCACAGTGACTGGGAAGAGAGAAACACCACTCCCATTTTTAAAAAGGGTAGAAAGGAGGACTGGGGAACTACAGATCGAAGAGCCTCACCTCTGTGCCTGGCAAGATCGTGGAATGGATCCTCCTGGAAGCAATGACAAGGCACAGGCAGGACAAGGAGGTGATCTGAGACAGCCAGCATGGCTTTACCAAGGGCAAATTGTGCCTGAGCAGTCTGGTAGCCTTCTGTGGTGATGTGACTGCCTCAGTTGTCAAGGGAAGACCAACTGCTGTCATCTGTGTGGACTTGTGTAAGGCCTTTGACATGGTCCCACATGACATCCTCATCTCCAAACTGGAAAGAGATGGATTTGAAGTGTGGACCATTCAGTGGATACGGAATTGGCTTGAAAGCTGCACCCAGAGAGTTGTGGCCAGTGGCTCTGTGTGAAGGCCAGTGACAAGCAGTGTCCCTCAGGGATCTGTACTCTGGGATCTGTACCCTCTGGAACCAGTATTGTTTAATATCTTTATCGGTGACATAGACAGTGAGGTCGAGTGCACCCTCAGCAAGTTTGCAGATGACACCAAGCTGAGTGGTGCAGCCGATGACACCAGAAGGAAGGGATGCCATCCAAAGGGACCTGGACAAGCTGGACAAGTGGGCCCACGTGAACCTAATGAGGTCCAACAAGTCCAAGTGCAAGGTGCTGCGCCTGGGTCGGGGCAATCCCAGGCATGAGCACAGACTGGGAGAAGAACTCATTGAGAGCAGCTCTGTGGAGAAGGACTTGGAATACTGATGGATGAAAAGCTTGACATAAGGTGTTTCTCTAGAGAAGACTGAGGTAGGATCTTGTCAATGTGTCTAAGTGTCTGAACGGAGGATGCCAAGAGGATGGGACCAGACGGTTTCAGTGGTGCCCAGTGCCCAAGACAAGAGACAATGGGCGTAAGCTGAAACACAGAAATTCCGGCTGAATATGAGGAAACACTTCTTTACTGTGAGGGTGACAGCACTGGAACAGGTTGCCCAGAGAGGCTGTGCAGTCTCCTCCTCTGGAGATATTCAAAACCTGCCTGGACGGGATCCTGTGCAACTTACTCTGGGTGACCCTGCTTGGCAGGGTTGTTGTACCAGATGATCTCTAGAGGTCCCTCACAACCTCAACCATACTGTGATTCTGTGCATACAGTCTGTAAGAAGAACTCATTGAGAGCAACCCTGTAGAGAAGGACTTGGGGATTCTGGTGGATGAAAAGCTCAACATGAGCCAGCAGTGTGTGCTTGCAGCCCAGAAGGCCAGCTGCATCCTGGGCTGCACCAATGGAGGGGTGGGCAGCAGGAGAGGGAGGGGAATTGTCCCCCTCTGCTCTGCCCTTGTGAGTCCTCACCTGGAGTGCTGCATCCAGGTCTGGGACCCCCAGCAAAAGAAGGATGTGGGCTGTTAGAGCAGGTCCAGAGGAGGGCCACAAGGATGTTCAGAGGGCTGGAGCACCTCTCCTGTGAAGACAGGCTGAGAGAGCTGGGGTTGTTCAGAACAGAAAGCTCTGGGGACACCTCCTTTCGGCCTTTCAGTACTTAAAGGGGACTTACAAAAAGTATGGAGAGTAACTTTTTGCATGGGTGGATAGTGATAGGACAAGGGGGAATGGTCTAAAACTAAAAGAGGGTAGATTTAGACTAGACATTAGGAGGAAATTCTTCACTCAGAGGGTGGTGAGGCACTGGCACAGGCTACCCATGGACGCTGTGGATGCCCCATCCCTGGAGGTGTTCAGGGCCAGGCTGGATGGGGCTTAGGGCAAATTGTTGTAGTGGGAGGTGTCCCTGCTCACGGTGGAGGGGTTGGAACTGGATGGTCTTCTAGGTCCCTTCTGATCCAAACCATTCTGTGATTCAATGAAAATTGAGTTTCTCGCAGATAGTTGGCTGCAAAAGAGAGGCATTTTCATTGTATTTAGCAGCTATGTTTTTCCTTGAAAAGTATGAGGATTCTTTATAGAATCTACAGATAAAATGGCAAAGTATTTTGTGACACAATAGAAGGGTCCTTATATTTAATTAATCTTTGAGTTCTGTTTTATGTATATATATTTTTGTCAGCAGGGTGGGTTTTTTTCAATATTCAAATATTTTATCCCAATGTATTACTTCTACTAGAAAGTTAATCTCTCTTCCATAAAAAGGCTCATGGTTGTTCTATTAGTAGAATAATTCTGATAAGAGACATTGAGATGATCCAGATGAACAAATGGAGAAGAGCAGGATAATTTTTGTCTGTGTAACTGTAAGCATTAGAATATGTTAGGAACTTTTTCCTTTTACAGTAAAAGATCAAGATGTTTTTCCTTAAGTTTGATTCAAAGGATGTTAGTCAAATAGGTGACCACAGTGACAACTAGGTTTTAAAAGGATGTCATCTGCATAACAGTTGTGCTCTGCAGGAGTAATACAGAAAAAAAAGCAGGTCAGATCTTGTGGCTTCTTGGTTTGGTTACAAATTAGATTTCCATGGTCAGTGTTTCGCTGGCAAGGGAGAGGCTTTTTAGCTTGGAAAGCCAAGTAAGTTATTTTTCAGGAAATGACAGAGAAGTTCCTATGGGATTTTATGAACCATGTGTTTGGAAAAGATTGGTTTAAAGTGGGTTGAAAAAATCAGAAAACTACTTACTCTTATATGTCAGCTACTCTTTCATTCAACAGTGACAGTTCTGCAGAGGCCTCCCTCGAGCTTCCCCTTTTGTAGGAGTTAGTTGCACTGGGTTGTGGTATAAATTGTTTTACTACCTCTACCTTTAAACCCTAAGAAATATGACATACGCTTCCTAAAGGCCATCTTCAGAAAGAATACCCCTGAGTCTTATGCACTCTTTTTTTTTTTTTTTCACATGATTTGTACCAACAGTGTGCCATTTTGTGAGTGGGGGTGGCCCATACTGGAAAAGCGGGTAGAATAGGGAGTATAGTTAGTCTGTAGCATTAGTGGGAAAGACAAACTACATGCTAAAGGTTGTTCAAGAGACTGCAGTCTGGTTTAGGTAGGGTACCGTAATGCTGGGAAGTGTTCGTGAAGAAAAAGTTTTTTCAGTAAATGTTGAGATCTAGCAGGAGTTGTAATTCAGTAATGTACTTACCTTCTGAGCATGTTTATGTAACAGGAGGAAATCTCTTTATTGAATTATGATAACAATAAGGCTGCTTCCCCAGACCAGATGGGGTCCGTTAACTTCTTCATATAGTTGTGTGGAATGCACACCTGAAGTACTTTAATGATCGTTTGCTTCTCTGTGATGGTCTTCCTCTTTCACACTCTGGGAAAGGAGGGTCTTAATTACATAATGCCAGGCCTAGATTTCTGTAGTTAATAAAACCAGTTACTTCTTTCTTGGGCCGTAACTAATACTTTACATTGTAATTGGGTCTGAAACAGTTTGATTTCAGGTAACAGACGTCACAGTGTACAGGGGCAGTCTGTAGGTCTAATACAGCTTTCGAGCAGATGTGGGGTAAAATTGCTATCTGGAAATGTCATGGCTCTGAATCTCTTGGGGCCCTTCCCTATCAGTGGAACACCTATGTTGTGTCGAGCTGTGCCAGAGAAGATGAGAGCAGGGCATGAGGAGCAGTTACCTGGGTCAGCAGAGGGGAGGTACCTGTGGGCCTGTCAGCTGCTGGTGAGGACCCGTGCTTCCAGCACCTCTGCAGGTGAACTGCTGGTCATCAGCTGCTGCTTTGTGCCTGCTGGTAGCTGTCAGGAAAACATGGTCTGCACATGTCAGGGCTGCTGCTAGGAAGGAGAGATGACCCTCAGCTCTGTCCCTGTTTATCACTTCCCCTTCCCCAGCACTCTGGTTACACTCAGTTTCTAATATCTGATCATTCTCTCCTTTTCCTTTACTGCCTCCAAGAGATATCTTCATCCATACTTAGGGCCCCAGCAGAACCGCGAACAGCGAACTCAGCTCTTCAGGGCAGTTCTGCTTCTTTCTTTACTGTCCCAACTTGTCTCCCAGTTCTGCAGCAGGAAGGGGGCCCTTTCCCAACAGGAAAATGGTGCAGGAGCTTGAGTACAGGCTGCTTGTTTAGTATGGGAGCAGCAGATACTACAGGGAGAAGGAGAAGTTGTGTCTGTAAGCGACTTACCTAAGGCACAGAAAGTCTTCAGTCACAAAAAATGGGCACAGAGGGGATAACCAAGTATTAGACAGTGGATGCGGGAAGGAAGAAAACCATAGCTGGGGGATTGTGGCTGGAGAGGGAAAAGGGATATTTCTCTATCCTCAGGTCTCTGTGACCCATGCCAGCCTGATTGTGTGCCCTACAGTTGCTCAGCACCCACCACAGAATTGGATTTTGCTGCCCCTCCCTCCCTCCTGAGGATTAAGTCAAAATAAGTTCATTTGTTTTCATTTTGGGGGATAACGAGGTTCATTTTTATCAAGGCTGCTGTGAAGTTTGAGTTGGCTCTGCACATAGTCCTCGTCTCCGCCTCTGTGCTGGAGGCATTCAGAGAGTATGGAGCATTGCCACGAGGTGCTTGCACCCCTGAGATACCAAACTGCTGCTCCAGCAACATGCAGCTGTCGTCATGGCTGTCACCCAGGTGCTCTTACAGGTACCGAGGACCATCAGTTGGCCCTTGATCAGTAGATGGAAAGAGGTTTAATGTTATCTTTTGATCCGTACTATATGCTGTGGTCTTGTTCTAGTCATAGCACAACAGAGACAGAAAATGTGCCATTGTCTAACAGTAATGAAACATTAAACATGTGGAAATCCTGTTAGTGTTTCATGAACCGTAGCTGTCATTTCATTTGTCCTGGAATTCCTTCCATATGGCCATGACAAAAGTTTGAGGCTGAGTTTCTTGACACTTTGAATGCGTTAGCTGTTCCTCAGACAAAAGACTGTCAAGCACACTGAAGCATCTAAAGGGATGTATTTATTTCTATAAGCGATATATTAATAAGAATTAGTGTTGGTAAGCTTGGTATTGAGAGGGAAAGGCGCAGCACTAGAATTTTCTGGGTTTTTCTTTCCCAGTGAGCATTAGACAAATGTATCTGTTTTCTGTAAACTTCTCTTTTTCTGCTTCTGGTTTTTGTATCTCCTCATTCTAAAGAAGATTGCCCCAAAACTCTCTCAACTGTAATTCTTCAGAAATTTATATAACTTGTAATTATTTTTTAACTTATTTTACAACTTATTATTTTTTCCGTATATATACACATTACGATAGTGTTAATTTGCAATAAACTATTTAGATAATCTGATTTCCTTGAGTGAACGTAAAGATATCATCTGTGTATTTCTTGTGCAATGGAAAAACCAAAATGAGGAATTGCCATGCTAGTTAGCTTTCCTCCCTAATCCTCAACATGCTTGTCGTTCCTGTCTGTTCTTTGTTAAACTGATCTATGTTTGTTTATTTAGACTTTTTTTTTTTTTTTTTGAGACAAATTTACTAGGACTGCATATTTTTGCATCAAATTATAAGAGATGGCCATTTGTGTCATGTAAGCATTTAGCATACATAAAAACTGAAGGAGGGTAGTAACAGTTTCATTCTATGCAGTTCTCTACGTGTTTGTAGAATACCTGTGGACTTACAGGAAGCCATGAATGGCTCTTGTATGTTTAATTTGCTCCTATTTTCTTCCATTTAAGCTATCTTAGAAATTCACAGTGATGCAATACCAATTATTTGCTCTTATAAAATAGATCTTAGTTATTATGTAATACTGCTCAAGTACTGCAGTTTTTGCATCAAGAGGAGAAACGTAAATTATTCCTTATGAAAACAGTGGAAAAGGATCATTCATTTGGAGGTTTGCTAATGATCAAAACCTGATAAATACAAGAAAATGACAAAATCAGGCATATTTGCTGCCAATAAGAAATGAAGTAAATGGTTTCCAGTATCTGAATATATTCTGTTTAATTGGAACAAAGGAGAGACAAAGAAGAGAGCCAAAATGGTTCCACCTCCTCCTCCTGCCCAGTCATATTTAAATCTGTTTTGTAGTTGGACCTGAACATTTTGACTATCTTAAAAAAATAATAATAATTTTTCTCCTTCATGGTTTTGATACTTATGAATTTTAATGGCAGTTCTGCAATTTTGGTAAGCAGAATAACAGCTTTATTCATACTGATTTCTAACCTAAAGATGCTTACCCTGTACATCATTTATGTAGGTTAAATTCTGTTAGAGGAACTTTCAAAGATTTTGTGGCTTTGTGCAAACATAATTAATAGCTGTTGTGGGAATAATCAAGAAAGGTGAGTAGCATACTTGTAAAAGAGTTTTCTAATTGGTATATACATGTCTATGGACTTTTGTGTCCTAGTTGAGAAGAACTGCAAATCTTTCAGTGCAGTGTAATTTCTGGTATTTCACTGACTATGGGAAAACCATTTTACGTGTCTTATTCAGTGATTAATTATTGCATTTTTCATTTAACAAACTGTCACTTATAAAATGTCATATGTCTTTTCAGAGTTATCTGTTCACAGAACATGGACATTTTTACAAGAAAAGTAATTTCCTTGCAGTGTTGCATTTTTTTCCCATAGTTCTTCCGTCTTTATTTTGGCACTTTCATCTATGTTCACCCGTTTCCTTACATTGTTTTTCTGTCAGGGCCTGCAATTGCTCAATTAAATTTGTGAGATTTGTCTATAGCTATTTAGAATCCATGAAGACATTTTTTCCCTGTTGTGAACTAATGTATTTTGCTGCCTCTCACACTCTGTCTTGTCCTTATATGAAATAACAACGCAAACTTAATTCTGTGCATTTAGTTTACTCTTGTGAATTGAAACCTCGTAAACAGTGAGGAGGCAAGCCTGGAATTTATACAGTCTAAATGCAGTCATTTAATAACATAAAGTTCTTAAGCACAGTATGTGATATCTCACTTACTTGCAGTTGTGCTTTGTAAGTTTCTTTGCAAATAAGTTTAGTATTTAAATTCATCTTAAATTAAAACATTTACAGAATGTCCACTTGATACACTTATAGCTTATTGCTTTATATTTCTGAAACTTAGGTGCCACCACGAGTAAATTAGAAGCAAAATTTGCAGGGTTGTTTTTTTGTTGTTGTTTTTGTTTTTGAAACTGCACTTTTTGATTCATGATAAAACTGTTGTCAATCTTTGTAAGTTTTGGGTGGCTGCTAAAGCTGAATCCAAGGGCTGTGTGCTCTAGGAGGCAAAGGTAAAGCCTCTTAATGTTGACAAAACCAAATGAGGGTATAAAGTAGATTTGTGGTTGTAAGAGTGGCATCATTGTGTAAGAAAAGGATGTCTTCTATGAAAATCACCAGCAAATATGTATGTCTTCTTTCCGGTAAAAAAAAATAATAATAAAAAAAAAATGCAAGCAGTACTTGAAACATTGCTAACACATAAAAGGAAGCTGAATAAATGCTGCATACTTTTTGCTGTTTTGAAGCCATTTCTTTATTTCATTAACCAGTGGTGACACACAGGTCAAAATAGATACATGCTTTGAAAAGAAGGCCAACTGGGGAAATTTTATTTCCCTTTCACCCCATATTCCAATTATTGTCCTTTATAAAATGACAAATTTATTGTCTGCAGATGAAATGACATTTCTCTGAAGTTGCACACGTATCTAAAATCAGAGTGGGACTGCAGAAGTCAGACTGATTCGCAGGGAAGTTACCTGCCGAAGGAGTGCTTACAGCTCTCATAGACTCGCTCAGCAAGCCCTGTAGCCGATGGAAGTGCTTAAATAACATTGGTGCTGGGGTTCTTAGCTGACTGAGGTGTAATTGGGTGTTATGAGTTGCTAACAATTGCTGGAGTTTTAGTATCAAGATAATACAAAACCACTGTGACACCTTAACTAGGCATTTGTTCATGACTATTTAACTGTTCATATTCTGTTATTCATTCTTCCCACAAATTATCCTTGAAATTCTTTCAATGCAATGTATTTCCTGTGCAATCAAAAGCATTTTGTTCCTTGTGGAACTATTTCTTTCATGCAATGTGTGTAGAATATAAGATGTAAATAATGTTTTCTTCTTATATAATTAGGGTATTAAGTCTGAACTAAATAAAAAAGTTCCCATTGATTTTTCTTTACATGTGATTCTCTTTACAACTCTGAACTTACAGTGTATTCCTAAGGGTGCCTTGTAGTTTTTTCACATGTAGAGGAAAATTGTTAAATAGCCAATAGCTGTTCTCCCAAAATAGTCTAAATAGATAAGGAAAAAAAAATCAATGCACCCAAATAAGGTCATTTGCTCGCAGTGATTAGGACACAGAAATAGTCCTTTTCAAGGAGGTAGAATGTAGCACAAGCTATTTTGATGGATTACAAAGATCTGAACTAATTTTGGTAATGTAAACATTGGTGTGAAATGACTCCAGTCCCATCCATACCATGTTCAAACAAAGGTAGATGCATTTCAGTCTGGATTAAATAAAGTGCTGTCTGTTTCTAATGTGGTTTGGCTAGCCTTTGAGAACCACGGCATTTTGACCTGCGTTTGAAAGGCATGTTTGAGTGGACAGCAGAAAGTGTTTATCTGGCATGATTTCTGTGTGTTTGCTCTGATCAATGCTAGCTGGACATATTGTGACAGAGCCCCCCTTTTTTCCTGCATTCAGGCATAAACACTGTTTGCATATTCGTTTCAAAGTGCTTTCATTTGGCCCAAGTCTTGGGTCTTCATGTAATCATCTGTCCTGAACATTGTCTCGAATTTCTCCTGGAAAAAATTATTTCTATCATTTTCTGAGCAAAACTGAAAACAACAACAACAACAGCAAAAATAAACTCCTGGATAGCCTAGGCACTTTTTTTTTGGTATTGCTTTTCTGCTGATCTTGTCTTCATTTAATAGACCGTGTTTTTTTGAGTACTTCAAAATATTTCTCATCACTTGCCCTCAGAAATGACCTTGTGGCCTGAGAATCAAGAAAATGTCATGTTAGTGACTACTAATTAGTGGATGCAGGGAGCTTCTTCTCCTGGCCTTTCAACCTTCCAGAAGCAGCAACAAAAGCTGTCACATGTATCATACAAAGAAAACAAGCATTCACTGTGTTTTTTTGTATGTGCTTTTTTTTTTTTTTTTCCCTCTAGGTTATGTAGATAGTAGCACAAGCTCAATTGGGACTATATCAGAATTTGTAGTTAGGAGACAATTAACTTACAGTATAATGTTTGCATTTTATCTCGTATTTCAAGTATAACATACAGCTGCTGTTACCTGGCTCTTACTGAATATGTGTTAGTATTGTAGTAGGGAAAGAGAATGAATTGTTACTTCCTTTCATTCTATTTTATTGTTGTTGTTCTTACCATCTTTTTGTTTATTTTTAATACTTCCAATTGCATTAAATATTTCTGAAAGGAAATATTTTAACATTTAGTTTTTAATATACAGTATGAAGTCCAAACTGAACTGTCTTTTATCTGTGTTTGTTGAACAAACTTGTTAATAGGAAATTAAGCCATAATACCCCTTAATCATTGTTGTACTACTGCACCTCTTGAGTCATCATGTGTTTTTGGAACCACTGTATTTTGGGCATAATGTGCAGTCGCAACCATGTCATAGATGTGTTTGTGCCAACGACGTTAATTTCCTTTTTATTTTTTATATTTTTTCAGGTCTTTAAAATAGAGGTGCTAGTGAGTGGAAGGAAACATTTTGTGGAGAAGAGGTATAGTGAATTCCATGCCCTTCATAAAAAGGTAATTATCTCTTTCTCTATAAGATGTGTCTGTATTTTGCCTTAGTTATATTACCCCTCACTTGAAATTGTTAACGTTCATCGCTTAGCTTAAATACATCTTGTGACTTATGTCACTGGAAAACAGTTCTCAATCTACTCAGTTTCTTCTCTATTTCTTGGAAGCCAGGAAGGAGGGAGAAGAAAGAGGGGGGCTGATGACTTCTGAGATGTTTCTAACTCTGTTTTTATTATTGTTTACATTCTGTATTGATAAAATGCTCTCTAGTATTTTTTTCTTCTTGCAAAGTCATGAAATACAGCATATTCCCATAGCAAATGAATATGGTTTTGTTTTTTATCCTGTTATGCGAATAATTTATATTAGATCTATAAATTGAATTGTTAATATGCTGAGCTAAGGAAACAGTTAGTATACGCCAGCAAACTAAGCATGAAAAAGACTGAATAGACTGTCTCGCTCTGTTGTTCTTCATATAATGAATACGATATAAAATACCAGCTAAGCTTGCCTACTGTATCTTCTCACTAATATAGAATGGAACTCAGTGCTTTCAAGAGTGGGTATCCAGTAATTGTTCTTAAAATTGTTTAGATCACTGTTAAAGGGAAGGTACAATTTCTCCTCTCTGGGCTGAACTGGATGCTTCTATTACAGTTGTGCTGCTCAAAGGCAAGTTTTGATTTTTTCTGCCTTGTGGGAGACACTTACTGTGAAGGAGAATTCTGGAAAAGCAGTAGGGCTAGGGCTAGCCCTACTAGGGCTGCAGTCCTTTCCTAAGACCTGGGTCAACTGAACTTTCATCTGTTTGTAGCTCTCAGAGGCAATGGAGTATGTGCCAGCTTTATGGATGTAAGGATTTTGTGGATGTAAGCCAGTTTGGGGCCACAAAAAGAAACTATTGAGCCATTTGTGAGTTGGTCCTCAAAAGTCTGAAGAGACAGAATATATTTTGCTTTATTGCACATGTAGTTGATATGTGCTAGTGTTTCTTTATTTCTTGCCCCAGTTGTGGTAAGTGGCTGAACTTTTTAATATGCATTTTCTTATTTATTGTTTTAATTGAGATGTCTGACACATTTTCTCCTTTGTGTTCCCATTGAATATGATACTACATGAGCAACAGTGGCAGAATCAGTAGTACAACTCACTGTGCTACCACCAAGTCCTGCAGTACATGTGCTTTACTTCATGCAAGAATAATCATACAACTGAAAGTAAAACAGCGTAGATTGAGTAGAGATTGCATGACTAATTAAGCTAGGAAACATTAAGAGGGGAAAAACAGAATTTATTTGCTTAAAATGCATCTACCCAAGTAGACTGTGTCCTGTAGTTGATGTCTAATTCCACTGTAATTTCTGGAGTTGCAGTTTATTTTCCATTTGTCTTTTTTTTTTTTTTCTTTTTCGGTTTGTCTCTTGGTTTACTTGTACATTTCCCCCTCATTGCTCTACACAAATGTCTTGAATGACTCACTCTCTTGAATGAGTCTTACTCTCAGCTTTGTCTCCTTGCACACCAATTCCTCTGCAGCAACATCCTTTGTAGAGAATTATCCTTAGAACACCAGAAAACCTATACATGATAGTCCTTTTCTCTCTATCCAAATCTAGCAGCAAAATAAACACACCTGTAAAACAGGTATTCAGACAAGAAATCTTGCACCATGTTCCAGTTTGTTACGTCCTACTCCTCATGTGCTTGTCTATATAAATTACTCTGCAAACTTGATAGTGACTTTCATATTTTTTTCCTGTACAGATGCGAAGCACCCAGCATATTTTGGCACAACATACGTCTTTTCTTAAATATATATTTATATACATTTACATATTTATATATTTCAGTTGTGCTTAAATTTGTCATAAATAGAGTAGTTGAGCAGCTCCTGCCATGAGCCTGCTTTCAGTGCTTTTGCAGTGCATTGCAGAAATCCTGGAGAAAGAGTTCTTTAGCAACATGGATGTAACGTCACCATTTCTTCCTGTCTAATTGTGCTAGAAAAAGCAGAAAATCTCAGAGCTCTTAAGAAAGTACACTTATGTTTTTTTCAGTTGTGTGGGGTGTGTATTTGAAAAAGTTTTACAAATAAGAGTATTTTGAACTTGTTTCTCATTCTTTGTGAACGGTTTGTTTGCATCCCATGACTGTTTACACACACATTGAGTTACCAGTTTGCTTTCAGCATACAAATAGCATTTTACTTTAGGTTCTTTTCATCCCCTTTAATTTAAAGGCACTTTCCACTCTAAACTGCTGTAAGTGCATGACAACTGGAAAGGTATCTTCAAATGTACTGCATATTCAAGGTGCCCTTAGTGCTGGAGATGTCTGTAGTGAGCAGTAGAAATAGCAGTAGAAATAAAGCTCCTGTTGGGAGCAACCAGGGTAGAAAATGGGAATAGATGCTTAAGAGGGGAGATTCTCATCCTGAGAAGGACGTGCTACGCTAGAATCATGAGGATTTGCTTCACAAGATAAGTCATTCACTCAGCAAAATAGCAATGAATGTTTTGATTCTATTGTTATTATTAATAATATTTTTATTATTATTATTTTGTAAAAATAGTGAGTAAAAATAGTGAGGCCCCACTTCCTGTGCAATCTGGCTGTAATGGAAAAAATTATGAAAAAAAAAAAAAAAAGAAAACATAAAAAAAAAAAATCTTTTCAAGCCTGCTGTGATACACCAGGAATACAAATTATTTCTTTGATGGGAAACTTGAACTACTTTTGGCTTTTTTGAAATTGTTTGCATTGACCATTATAACTTGACCAGAGTATGAATGACAAGCTAAGCCTTTCAGGCTACGCTCCATTCACATTAAAGAATTGACTTCAAGTCTGAACAAAAGTTTTATTATTTTCATATCTAGAGATTTTTAGAAAGAATCAAAATCTTTCTGCCCAAGTAACATTAAAAATACAACTATATTCTCATTTATTCTCTATTTCATTTTTATTCTCTCTTTTTTTTTTTTTCTTAAAATCCTTGATAGTTCTTTTTTAGTATGAAAATGTTAGGAATTGACAATATTACAACTACTGCATTGAAATCTGCAAAAAATCTTAAGTTCTACACATCCACTTTTGCAAATTGTTTATAATTCTAGAATAGTTATGACTTTTCATACTTGGACAAATAATTCTTTAATTGATTATCTGAGACATCTTTTAGTGTTGAGGTAAATTGGGACTACAGTATATGAAATCAGCACAAGGCTAGTGTTGTGAACAGGAAGGTATTACAGACACTAATTGTCCTCAGATAAATATTACTTTTGTAGGGGTCAGGTCTGAAGCAACATAACTAATATATAGGTAGATGTGCTTAATATTCTTTGTCATAGTAATCATTAGTTGTTACACTATGTTAATGGATTATTCTAAGCACAAGAGTGGGCTTATCATTTATGCTTTGTACATCTGTATAGCATGTACTTTATACCTAGGCAGCATACCTGTGCTTTCATTTTAGCAGTTGTTTACTGGATGCTTTATGTAACACGAGCACAGAGCACAAATGGATTGTTAACCGCTAGCTGAGATAGCAGCCACATTGTATTTATCTTGTAAGCAACTAAGCTTTAGTGGAATCTTTTACTGTTTCCTATTTGTCTCCCCTCACCTGAAGCATTCTCCTCATTTGTTACTCATCTGCAAGTGCTATCAGAGTTTGCCCCAGCTGTGATCATAGCTTCTTCAACACTCTTGAACAATTTAGAGAAAAAAATCAGGTTTTATATTTTGCCTTTAGGATCAGTCAGTAAAAGAACATGGGTTTGGGCAGGGTTTCTTTTTCATTTCATGTTTAATTGTAATCTAGCACTGTTAAGAAACCAGAAAGTTGCAGAATGTTTCCAGAGCAATTGAGGTTTCTGTGCTGGAGCTTCGTTACTTGTGATTGTAGAGACGTTGATATGTTGGCACTGCTTTTTCCTATAGTGACATCTCAGCAAGCTCAAAGATGAAATGTAAATTCTCAGTCTCCCATGGGTATGCATGTCAAAGTCAATTTTGAGTTTCTTTCTTGCATTCCTTGCCTCAGATTTACTCAGAGGCAATATCCAACAGAAAGAATGTCTAATGTCACCTTCTATTAAAATACAGTGGCGCCTATTCCAGTTATTGGTTTTGGTCTGTAGTTTTGAATAAAATTTTAATATTGGTTGGTTTTGGGAAAAAAAAAAAAAAAGAAAAAAAGAAAAAAATACATTGCTCCAGAAAGACAATTCTTAGTGCTGTCAGAATAGATTATTTGTGTCTGTCTGTATGCACTTGTGTATGCATACAGACAGACGTGTATGTTTATATCTATAAAGATTTCCTATGGGAATCTTCAGAGGAACAGTTATGGAGCTCTCTTGAAAATGTGTTCAGTGGCAGTTTTGCCGTTTCTTTGTATAAGCTATTAAACACAGCTGTCAATCAGTTTGTACAATTTGAGGGCGCAGATAATTTGCTCTCTTGATTCCAGAAAAATGGTTCTTTCCTCCTTTCACTTCTCCCACCTGCTCATAAATGCCTAAATCTAGAGTTAGAAATTATGGTGGTGTTTTGTCACCACACCTAGCAAGGCAAACCTGTGTATGTTGCAGTGATGCTGTAAGGTGTCATGCCAGGTTACCTAATGGGGAAACGAAGCACAAGAGAGGCTTATGTTGTGTCTCCTGATGTCTTTCCTTGTGTCTCTACTGTTGTGTGGGGCTAACACTGGGTGTTTAAGGCTGAGCTGGGTACTGAATCCATCTCTTGGGTGCTTTAGAAGCTCCTTCCTCCTCAGTTGTAACTGCAGTGTTGCTGTGAGCTATGTTAACCCCTTGCTCCATGGTTTCTGGACCTCCTGCACAGTTTCCTGAGACTCAACTTTGTCAGTCTGTCATTGGGAGCTTGAGATTGCCACTGCTTTGCTTTAGTTTCATTGAGCTCCCTCTTGTACACTGCTCAGCTGACTGGCTTGAGTACATAATCAAGGGTGACATGGATCCTCATTTCAGGTGTTCTCATGTAGTCGCTGCTCTTTTGCTGTACTAGTTAGTGCTTTATTAGTGACAAAAAATGCTAGAGTTTCTGTTCACTGAGAAGGGCTGGGCATACAGATTTTTACCCTGCAGCCTATAGGTGTGAAGAGTTTTTAAAAAGTCAGTTGTGATTTCAGTGAGTTGATGATGAGTTGCCATGCTATTTTCCTTTGTTTATGGTTATTTTAGCTGTACTCTCTCATCTCTAACATAAATGTGTGTACTTTAAAGAGTCACTGTTACCCTTCCTTTTTATCTGAATTTCTTTTTGTTGCAGCTCAAGAAGTTCATAAGGACTCCAGAGATCCCTTCAAAGCATGTGAGGAACTGGGTCCCAAAGGTCCTGGAGCAGAGGCGACAAGGCTTAGAGTTGTACTTGCAGGTAAGTCTTCTCTCATTGGTGTGAAAGTAAAAGCAGCATGCCTTTTCAGAGTGGTAGTATCCAAAACTTTTGTAGACACTTCAGGCACAAAGTGGGCTGTTTTACTGACAGGCAATTTTAAATGTGGGAAATGAGTTGCATCCTTACTAGCAGTGATGATTTCTGTTCAGTTAGCATGACTAGCAGCTGGAAATCTGGACTGTTTGCATTTTATTTCTTACTCTGACATAGGCTTCTGACTGGCTTTGGGTAACCTACTGGTACCAGATTTTCCTGTGTGTAAAATAGTAATCATTCTTTACAAAGTTGTTTTTGTTGTGCCAATGAAAAATACTATGGAAGAGGAAAAAAAAAAAAAAAAGGCTTTATTTAACCAACCTCTGCTTAGATGGACTAGGAAAGAAGCAGCTCATCAAATATATATTATCTACTGTACATGCATCTATCTGAATTGTTCGTCTTATTGAAATAGGCACATCATCTCATATTCATTTTACTCAGGGCAGTTGCATTTAGAAACCTAGTTTATACTTACTTGGGCATTGATTTTGCTACATACTGTAAAGGGAGTCTTGAGGAGTGATTTGGACATACAGACATCTAAATATATGGGTGATAAATCTTGTCCTTTTTAAATAGATGGAATTTCTGCTCTCGCCATGATTGCTTCAAAGATTATTCTCTTTTTAAGTTTAAAATGCCCAATGGTGTAATTCCACAGGCATTTCTATGGTGACAAAACCAGATTAAGTTGTTCCTCAACATGTCATCCCAGTTCACTGCACCTTCAGCTCTTTTATTAAAGGTGACCATAGAAATAATCTGAGTGAAAAGATAACATTTTGGGGAAGATGGCAAGAGAGTCATATTCTATTTTTACTCAGATAATTTCAGAGATCTGATTTATGTCATCATCCGCAGTTGTGCTGGCACAACTGGGAGAGTGGTGAACTGCAACATAATGTACAGTGAGCTGCCATCAAAGAAAATGGATGTTAACCTGCATTGCCCTGGAACCTGCCTGATTTTCAGGAAGGTTTGTAAGAGAAAACTCCTTAAGGAGCAGGAAATAATTACAGTGTGATGCAAGAGAGTATTACTTCTGACATTACACTTTTATAAACAAGTTTGGAAAGGAGGAAGATACATCTTAAATTTTATTGTGATGTAAGAAGAGTTTCAGGCAACATAGTTTATTTTTAAATTTAAGTATTTAGTTATTAATTGCTAAATTGAAACATGTTATCCCTTTTTTCTTACTGCTCCACATGATTTATAGTATCATCGGCATCTAAAAATTAATTTTAATTAATCTGCATCTAAAATTTATTGTTGTGGGTGAGAAAACATTGCTGTTGGAGAGACTTTAATTTTGAAAAAGAAAAGGGTCTTTTGGTTTTGGTGGCTATCAGCACAGCTTGCACAATCATCTGTTTTTCTTTTGTGGATATTTGCTGTGACTTGCTTTTTTAATTATTTTCATGAAGCTGTCTTTAGTGGAACACCAGTACTAAGACACATGTACCCATTCCTCTTATGAAGTTGATTTCGTTAAAAAGATACAGGGGTAAATGGCTTAGCACTTTTAATTGCTGATAAACTTTAGAAGAACATCTCCCCCTACTGGAAGAGTTAGTCAACTCTTGCTCTTCTACATTCCCGTACATTTAATTGACTTTTCCCCTCATCTGTTGTTAGTGGCTATCATAGGAAAACACAGGGTAAGGTTGAAGTGGATGACTGATGAAAAAAAGGCCAACCATATTAATGTGCATACCAAATTAAAATAATTAGTAATAAATAGTTTAATAAATTAAAATCATTAAAAATAATTAAAATAATAAATCTATAATTGAAATCTGGAGAAAAATGAGGTGAAATTTGACTATTTGAAATGGTCTGTATCAACTAGTAAAGAAAGCAAGGAGTTCCATTGTCTGAGGTTGAAAATTTACACTCTTACTTCTTTGTGATCTTTTGTATTGTGTTTACATGGCAAAGTTTTGGTGGCAGGAGGATTTGCAGGGGTGACCTCTGTGAGCAGAGCCCAGATGCTGCCCCATGTCAGAGCAGAGCCAGCCCCAGCTGCTCCAAAAGTGTCCCACCTCTGGCTAGAGCTGAGCCAGGGAGCAATGCTGGGTGGGCCTCTGGTAGAGCAGAGTAAAGGAGAGGAAAACAAACAAACAAACAAAAAAAAACCTGCTGCACAACAGCAGTTGGGAGAGTGAGGAGTGCAGCCCTGCAGCCCCCCAGGTCAGTGCAGCAGGGCAGGAGGGCAGGAGGTGCTCCAGGCAGGCAGCAGCAGCTCCTCTGCAGCCTGTGGAGAGGCCCCTGGTGGAGCAGGCTGTCCCCCTGCAGCCCATGGGTCCCACATGGAGCAGATCTCCACGCTGCAGCCCATGGGTGGAGGAGCCCCCGGTGGAGCAGGTGGATGTGGCCTGGAGGAGGCTGCGGCCCATGGAGAGCCCCTGCAAGAGCAGGGGGTCTGGGGGGAGCTGCTGCCCACCCGTGGGGGACCCGTGCTGGAGCAGTTTGCTCCTGGGTGATGATGGACACCGTGGTACGGAGCCATGTGGGAGCAGTTGTTGAAGAGCTGCTGCCTGTGGGAAGCCCACACAGGCTCAGTTTGGGAAGGATGGCATCTGTGGGAGGGACCCCATGTGGAGCAGGGGCAGGGAGTGACCCTGAAGGAGCCGTGGAGATGAAGTGCTATAGACTGACCACAGCCCCCGTTCTCTGCGCCAGGCAGGGGGAGGAGGTAGAGAAGTATTTGTAGGTGGGAAGGTGTTTTTAGTTCTCACTCCTCTAATCCTTTATTAATTGGCAATAAATAATATTAATCTTCCTTACCTTGAGTCTGTTTTGGCTCTGATGGTAATTTGTGAGTTATCTCCCTGTCCTTATCTCAACCCATGAGCTTTTTCTATTTTCTACCCTTGTCCATCTGAATAAGGGTGGTGAGAGAGTGGCCTGGTGGTGCTTAGCTACCTAACAGTATTAAACCACCACATCACTCAGTGATGAAACCTCAATTTAAAAGCCTTTCAGTGAATGCTGTTTTTTTATTTTTTGGAGTAGATGGACAGAAGCTCACTAGATTTTTGTGAAGAATAGCAACATCATGAATAAACCAAATATTATTCGATTGTGATATCCAAATGTTTATTTTCTTGAATTAAACAACATCCATTGTCAGCTAATACCCATTAGCTGTATTGTTCTCCTTGGTTTTGAAAGCTAGGTGAGGATTTGCACTTATTATAATGGTCTGATTTTCATGGAGTCCTGATTGATTTATGTCAGTATTTTAAGTGGCTTTCATATTCTACAAGCTTGCCTAGAATTTACAACTTTTTTCTTTTTAGAATTGTGGAACAACAGACTGGTAAATACTATTTTATTTATTCAAGAGTACGTATAGTAATTCAGCAATATGCATAATAATAATTCAGAGCCCTTGTGAATGCTGAGAACAATCAACTGACTGACAAGTGAAAGGAAGGATTATATTTAATCTGTTAATGAGGAAACAGATGTAAAGATAAGTGAATGATAAAACACAGCCCTAAACATTCAAGCAAATTAGTATGAAGCAATAAGCAAGCGCTCCTCTGCTGATCCGTGATAACTGTCAGTGTGCATGAGCTTAGCCTACAGCATGCAAGATTTTCATTGAGCTGGTTTCATCTTTGCTAAAATAGAAAGTGCATGTTACTGGCAGTGAAAGAGGACTAAACCAGCTCTAACTAGCTTGTGCTGGCTATCAGCTAAGAATATTCTCACAGTTACCACAAGTCAATTATTGTGTGATATAAATTCTGACTAGATAGTAAATTACATAGGTATCTGAGCTTGTAGCTTGCAATACAGCAGAGATTAGAATCCAGTTGTTTAAATTTAAAATTTATAAAATAAATAATTGGATTACATTATTGCTGACAAAAATCTCTCTGCAAGTACTGTTAGATTGCACAAAGATTTGCACTTCTCTAAATGCAGATGTTAATATGTCTTCTCTTGAGACACTTCCTGAAGAGTTTGATATTGAGAAAAGACAGAACATAAATTTAATGTAGCTGGTTATGTAGTCTCTAATGTGAGAGGGGCAGCCAATTGGACTTTGATTAAAAGTCCATGACTGCTGATAGTTTGAAGAAATGCTTGCTTGAACGTACCAGAAGTTAAAGGTAAGTGTTGAAGATAATAGGACAGACTGCTAATTGGCATTGTACTTTCTGGGTGTTTTTATTTTTTATTTTTCATCTGCTGTATAACCATGGAGTGACCACTTATCACAAAGCAATACAGAAATATGTTATGCTTTGATAGTGTATTTAAAGGTACAGACTGCTTGAAATGTTCCCTCCTGCACACCATTGTTTGTGTATGAGTTCAGTAAGTCACCTTTTGGATGGGCCAACTGCACCAGTAGTTGGGTTTTTATTTTGGAGACATTGAAGACATTGTTGAGACTCCTAGGGGCAGCACTTAGGGACCTTATCTAATTGCATATTGAAGCAACTGCAGCTGTGTTGTCAATCTGATCGGTATTTGTTACAATTAGATTTTGTATGATGTACTCTTGGAGGAGCAGTTTTTATGGAGCTTATTTCCAGTGAATTGGTAATGGGGAAGAATTTGATCTAACCACCTGCCCTCTACTGATTTGGAGTTAGGTCATATCCTTGTCCCAGTAAGCTGACACTGGATGTTATTGCCATCCAGTCTCTCTGCCCTAGGGGCTTGCCCTTTGACAGACCTTCCTTTTAAAGTTCAATGGAATAGATATTTTCTAACCCCCTTGGGCAGAAGAAATCTCATCATTTGCTGATATCATCAGCCCAACAAGATAACAGACATTGTTAACAGAATTCACTGTGAGGTGGTACCCACACCTCAACATGAGAATAAGTAGCTGCTAGTCTTCACTGAAATTATTTGGTTATGGAGATTTTGAAGAAGACCCATATTTGTGACGAGCTTGAGGATACTAACTTGGGGTCTAGGTGACCTGAGGAAATTCTTCTTGTGACTGGCAGGAATTTAATATAAAACTGAAGGCTGTAAGCCTTCTGAACTAGTCTGTACATATGTTAGGTCTTTATGTACACACATTTCTAACCAGAGATAGTACATAGAGCTAATAGTTCTCTCTCAGTTGAGGTCAAGAAAATGTACTTGCCTTTTATTTACTCTTGAACTTCGTAAGAAGAGAATCGTCATGATTCCTGGAGATAAGATTGGTTAAAGTGCTGCTTGGCTGTGAGACTTGAAGACTTGATGAACTTCAACATTCCAGAGTTTCAGGAGTCCAGATCTTCAAAATGAATTATGGAGTGTATGAAACTGGACTAGAGATTTGTTTTCCATTTAAGGAAATAATCTGGAGATCTGAGAAGCACTTTGACCTATATTTCAGTATTTTTCAAAATGAAGTTCTCTTAAAAAATATTTTAACTACCAATCCTTCCTGAAAAAAAGATAAATAAAACTGAATCTGTTATGATTTTGCTTTTCAAAAGTAGAACACAATCCTATCCTCCTTAACTGTCCTGGCTTACAGCGGGATGGAGCTAGGAAAACTGCAGCTATAGTGATGAATAATGTCCAATTGCTTTATGTGTAAGTTCATCAGAAATATAAAGGAGAAAATCACTCATTATTATATTACATTTTTTACTCTGTTTTGGGGAACTGTTCAATAGCATAAGTAAAAAATAGGCATAAATGAGATATTTCTGCAGTTCATGACTGCAGAAAAAAAAATGCCTTATGGAGTATTTTTCCTAAAATGTCATTTCTTCACGGACCATGATGATTTTCTTTAATTACTTCAGTAAGTATTGATACTAAATTCATTGTGGTAAAGTTAAAATAAATAAACTATAAATAAAGTCTTCTCTAACTGGACAATGGATATGAAAGATTAATAAATCTCAAAATATTAATTAACCTCCTCTAGCCCCAGGGGAAAAAGAAAAACAAACAAACAAAAAACCACCTCTGACTTTAGTCACCAATCTCAATTGTTCGTATTCTGAAGCTGTTGAGATGTCCTCAGTTCTTTTGATCTAGTTTTGTGCTGTTGCTTCATAAAAGTTTTAGATTCAGTTAAAAGAAATTATTGGAAAGACCTTTTTGATGATTTGGAAACTGGTGCAGAGTGTTGCTCGTCTAATACAGTGTTTCATAATATAAGGTTCAACTTTCTCAGTCTTTGCCCCTTTTCACTATCATCCTGGTGAGTTAGATGATTTGATCTTTTAGTGTTGACGAAATGGAGTTTTACATCACCTAGTGGGGAGTTTCATTAGTTTCTCACTGCTTAATTGATTCGACTTCTGTTGACCTCTTGCTGTTCTAACAAGGAGGAGTGTGAACCCCATCACTTATAATCTTGTCCATCCTCAAGAATATTGGAGAGGTCTCTTCTCTAAGAAAAGCCATCTAGACTCTTGATGCCAGTCTGCAAGTGCTCCATTGTGTACTTTGGCTAGAATTTTGCCTTTTAATAGCTAAATAACACTTCTCTGTAACTATAGCTGAAATACTGCTTCAGAGCTGTCTTGGTTGGAGGAGGATCAGAAGGTGTGTGAAAGTGAGGAACAGAAGCTTTTAATGATGCACAGGACTTTTCACTAGTTTCTCTTCATAAAGTGGAGGAAAAAATATCTTACAGTAGTACATAAAAATCAGCCTGAGCTCTGCTATGCAGAATAAAAGGTAGGCTGTCGTATGAAGAGAGGGAGTCTTGGTCTGTGGATTACTTGAAGTTGACATAGAAAACTAGAATCAGAAGCATTCTGTAAGTGTATAATAACTGAAACAGTTCTTGACTTTGCATTATTAGTATTAAAGGAGAAAGAAAGAGAATGTCTGTAGACATAGATGGCTTTGAACCTGTGCTGTTGGAGCTTTTTAGAAATATTGACATCTTTGTATGTGATATGTGCACTTCTATGAGACATTCTGTTGCTTTTGCCCAATGAAAATAAATCATTGGCTACTAATTAATTCTGTAAGGGTAATGGCAGAAGGACCATAGAACTACTCAATGATCATTCAGCTATTCAAATTTTAACTCTGTATACTTCATTTATGGCATTTATCCATTCTGTCAATGTTAATATTCATTATAATTGTCCTTCCTTTGTATTCTCAGAAGTGTGCTCTGTATCAAGAGTTATGTTATTCCTGAATACCTGTGTATTGTTACCAAAGTGTATGGTGAATGCCAAAAGTCTAAACTGTTTCAAGGGAACACTGGAAAAGCTAGCTCATGGAAGAGTTCACGTTTGCATGGAAAATCTGTAGAAATAACTTCTGAGGTTGCTGAAGTATTGAAGGAAACATTTCTTATGTAAGTCCTGGTCATTTGTACTCTTTCTTGATATCCATGTATCTCAGCCGTTTTTGGAGACAGTGCTATGCAGCTCTAAATGGACCTTTGGTAATACATTATTATTTTTCAGCTTGCTACTGAATTTGATGAAACATCACTGTGTTTTCATGAATGAAACCCTGCCTGTATCATGAACACTATTCTTAAAAGAAAGAAATGTTGAATCATACGGTTGGTAAGATATGGTTGAATTATACTGATATAATGAAGAGCAAAAGGCTAATGCCTTTTGGGATTAAATGATTTACTTTACACATGTGAGGTAATTGGATTTGTATTTAAAAGCTGAACTCATGAAACTCATGAAAAGTGAACTCACTGAAAGAAATTTTAAACATTAAAGCTTCTGTGCAAAATGTGGGCCGAATTTTGTTCTTCTTCACCTTATTCTGTGTGTGACTTACCTGTGGGCCTTTTCTCTCTAGACTTCTCTTTAACCATTTACCATATCTGAGGGCAAGAGCTGCATAGAATTAATTTTGACTTCTTTGTGTCATTCATTAGCCACCACAAAGCTTTCTGTACAAGTGATCCTTCCCTTCGACCTTTGTACACATTCTCTGTTGGGATCTATTTCTAACTAATTTAACAGCAAACTGGCTTATTTGCAGAAAAATAAAAATAAAAAATCCTATCAAGTCCAGAACAGATACTTATCTTCCTGATTGCTGTTTCTGGAAAGCAGTGTTGTTTTAAAAGCAGATGAATACACTGGGAGGAAAGAATCTACTTTTAGAAAGTTGCAAGTAGAAGTTGGAAACAATGAAATAAGATTTAACTGATGTCCTGCTGCAGAGGCTGTTGAATCACCCCCATCCATTAATCACATTGAAAATTCTCTCCATTATCCAAAATTAATCAGTGTCTTGCTTCTCTAATGCCATTTAGTCTGCAGTAATCAAGGTTGAACTCTACCTGTAAGGAGCTGTAAAAGCAATGGTATGAAGTATAAAAAGTCAAAACGTTCTTTGTCCTTATTAAAGATTGTGGGCAGAGTGTTAAATAATATTAATGGCTGGGATTGTCAGTACTTAACAGTACTTTCCTAGTACAAGTGATTTTATTGATCGATACAGTCTCAATGTAACAGGGCAGATTATTCTACTGATTTTATCGAAACCTTAACTAAGTTTGTTAGTGTACCACATATCTTTAAATAGATCTAGATGATGATGTAGATTAAGAAAAGCAGACCACCATCCATCTTTTTTTGATCGGTTAATAACTTAAATCCATCATTGCTAAGACCAGCTCTTTTAAGATTCTGTTGTGCATACGTTTTTTGGTGGTACAGATACGTAGCTGGTTTTAGATGGCTGTGGGTTTTAAGGAAGTGTGCTTGACATGCATACTTGAATATTGGCTAAGAAGAGGTGTAAAATAAGAGGAAAGCAAAATAATTTTGCAGATAATTTAAAGGAGAGCTTTTTAATAGCACTTTCTGCTTGCAAATGTGTTTCCTACAGAAATGCTCCAAGCTTTTTCAAGCATGCTTGGGAAAATTACCTGATTTATGTTTTAAAAGTATGTATTTTTTCCTTTATCTTCAGTAATCTGTGTTTGTTTGTTATTGTTGATGGTGTGGTGGGTGGGTGGTGTTTTTTTTTTCTGTATAGAACTCTGCTGCATGAATTGATCTCTCATTTTGCTCTTACATGTCAGAGCTGATCAAAGTAAATTTTATTCAGTTAAAAGCAAAATGTATATTAGAAGTCATGACGGGTTTAGAAACCATGCCTAAATGTTCGTTCTCTTTTCACTGCGCCGTATATTATCATGCTATATTATCACTTACTGTCACCCAAATTAAGATGAACATCAAATTGTAGTTATTGTGTGTAAACTGTAGTATTACACACAGAGTGAGAAATGGTCTCCATCATGGCCCAAACAGACCTTGTGAGAACTGAAAGAGCTGCTCAGACCTTCAGTTTCAGGGAGGGAACTCCGGAATCTGGAAGTTCCCCTAGGGCCCAAAGGCAGAGGTGAGTGCCCAGATGGATGAACTTTTTGAGCAATTTGCAAGTTGCAAGAGGAGCTCAGCAGCCAGCATAGGATCTAGGAACTGGAGTGACAGGTTGAAGGATGGTATTGGGAACTGGCATGGGATGAGCAACAGCCTTGCCTTAAGTCCTTGCATGGGGAAGATAAGCTGGCTTCCAACCTTGATCTGATGGACTTGACTGAAAAGGGAGACTGAACCCTTGTCTCTGCTTGGAGCAGAAGGAGGAGTGTTCCCCATGCACTCAAAAGAGCTCCTAAACAACAGATATGGTGCTCTTGGGCTGGAAAAAGGAGAGAGTGAATAATTGTCAAAACCCGGGAGAGGACAACCACACGAAGTTGATCCAACAAGCCACCTGTGCTAGAACCAGTGCCACCAGAAAAGCACAAAGGGTGCTAGTAATTGGCAATTTCTCACTGGGAGGCACTGAGGCACCCATTTGCCGTCCACTCTCTAGAGAGGTTTGCCTGTCAGAGGCACCACATTCACAATATCACAAAGAGTCTACCGAGCCTGGTAAAGCCAGAGGACTAACTCCCATTCCTACTCTTTCACGTAGGGTCAAGTGAGGCTGCAACAAGGAGATTCTGAAATATCAGAAGGGTCTTTATGTCCCTCAAAAAGATGTGGAAGGTATCAGGAGCACAGGTAGTGTTCTCCACTGTCCTCCAGTTGGAAATTGAGACCCAAGAAGAAGGAGATTAATGGATCAGGTGGATGATAGGCTGTGTGGCTGGGGCCATGCTCAGGGTTTTGGATTCTATGATCTCAGACAAAATGGGCATGTTGACACTGGATGGGGCACACCTGACCCCAGAGTGCTGCAGGCAGCAAGCAGGCTGGATTTATTAGCCGAGCTCTAAAGTGGGTTCAGCAGGGAAGGGGATGTACATCTGAGTAAGAGAAGAACCAGGAAGCACTAACTTTAGGGAAATACCTGTCAATTGTTCCAGAGGAATAAGGGAGGGCTTCTCTAAAAAGGTGATGCTGCTGATAGCCCAGCAGAAGTACCTCTTCACCAATGCACATAACATAGGAATTAAACAGGACAAATTGGAAACCAGTTAGAAAACTAGGACCTGACTGCTGTCATGGAGATGTGGTGGGATGAATCACATAACAGGAACACTGCAATCAAGGACTAGAACTGAGAACTGGTAACCAAGAGCAGGTAAAGACAGACATGAAGAAGGCTGAGATACTCAACTAATTCTTTTCTTCAGTCTTCACTGCCAGTCAGCCTTCCCACATCGCTCATTTCCCTGAACCTCTCGGCAGGGGCTTCGGGAGCAAAGTCCGTCCCAGAGTAAGTGAAGAGCAAGTTTGAGACCACCTGATGGAAGTGAACAGGTACAAAGTTATTGGGCCCAATGCCATACATCCCAGAGGCCTGAGGGAACTGGCTGATGGAGTTGCCAAGCCTCTCTCCATCATATTTGAAAAGTCCCGGCAGTCAAGTGAAGTCCACGGTGACTGGGAAGAGAGAAACACCACTCCCATTTTTAAAAAGGGTAGAAAGGAGGACTGGGGAACTACAGATCGAAGAGCCTCACCTCTGTGCCTGGCAAGATCGTGGAATGGATCCTCCTGGAAGCAATGACAAGGCACAGGCAGGACAAGGAGGTGATCTGAGACAGCCAGCATGGCTTTACCAAGGGCAAATTGTGCCTGAGCAGTCTGGTAGCCTTCTGTGGTGATGTGACTGCCTCAGTTGTCAAGGGAAGACCAACTGCTGTCATCTGTGTGGACTTGTGTAAGGCCTTTGACACGGTCCCACATGACGTCCTCATCTCCAAACTTGAGAGAGATGGATTTGAAGGATGGATGAAGATGATCAGAGGGCTGGAGCACCTCTTCTATGAAAACACGTTGAGGGAGCTGGGGTTGTTCAGCCTGGAGAAGAGAATGCTCTAGGGAGACGTCTTGTGGCCTTTAAGTACTTAAAGGGGGCTTATAAAAAGGATGGAGAGTGACTTTTACACAGACAGATAGTGATAGGACAAGGGGGATGGTTTTAAATTGAAAGAGGGGATATTTCGATTAGAAGTTAGGAAGAGAGAGGGTGGTGAGGCACTGGCACGGGCTGTCCAAAGAAGCTGTGAATGCCCCATCCCTGAAGGTGTTCAAAGTTAGGTTGCCAGTGGCTTTGGGCAACCTGTTTTAGGGGGTGGTGTCCCTGCCCATGGCTGGGAGGGTGGAACTGGATGATCCATAAGGTTCATTCCAACCCAAGCTGTTCTGTGATTTTGTTGAGCATACACTCAATACAACCATAAGATTTTTGAGGGCAGAGAAAGAAGCAAAGTTCTTTGATGGAGATATCACAGCCTTTTTAAGGAAGACTGTGGGTATTAAAACTTGAGTGCCCATCTTTTGGCTCACTGCTACAGTCTGCTGACTATCAGTCATTCTAATGATTCTATGATTCCTCCTAGAGAAATACAAAGTTTGGGACTCTCATTTCATTTAGCCATGATGAAAGAAAAAATGGCCAGCTTCCTAATCCTGAAGACAATTCCTCATTTGGCATGTAGGCATTAATTTTTTTTTTTTTCCTTAATAAATATTTAATAAATTTGCATGAATTTGTTGGGGAAAGAAGGGATGAAAAAAAGTTAAGCAGTTTTTGTCCATTATGTTAAAGAAAGGAAGAAGCTATAATTCTTGCAAAGGGTTGTTATTATCCCAACTTGTACTATGGTAGAATGACTCATTTTTCCCCATTTTTAATCAATATACAGTGTTTTAAACATATTTTTATTTCCTTCTCTGTGTTGTTTTACATAAGCTGACTCTTATTTTTGGTGCACAAATAATGATTTCTTTTTTAAATTGGACTTTCAAGGCAAGTTAAGTCTTACAGGCTACTTCTTCAGAATCAATCTGCCAAGTTACTTAATGAATTGCCAATGATGGGAAAAAATATTTTCTAGTTTTTTATTATTGCATGTGTAATGCAATAAACTATGCTCTGTTGCAACTGTTCAGTAGTATATAACAAAATTAACAGGTAGTTTAGACCTACATTCGAGAAATCACTGCCTTTATTCAATCCAATAGTATTATTTTTCTTACACTCTTTGTGTGACTGAAGACTATTAATTCAATTTCTTCAGGTATTTGTAAACTGCATGTGAGCACTGTACTTCTGTACATGTACTTCTGTACATGAAGAAATGAACAAACCTATCTTTATAGCAGGATTTGTATTTTTCACATAAGAGACAGGCCATATTTGGAGGTGAGAGAAAGAAAACAAAATAGTGAATACATGCTGAATACCTGAGTACAATCCATTCTGTGCTTTGGATGAAGCACAGCTCTTGGGTTCAAAAAGCAGTATGGGGTCGTGTAAGCAACAGCTAATACATCTTTACGTACCAGGAAGCTGAATCAAAGTTTGATTGATAAAGTTAATCTGACAATTCTTCACCTCAAAGTGTGTATAACTTCCAAATTTTTATCTAATATTGTTTGTATCTGGTGTAGGGACTGGAAAACAAGGCATATGAAGAGTGGCTGAGAGAACTGGGGTTGGTTAGTCTTGAGAAAAAGAGGCTGAGGTGAGACCTCATGGCTCTCTACAACTACCTGAAAGAAGGTTGCAGCGAGGAGGGAGTCAGTCTCTTTTCTCAGGTGAGAAGTGTTAGGGCACAAGGAAACATCCTCAGGTTGTGCCTAGGGGAGGTTTTGATTGGTCATCAGGAAGAATTTGTTCATGGAAAGGGTGGTTGGGCACTGGAGCAGGCTGCCCAGTGCAGTGGTGGAGTTGCCATCCCTGGAGGTGTTTGAGAGATGCGTGGGTGTGACACATAGGGACATGGTTTAGAGGTGGATTTGGTCATGTTAGGTGATGGTTGGACTTGATCTTATGGGTCTTTTCTGACCTAAATCATTCAGTGATTCTACAATTCAGTGTAGACCATTCTGAAGGAAAAAACAAACAAACATCCACATCTGTAGAACTAACTGCAGGGTTTTACTGGAAATATACTGTATAAAGTGAGCAGTAGTTCTTGAGTTTCTGTTTTAAGGATATTGTATGGAAAGAGCATAGGCACGCACACAAAAAAAGAAAAAAAAAAAAAGAAAAAAAAAAAAGAAAAATCTTTGCAAGAATGGCACAAAAGCAAGAGATAGGAACTGGTCTGGCAGAAGTGAGCAGAGGGCACAACTAGAACAACCTAACCTCAGTTAGGTTGTGGGACGGAGATCAGTGAGCCTTCTGGTTTGGTCCTGCAGTAAACTGCACTCTACTACCTCAGATAAAATTCTGTTTTATGTGTTGTTTTTTCATGTCTTTGATAGTGTCTTGCATGCCTCCTTCTGAAGGACATGTTGAAGGATTTCAGGGTGAGCTAAGGGGGAGAAGGGGTAGCCTAGTAGAATAACAAATGTCTGTTCTCTTCTGCTAACACTATCTTCATGCACATCAGCATTGCTTGCCTTTATTTTTTCTTTTCACCAGCTCAGTGTCTCTGTAATCAGAATATAATATGGATTTAGTTAAGAGTAAAAAAGCTAATTTTATTGAAGCTGTTGACTGTAGAATATCTTGACTTAAACGGACTTGAATTTAAGTGCATGTACAAATAAATCTTCATTACTAAATAATGCTAAATTTATAATTCTGTTACAAATTTTTCCCATTTACATTAATGCCAGAAACCTTCATAGAGTTTCTAGTTGTGATAAATGCTATGAATTCTACATTAAAAACAAATCAAAAATATTGATATAAATTTGAGGTTTGCTGTGCAGTTTTTTTAAAATTGTTCATAACTATTGTTGTCTTTATCTAATATACTTTTTCTTCTGTAGTGAAAAAGTTTACAGAAACAAAGCGTGGAGTAGAAGTAGAACCTTAATTTCATTAGGCACGTTGTAACTGGTGAAGATTAATGCATATATCTCTTGCTAATTCTTTTCAATTACTCAGTTCATATAAATTCCCAAACCTTGTTAATTATTCTGAAGTCAAGTGGTAATTTTTAACAGTATTTCCACAGCAAGGGAATTTTCCTGGTGTAACCTTGCCCTCTGGTAGAAACTCTCAGCAGATTAGGCATTCTGACTCTAGTCCATTCATTTTCAGCACAAGCCTAATTGCTGCCGACTGCCTGCCACAGGTACCCTGGTTATCGTACATTTAAGGGATGCAGGTTCTTCTGAGAACAAATAAGGAAAGATTAATTGTTTGTTTTGTTTCATCCCAAGAGAAATGTGGGAGCTTAATCAAGAAAAATAATTTCTTCTGTTGATTTGGCTTATTTGTAGAAAGGAGTAATTGTGTAGAGGCAGGCATAGAGCTATGCATTTTGAAAGAAATGTTGCCATTTACCTACATGGGAAGCAAAGATACAGCAAAATGAATGTAACACAGCATTGGAATTGATGGGGATGGTTCACATTTCTCATAGTAAGTAATTTGGCTGCTGGGCTTTTATTTGAACCAATATTGCTAGGTGGTATTGTCATTTGTTTTGTCTGCTTCTTTGGAAATCTAATCAAGGAGACAATAGTAGGGGGAAAAACGCTTTTCCAAATTGTCCTTAATTGCTAGAGCACAAAGTGAACTAAACACTCTGGTATTTCCAATTAAAGAACTTGTTTCCAGCAAGGACCATTAAATCTATCTTTCCCAATCTGATAAATAAGCTATCAAAGAGTGGAACAGATTAATTGAGAGCAATTAGTTCAAAGCTCAGTATAAAAGTCAGAGTAAACCAACGTTATCAATGAATGCAAATTTCAAATAAAGCACTAAGAAACACTGTTGCAGCAAAATGGAGTTGAGAGTACACAACTGAACTGAACACAAAAGAAAATTTCATCTGTGATACAGCAATTAGCCTTGCTTCTCCTCACAGCAGAAGCATTAATTGCCATTTATTTTGAAGACCTCTGTTAATGGGGTGTCAAATTGTATTTGACACTTTTGCTACATCCATTTCTCTTACAACATGGTGCAAGAAATAAAGGCATAGGAAAATCAGAGATCCCACAATTCAGAGCTATCACTTGACTTACTCTGATTATACTTAAAACTCATGAAAGCCCTACTTATGCTACCACTTGTGTTTGTAACTGTCTGGTAGACAAGTCTGGTAAACAAGGTTAGACAAGTGTGGTTTGTTAATGTCAATAACCAGTAGCACTTTTGTTTGGTAGAGACTTAAGCCTAGCATGTTAGAGTTTGATTCCTCCTTAATGCAGGTGAGTCTCCCTACTGATGCATATCTACACAGTGTTGAATGGTGGCTCTTTCTTCCAGGTATCTGTGCACGCCAGTTCATATTGGCCCACATGCTGTAAGCTACACTCTGCACATGGTCTGGATATTTCCTTTAATGATAAACTGTAGGAGAGCTGGCTGGATGTTCAACTGAAGGGCCAGACTTTTGATTTTAGAGAGAGTTCATCTGCTTGTGAAGAGAGCCTCCCTGTCATCTTAGAAATAAATTTATTGACTTCGAGTGTTAGTATGCTCAAAGAAAGTATTGAAAGTAGGTTCAATTGATGGTGTTAGCTGTGTATGTAAGGCTTTAGAGTTACATGCTCCCAGATTTATTCCACCAAGAAGAAAGAGTTGGGCTATACACATAGTCTGTTCCACACTAATCAGACTTAATTTCCAAGACAGTTTTAGAGAACTACCTTAGCCTTGGTCAGTGGTATCTCTGCTCTTCGTGTTGGTGTGACTCATGTAAACTGATAAACACAAACATACCAGCTGCCAGAGCTCATAAGGCTGCTCTCCCAGACCAGCAGATTCAGGGGTGCATCCGTGGCCTTTAAAGCAGCTGTGTGGCTGGAGCCTGCTTTTGTGGAATTACAGTTTTTAAATGGTTGGATAAAAATCTTATTTCTTATGCTGTTGCAACCCACTGGGCATGTCTGTTCTAGGAAAATGAAAAGGTCAGTGGTAACTTTCCTGATAAACATTCTGAGAAAATGTCACTCCAGTTACATGTAGCAGACTGGGTGAGCTCACCCTCCATTTTTTAGGATCTTTTTAGTTATTACTTCTAGAATATCATCATCACTAGGAAAATACAGTATTTGTAATTGTGCTGGTGTGGTGTCATATCAGCTCATGTATTGGTAATAACTAACATGCAGCTACAGACATAATGCCTTGAACGAGATACTTCCAGTATTTTTCTTTAATATCTTGTCTGGCAAGTCACTAAGTGAGCACAGTTGTATTTTTTATTCTGAGTAATTGGGTTTATGAGCAGTTGGCTGTAACATTGGTTTCTGCAAAATTCTTAGAATGTCCCCAAAAAAGCATGAGGAATTTAGAAGAGTGAAATCTCTCCCAGTTTCCCGAGATGCCAGGACATCCAGATTTCCAAGTGTGCTTTTCAGCATGGGAACCAGCTCTCACACAAGGTTCAGGGGTGAAGATTACTAATTTAGCATTTTAAAAACACTTATTAAGCAAGAAGATGTCATAGTAAAGCTGCAGTGGAGCAAAGTCTATGCACAGAATTCACAATCAACAGTCCTGTAGCCATCAGCATTTTAGCAATTGTCTCTATGTTATCCCATCAAATGTTCCTCTGTGTATTTGGACTCTTAATCAAGGTCATGCAGCAATACATGCTAATGCTTCTGAGCAGCAGCAGTTATGTAACTTCATAATTAGGAAGCAGGGATTTTTTGTTTGTTGTTTTGTTTTGTTTATAAGGTCATTGTACTTACGTGCAGTGATGCTTATTGGCTTTACAGGTAGATACCTTTATTACTAACTTGCATTCAGAGCCACGCAAGTTTGGATCCTAACGCAAGTTAGGATCATCTCTTTTCACAACCTTAATTAGTTATCCAACTTTAAACACTGGAATGATGAAGATGTGTACTGGAAGAGTAAGTTACCAAAGCAGATTGGGGTCTTTTTTAGTATCAGAAATAAAGGCTACTGGGTTTTATGATTAATTTGTGCTCTAATGATGCAGGTGGCTGTCAAGAATTGTGCTCAAATGCAGATACTCAGGAACAGTCTTAATCATGTAAAAGTAGAGACAACATTTCAGTCTGGTCTAGCAGCCGGGCTTGGCATCTCAAAAAAGATTGACAGTGGACAAAAAAAAATCCCAATTGCTTTAGCTTGGGCAATTATTTTTGCCCAGTTTTTACAAAGGGGTGATATTCACTAAAGAAATCAGACAGGAGTCCAGCATCAGACCACTTAGTTGATGCTGTGGTAGTGGAGGGGTGGAGAAGACAAGCTCATTAATGTGTGGATGGAGACATCTAAATTATTTTTCCTGTATTGTATTTGCCATTTTTCCCAACCATCGTGTTATCATTTTTGTATGTGTACTAGAGTAATTTGGCTTCACGTCACTACCCAGTTTTTCTGGGTTGTTGTTTTTGTTGTTTGTTTGTTTTTCCATTTTTTAATTTCATTTCATTTCATTACATTAAAGTTGTGTAAATTAAGTTCCGTGACAGTCCCCATGACTGGTTCATTCAGTCTAAATATCAGTCAAAGTGTTGTCTTCTAATGATCAAGTGCAGGTCACTTCTGTGTCCCACAGACAATTGTAGACATAAATTCTACTATAAACCCTCTCTGAACTCTTATACTGTATCCATATCCCACTTTGATTTCTGGGCACCAGTTACTGGGCACCTTACACTGATGGCATACTCCACTTTTATTTGCTTAATGTGAAGTCCAGAGTCTAATTAAGCTCTTTGTATTTTAGCATGTTTTTCTCCCTTAATTGAGGAAGTAGGAAAGGTGATTTAAAATATCAGTGTAACCTTAGCTTCAGTTGCCAAGGCTTATTTGTAGGGCAAGCAAGAGCCTACAGGGACAGACTAACCACTAGGAAGGGTGCAACACAGCCTTTCTTGCCAGTTATTCTTGCATGAGAAACCCAGAGAACAACAACAACAACAAAATGGGCTAAAAATGAGTAATAGTGGTAAAGGAAGTTTCTGAAAATACAGAATATGTGATTCATGAGCTCTTGAGTCCCAGTTTCCAACTCACTGGCCAAAATTACTGGCCAAAATTAAGTAGTCCTCTGGTTGCTGGTTAAGGAGCTTAAAGCAGTTGTAAAATGTAGAGATAACAGCAAAAGCATGAGATTTATAGAGAGCAGCTTGTCATCCTCACACTGTGTTAATGTTCTAGGAATTTTTAACAGAAATCCAGATAGTTATGTTACTTCTGTTAGGGGACTCGCTTGCAATCTTATTTCTCCTTTTGGGAGAACTCGTCCCTCTTTCAATAGCAAGAATGTGGAGAGCTTTATCAAAATCAGAACATTATCTGTAGAGTTGCTACACTCTGATAAATGCAACCTTCTGCTGTTGCTGCTCATCTTCCATCAGCACAGAAGAAGTAAATAAGCATTCACTGACCAAGTTAGGATCGTCTCTTTTCACAAGTAATTGCATTGTTCTTCACCTTTATCAAGGAATCCCTTGCTGGTGAGTTTTGGGAGGGACAAGTGTCAAGGAACAGAACCATAATGAAGTACCTGTGATTGAGCAAGGATTACATTGCTCCGTTAATTCTGTAAAAACTTGTCAGTTTGCCACCCAAATAAATGCCTAGAGTGCGTAAAACATGGAACAGAGTGACCTCTGGAAGAAAAATCAATGGCAATTCATATTTCATATGTCTATAATTGCTTGTGAGAGCATGGCAGCAGTTTGTTTATAGAGCAGCTCGTTCTACCAGGGATTGTTTCCTGACTTTTTCTTCTTTTCGGTGGTGATACCTCTCATGGATTGTGAATTACAGCCAGATGCAGTAATAGACAAGTTTTATTGGTGGCAATTTTTTATTATTGTTTTCACATTACTGTCTTCAGAATTGCTGTGCCGTGCTGTGTTTGAGCCAGTGCACTAATCTGTAGTCACAAGTAAATCGTGTTCACAACTATTTCCTTGGAAGAATCCTGATGCTGTTTTTTACTGTCCTTTTAGTACACAATGCTTTTTCCTCTGTGAAGTTATCCATTTGCTTGTATTTTAACCATCAAACTCAACACATTGTGAGGCCTTCATTTTCAAGAGATTTCTCAGAGAGACAAGGAATTCTCAGTCTGCTAATTTAAAGACAGAATTTTTGAAGTACCTCCCCCACCCTTTGCTTTGCTTTGTTTTTTTTTTTGTTGTTTATTTTTTTTTTTTTTTCATTTTTTTTTAAGATGCTGTTGTAAGATTTGTATCCCCACTGAGGACCGAGATGTCATAGGGATAGAGAAAATGCCGCTCACTTTATGGATTACTGTTAGGTCAACAAAACTTTGGCAGCATTGATTAACTTGACAGTGAGTACAGCAGTACATTTATCACTTATGGCTGTGCTGTAGAAAATCTAATAAGAGGCAAACAATTCCCTTTAGAGCAGTAACAGGTTCACTGTGGCTAACGGTGCATGCACTGGAAATTTCTGACTTTAAATTATACCCTTGCTGCTAGTTGGGTCATTGACTCAAAGCTGCTGCACTTTCACTGCTATGTTCTGTATTATTAATTTGATCAAAATTGTTTGGGTTTCTATAAATGTGATCAAACCGTATATTGGAGTGCATACAAACTCATACGTGTTTTTGAAGAAGGCATGCAGAATGAGCTTGTTCCAAGCTTGTAGAAGGGACAGATTGTATGTAGGAGAGTTAGCTGTCTATTAAAACTAAATGTTTGGGTTCTTACAAGATTATAAAATAAAAAGTGTAGTGTTGCTTATAAATTATCCTCTTGTTCACAGGTATAAATAAACCCAAACACCAAATGCATTTTATTTTATAAGTTTCACTGGTTGATCAGAAGGACTTTTTCATATGTGTGAATGTGTGCTTTATTAATTACCAGTAATTGTCTTAAAAATTCTATGTAAGTTGATTTACAGATATGTTCATGCAGTTGTCTTGTTTTTTAAGAGCTATGAGAAGTGAACAATGAGCAAGTGATTTTTTTCTCTCCAGTGTACAAGTGCTGCTGCTTGACTGCAAGTTACTGTTTGGTACTGGTACTTTATTTTTGGTCATAAATTCATTTTTATGCAGAGTTGTTTGGATTCATTTTAATAATGGCCAGTGCACTGGGAAGTGTCTGCATTGAAAATATGTAGAAAATATTTTTTGCTTTTTTGTTGTTGCGGTTGTTTTTAAGATTTGTACTCAGTTGTTCTTTTAAATGGAAGTAAGATATTCTTTTATAGAAGTTGTACCCAAGCTTTCCTACTGTTGAAATAAGCAACAGTAAGTAAAGACTGTGCACTTGAATAACTTTGTTCCTATACACATTTTCTTCGTTTCTCTTTCCTGTTTGTAATAGTAAGTGCTGATCTGAACATGCAGTGTGGAGTTGAATTTGTGGCTTTATCTTTGTGACATATTCTGCAAAATTACTGTTCAAATGAAAGAGTGCTTAATTTTTTTAATGTTAGGGTATATAGCTCACTAGAGAAGAGCCTTTGTGAGTAACAACTATTATTTCAAATACTTTATGTTATTTTAGGAAACAGTCTAAATTGGAGAGTTTGTTCTGCAATATCTGTAAAAATGATGTCGTTTTCTTTGTTGGGAGAGAGAAGTATTCTACTTGAATCAATTGTCAGGAGGCTTAATGTAATAAGGCAGTTTGTGGTCTGACTAAAAGAAACACTGTGCAAAAGAAATTCCCATAGCAGTTTGTTTTTAACAGAAAAACTGAGTTCACTTGAAACATAAATACATTGAAAACCAAGACTTAATAAGGCAGAGCAGCTTTAGAAGGAAGCAGAGTGGGTTGCTGTCCAAAGCATGTCTTGCAATGGCTGTGATTTAACCAAATATCTATGTTAATCATAGTATAGCTCTATTAACAGTATAACAGCAGGTTCTTTGCAACAAATCATCAGGCAGGATGACATAAGTAACCTTTACATAGTAGGGCAAAAAATTAAAATTAAAATAGTGCTTCCTGATTCATTCTTCTTCATTGTTTGTTTTTGTTTGTTTGTTTATTTTTTTTTAATTTCCTGGGTAGAAGTTGTGTTTCTCCCTCATACTGTATATTAGAGGCAATAAGACATATTTCCACACATTTTCCTGGGTTCATACAATAAAGGAGTTACCCTACTGCCTGCCTTACTGAACAGAGACCTGATATTGATTAACTATCACAGTGGCATCAGAACTACTCTTAGGATTCAATTTTTTTGTTGTTTTGCATATTTTATTGATCAGAAGTGGTAAATGAGCATCAAGCGTGCAAGAAGACGATGAATTGTTTACTTGCATAAAATAACCTTTCAATAAGGGAAGATGCATTGCTCACACTTTTGGTGCTGTTCTGCTGCCCGAAGCAGATGGCATTCAGCTGCTATTGATTTGCTCCTATAGTTACAGAGCAGCATGTAACAAGGCACGCTCATTTCACTGAAAGAGAGGTGAGGGTTTTTTGCCAGGGTGGTGGGAGTGAAAAAGGAAGGACAGTTTTTTTTTTTTTTTTTCTTGGCTTCTTTTTTTTTCCCTTGGCTTTTTTTTTCTTTTTTTTTCATGTTTTTTTCTTAAGGGGGTGCGTAGTGAATAAGAAAAAACAGAAAACCTTGCAACTTCTGTTAGCAGCTCCACAAAAACAAAAAGCGAGGTTTGCATGGTTGCAGAAAAAGGGGGTGTTACTTTCTAGTTCTAGCACTTCTGATAACACTAATTTCTGCTAAGGGCTATTCCCCACAGCAGATCGAATCCATAAGCAAGCAAGTACCTAAAGTTGTTAAAAGCATGCAGAATTTAGCATCATAAAATCTACACCTAACTTCTTTGCTGGTGTATTTTTATTTACACGTTTTACCCTACTCATGTAAAGACTGTTGATTCCCTCAGAACACAAAATCACTCTACAATATGCTGGGCTTGATTCTGCAAACAGTTGATTTCACAGCTAAGAGAGGAATTTGATAACTTGCTGTCAGATCTCCCCTGTAATGGTGGTGGTGGTGGACAAATAGGGAACGTGGACAAAATGAGTTTTTTCTGAAAGTTTATTTGAAAGGGTTTTTAATCCAGCATTTTGGCACTAATGTATTAACAAGCAAGATCTATGTTTGACAGATTTTAATGAAATACAGATATATACTCATAAAACAGAGTAAATAGAGCACAGGAATGGTTGTTCTGGAACAAAACATTGTGTGTAATTGAGAGGCTTTTTTCAGGAAGAGTACTGTGGTGTGTGCTGCTGAGAACAGGGATGCAGTCCCCAGTCTTTCAACATAGAAGGAACCCAGCTGTCTAGATCCACAAGTGAGTTAGTATGAGGATTAACAAACCTAGCCTCTTGATGGACCGGTTAAATATTATGAGAACATGACTGCCATATATTAAAGTCTTCCTTGCATGCCTGTGCTGCAGTGGCTCTTACTGCTGGAAGTGTTTCTGTTCGTTTTTGAAGTCTTAAGAATCAACCTACTCTGATGGTGTTTGGGAAAATAAAATAATTTACTCAATTCTAACTGCCTTGCTATCATTCACGTTATTTACATTGTCTTTAATTTTTAATGAAAATAATTAATCAGTTTTGATCCCTGACAAAAAAAATCTCACAGCATAATTATTGCTGTTATTTACCAATAATTTAATTTCAATAAGCTTATAAGTGGCTGTTAAAAAAATGTCCTCCTTATCTGTTCAAGCATCTGTTATTTCCTGACATAGATTCCAACTTGCTTGTGTCATTTATGAAATGCTGTTTTTCTAGAGTCCATACGGTTAGGTGTATCTAAATCTTGACCATTTGTTTCAGAGTACTTTTGTAGTATAAAGAGGGAAGAAGATGTCTGAATCTTCCACTTTAACATGTTGGTTTGAACCCAGACTAGAAAACTCTTGAATAATTTTTTTATTCAAAGAGGACAAACTTTCATGAGGGTGGTTTTTTTTTTTTTTTTTTCAGAAAACATGTTTTTGAATCAATTACTATCGTTGTCAGCACAGCATTTACCTCACTGTTGTAAGTTGATTGTATCTTGCTCTCCTATGGGGCTAGGGAAATGTTTTAAACATAAGAATTATTACAAACAGAAGTTAACTTAATGTGATCTGGAAGAGCTGTGTGTTTTTAAATGGAATTTCCTGTGTACAGTGGTTCTCAGTGAAACCGAGTTGCTGTCACAAATTAAAACAAATACATTGTTATTATTATTCCTGTGATATCTATTCATGCTGTTAGTGCTGACTTCTGTTTTAGTGTTGTGTTTTTTTTTTTTTCTGTTTTTCTCTTTCTTTCATTTCTGAGTTTATAAGTGGTCAACATTTACTTTGTGCTTCTTTGCTCTTGTATAAGCAACCACTTCATTAGCTCCAGAATTAGGGTATCAAAGTAAATTGTTGTATTAATTATTCAGCAAAAGATAAAACTGATTTTTACCTTGTGTTTGCTGTTGAAGATGAGTAAATGTCTTGCAAATGCAACATGGTATTTTGTTTTTTAAGCTGATTAAAATTTAATGTAAGCATCTGATATTTTAAAACTTAGTTTAACATTCTTCTTACGGTTACTCTTCCAACATTGCAAACTCTAACAAAATAGCGTAGAGTCCTTATTTTAACACCACATTTTCTGCTGAAAAGACTACCAACTCTCAAAACTAAACACACATATATATAAAAATACATTTGGTCAGTTACGTTACCCCTTCTTTACCTCTGCAAAAATGACACAATGAGTTCATTAACCCCAAGTGCAGTGAATTCCCCGTGCTTTTTACATTCTCTTGTTTGGACTTTGGAGTGGGTACCTGCTGCTTAGTCTAATTAGTTTCAAAGGGAATGTCGAATCATTTCTCAAGAGTTTTCTCTGACCCAAAACCTGTGACAAGAAAATATCAGGGAGACAAAATAAGGAGTTACCTTAGAGTTGAATAGCGTTTTTGTTCCACCACCTCGTGCACACAGTTTAAATGGGGGAGTTTTCCTCTTGTGATTTCTGGATTTTTGATGAAATTTACATGAAATTGTCAGTTTTGTGGAGTGCAAGACTTGTTTTCATAGCTAACTTCATCAGTTTTAATCAACCACCTCACTTCCCAGCAAAGCCACTTTTATGAGTTAGTGTGGTGGGGTGTTTCTTATGAGGCAAAAAGCAAAGAAGAATACTATTTCAAGTTTTTTGGGGGGCTTTAAGAGTGTCAGTGTTTTTTTTGGGCTTTTTCAGTTTATTCAAAGCTGTGTTATTTGATCAAAACCCCATCATCTGACCGAAAAACTCTAAGATCCAATTCAACATCTGCATCTTAACAGAATCGTCTGTAACACATTCAGATAGGACTCATCCAGAGGGTGTTCCAGGGGAGATTAAGAAAAAAATCATGCTGCAGGTCTGCTCCTCTGTTTCTGTGATTGCTAGGGTATCATTCTGTTGCATTTGTCTCTGAAGAATGAAGTATGGCTTAATTTTTTAATTGTGGCCTTTTTTTCTGACTTGCTCATAAGTTTCCTCCTTATTTTAATGAGTATTTGCAAGCGTAGTAAATCTATATGGAAAATATGTCGATATAGGAAAAAAGAAAACTATTCTGTGCAGAAATTGGTGACAATTTTTAACTCCCATTAGAAATGAAACATATTAACAAGAGAAAAAAAAACATTTTGATGTATTTTGTTATGTCTAGAAATTAAACATGAAAATACTTACAGATACTGCAGCTACTCTGCAGCTAAAATTATATTTTCTTTCAAAGTATTTTTAATAAAGTGTGAATTATTTTCAATATAGTGTACAGCCTGTCTATGTAAAACTTCTAATTAATTGAAATAACATTCATTTCACTTTCACTTCACATTCAGAAATGTATTTTTTTTAGTTTGTTTTTAATACAGGAAAAGAAAACAAGCAGCATTTGGTTCAAGGTGATCTTTTAAGATTTCTTAAAACATTTGTTCTGTTCCATTAACTCCTTTCTGTTTTATCTTTGCTTTGCCCTAGTGTTATTTGGCTTTTCACATCTTTAAGTAATGTGCACGTTTCTGAAATAAAACTACTCACAGTAGAGAGGGAGAAAGAAGTGTTAGATTATTGTTCCAAAATCAACCCATCATCTTCACTTCCTGCAAGTGCATCAGCCTCCAACTTGGTCTTCTGTCCATGGCAGCCCTTCACATAGGATCTGCAATGCAGAGCAGAGCTCCCATATCTCCTCAGCAAATCTGCACCCTCCCTAAAGCTGGGAGAGGAAGGAGGTAGAGGGCTTGTGGGTGTGAAAAGCCAAGAAACTACTCTTCGCCATGGGGATTTGCTGCTGGGGACTGGCTGGTGGAAGCAGCTTCTTGCCACCACCTGAATGGTGGTGGTTGAGTGAACGAAGGTAGAAGAGTGAGCTGTCTCCCAGCCATGCTCCATCTTCCTTCTCTGACAGGGCCATCCACTACTGCTGACAAGTACACTTGACTGTAACTCAGCTGGTGTAGCTTAAAGTAGTATTTGGAGCAGACTAGGCCACAGGTTCCTCTGGTAGAGCATCCTGCCTTTGATAGTGGTCAAAAGCAGATACATGAGGGAGAACACAAGAACATTCTTTGACACCTTCCCCTTATTACACTCTGTTTCCACGCATTTTCAATTCACCGAATTTCTCTTCAATCAAACTGTTTAGACTATCCTTAAAGACAAGACATAAAACTTCAGCATCTACTACATCCTGTGGCACAAAGTTTAAATAACTACCTGTCCCATTAAGAAGTACCTCCTTTTTTTTCTAACAATATTATGTATTAATTATTAATAACAGTACTTTTTCTTCTAATACTTTTTAATAATCTTTGAATTTGCCTTTTTTAATTGCTGAGGGTAGTGAGCTTACCGTTTGAGAGACCTACTGTAGACCCCAGCACCTCACTCCTCTGGTCACAAATGGTCAGCCTAAAGCCCATCACACTTTGATATTTTTTGCCTATATATTTTCCCTCACTGTAGGCTGTATTCTCCTAATCTCTCTTTGATGACATTCAACTAATTACTTACCTTTGCAAAGATTGCAAGTCTATGTTTGGGGTTTGCCTTAAAGCCTTTGGTAGAATTCTTTGTCAGTAATCTTTGGAAATGAAATTAGGTTCTATTGATATGGCCACCTCTATCTCTGTGTTTTTTGATCCTTTCAGGGGTTGCAGTAAGTTTTGAAATGGGATCTCCCTTTACTACAGAACTGTCATCGTTCTCCATTCAGATACCTTTATCCACATTTCCACTAACTCTATTCCATATTGTAATTATATTGTAACTGTTTCTAACTTGCCTGTTACAGGCTTATAACTTTATAAATCTTTAGATCTCTCCTGGGACTTCTGTATTTTGTTTTATTTTGCCTTAAATTGTTTGCCATTTTTCAGTCCTCATGTGCAAAGCAACCTATGCAGTATACACCACTGTTAATTCAGAAATTTCATTCGGGAGTTCCCATAAGTGTTTTTGGTGGAATACTACGTGTTCCTGCTAACTTCTTATTACAACAAGCAAATACTCTTCTGTGCATTTTATGACATCAACTAGAGACATATTTTGATAAGGCTCCCCACCCTCTCACCCCCCAAAACCACAGATGTTTAGTATTTAATGCTGAGATTTCATTGTTTAAATCTGGCAGTGATGAATTCTGGGAACGTTGTCACATAGGAAGAAGACAAGAATAAGTACTAAACTCAAAATGTAGAGGAACGGTGTTATTATGACTGACAAAAGCATTGCAAATTTGGAATGTCTGGAACTGACATTTTCACTACCAGCCTTATTCACTCCTAGAGGATGTATTTATTGCTGTAGATTTGGTGCCGTGTTTTCTTAGATTTCCCTCCCAGAGCATGAGGGCACAAAGATCAACGTCGGAGAACAGCGTCTGGTTATGCAAGGAAAACAAAAAAAGAATGTAATTTCCAAACTTTCCAGGTGTTACTATGTGTGGCTTGAATGTTTTTTTATACATTGCAACTTGTTTGTATTTAGTTCCTTTAAGCTTTCAGTATACACTATTGTAAGTGTAAACATCTGCTTTTAACAACACTGGTATTGTAGCGTTTGTATTATGCATCGTTAATGCAGCAGTTGCTTCTCCCGAGCCTTCTGTCCCTGTGCTCTTAAGAAGTCTCTTAAGAAGACTTTTCAAGCAAAAGTACCTGAATTCTCTAGCGTCCTGGAACGTTTGTTTTCTGGATATGCTGATTGATATATATATTATTGTCTAAAGTATTCCTGCATCTGTTTGTTTTCAGCAGCATTATTGACATGGTCTTAATTACTTGTTAATTGTTCATTGTCTTAGTGGTCCATTGACTTTTAAAAATACTTTGGTTCAGCCATTTTAAAATCAACATTTATTTTGGTGTCTTTCTTTGTCATTATGGATCTACTTTCTCTTTTGTACTACCTTTTCCTTTAACTTGTTTTAAAAAGCCTTTCTTGTTTCTACTACCTTTTTTGAATATCAACCTGCCTTTCAGCTTCTTTTCCTTTTGCTCTGTTGATTTCTTCATTTCTCATCCAGCTTTGTCTTAACCTCCAATCCTTTGAGCAGAGTCTCAGGAAATAATATTGACTGCTTCCTTTCATTTTTATTTTTCAAAGGAACTGTAGTCTGTTGCACTTTGTTTCTAATCTTTCAAGGGGTAGTCTTCTGTTTTGCCGTGAAGAGAAATTCACTATATGTTCTTACTACATTATGTTTGCAGTCCTCCAAAAAAATAAAAATGCAATATTGTATTTTTCACATCAAATGGGTTGTATTTATACACTTAACCTCATCAGTCTGTTCTCCACTTAGTAGTTAAGCATTAATTGGGACTGTAAATGTGTAATTAACTAACCGTTTAACTAAAGTACTTATTAACTTAAAACTTATTTGGTAATATTTTTAATCAAAATGAGTAAAGTGTGTTAAAATTAGCTAAGACATAAGTGAAAATGTTAATAGCCTATAGACTCTCATGAAGCTTTCTGCATATAGATCTTCAATGATGATCCAGCAGTGGTTTAACCTATTGCTTCTATGTAGTTCATTTTTCCTCTCTGAAGCTTGAAAGTATTGTGATAGATGATTTCGTCACTCAGGAGATACCTGGTGAGTTTTAAATTCCCCAGAAGTATAGTAAATAGATCTGAAAGTTGGCTCCGGAATTTATTTATTTATTTTTTTACTCTTCGCCAATCCTGAGGTTCAGAGGTGCAATTTCTCCCAGTGCTTTTTTCATTCTTTCTTTCCTTCATTCCTTTGTTTGTTCTTTTGTTCATTCTTTAAAAAAAGTAATCTTTTGCTGTAAAACCTTTTACATTAACTTTCAGATATTATTTTATGTGTCTTTGCTGGCATATTTTACCTACAGTCAACGTCTTGTTTGGTTTCAGGCTCTACTGTATAGGTTGCACACCTCTGCTGTTGATTTCCATTTGATAGGCAGTCCAGGAGTGTTGGCTAGATGGTTCTTTGTATAGAGCATCACTTCAGTGTTGTTGTATTTGTGTTTTTGTGCTTCTTGTATCTTTATACAGAATTTTAAGCATGGTCAATACCACCTGCCCTAACAAAACTGCCCATCAGTGGTACCACCATTTCTAGTGGTACTGAAAATTGGTGATTCCTTACTATGACAACTTAAGTGATATACTTGGAAATAATTCTTGTTGATACCATACAACAACATTATTGCTGAAGAAAGAGGTAAATTTTTTGTACGTCTTCACAATGGGTAATACAAAGCACTATCATATCTGCTATTTAAAAAAAAAAAAAAAAAGGAACATTTCTCTTAGAAGTCTGGTTTCTCTGTCTACTTGGTTTTTAGTTAATATGTTTTTTTTGGTAACCTTTTTATCATTTCATGGGACTGTATAAAGCAGTTCAGGAAAAGGAGGTTAATAGAAGAATATAGACTCTAAAGTGTTCTAAAAGATGTGGGTTTTGGTCCCAGTGGAGACTGACACTCCAGCCTACTTACTGTAGCTGGAAAGTATTGATTTTCTTCTCCCCCATTTTAGCTGCACCACTGAATTAGGTATTGTGAAGCATCTTTCCCTGTGAAGAGAGGAAAAACTGTCATGAACTTTTTCACCCTAACAGCACAGCATTTCAAACGAGACCCGATTGAATGGAAAAGTCTGTAAGGACTCTTAAAAACCTTGTAACTCAGCTCCCCACTCTCATTTCTCCCTCTCTAATGTCTGTACCAGCAACCTTGAGAAAGTATGAGACATGATTGTAAGAAATTATTTTTAAGTCTTTTTCATTAAAAACAAAACCAACATAATAATAATAATAAAATCTGTGAAAACAGTACATTCCTGTCGTACGATCTCCTAAGGTTAGCAAAGTGGTCTTGTTCAGGTTTTCAGCAGGCTGTACAGTTACTGTTATAATTGGCTGATGAGTAGGTTTGGACCTAACTAGAATGCCAGTGTTCGATTTCAGTGTCCTCTGTGAAGATATGTCACCATTTACCCTGGCTTTAGTGACAATTTTCTAAAAAGAAAACTCGTGGGAAATCATTATGCTGTTTATATGTCTCCCTTGTTGGAGAGCATTATTCTGTGATATTTTAGCACTGTTTTCCACTGCATGATGGCATCTAGCTAAGGTTAAGGCAGAACAAGTCCCTTTGCAATTTTGTGACTATATTTTACTTGCTGAAGGAGAAAAGATAACTGACAATTAAGTATTTTGGATGTCACTGAAAGAACATGTGCAACTAATCAATGACATCCTCAGGGAACATGATTTTATAAAACTGATAAGGTAGAAAAATTGGGATTTTTGTGATTTGTGTAATAATAATTACACCCTTTCGATGAAAAGAGACATTTCTGCTGATATAAACATCAAGCTTTCCCTTGTGTGAGTATGATTTTTTTGTTGTTGTTGTTATTTTCCTGGAGCATGGAGTAGTTCATTAAAGTATGACAGTAACGGATAAACGCTCTTTACTTTTTTTTTTTTTTTTTTTTTTTTTTTTTAAGAAAATATGGCATTTATGCACTTAGTTCAGCTGAAATCAATGAGTTTGAAAAATGTATTTTGGAGTCACTTCCCAAATCTGCCAGAGGTTGTTTGTGTTAGGTGTTTTAGTTCTTTGTGTTTTTGTTTTCTTTTCTTCTTGTTGTTTTTTTTGTTTGTTTGTTTGTTTGTTTTGTTTTGTTTTTAGTAAGGAAATACACATTCTGATTTTTGCTTTAAATCAATATAATTAATTTACTGGCATCCATATTTGAAAATCATTACTATGATTGTCGTAGAATTCAGATGTATTAGAAATCCACATTACTAGTAAAATAACTGTAAAGTTTTATTTCTTTGAAAATATATATCTTTAACTTTTTGATTGCAGAGCAAATGAGTTGTAGTCATGTTTACAAGCGACTGTCATATATTCACTTGAATGCAATCAACATTTGAGCATTTTACGCCACAAATGATAGATTGTGGTTTAGTGATTTTACTTACTGGAAACTTTTCTACTCAGCTCTTACCTAAAGATCAAGTTTGCAAAATAGTTTTCAATCAGAAGCCAAAAATCTGTAGTATTATGGTTATTCAAGGTCTATTAAGCCAATTATAAAAACACTTATTTTGGATTTAGGAATATTTTTGAACAACTTAAATACAAAGTTAAGAATACACTTAAATTTTTCTCTGAATATCCACTTCGGGCCACCACCAGATACCGAAAATACAGATAAAGAGATGCACCTAATTCAGCATGGCTAGTTTTTTGTTGTTCCCAAAGTCTTTTCTGAAGGCACAGTACTTTCTGAAAGTGCAGTTTCTACCATGTATGTTAAACAGCTGGATTGTGTGCTGTCCATTTTTGGCATTAAAGTCAAACCAGAAGATAATTTGCTCACTTGTCGGTCATTATTTAAATAAGTAAATATTACATTATTTTGTGACTCCTTAAAATGTCTGTTGTATTACATTAATTGGAAACCCCCCTTTTTTTTTTTTTTCAATACAGTCATATTTTTCTTCATAAAATTCTGGAAATGATAAAATTCCCAGTCAGCAGAGGCAGCATCCAAATACAGTACAGTGCAAAATTGCCTTTGTTTCTCTACAAATTCTTCTTCTTGAAGTTTAATTGAAGGGCTTATTGAAAAGTAGAGTTACTGACAATTAAACTTTTTGGAAAAAAGACACTAAAACAAGTGCTATTTCCTCACATCTCTTTTGTGAATTACATTTGGTTGGGGCAGTTTATTAGGGTTTGGGTTGACTTGATGCATGTTGTGAAAAAAAAAAAAAATATGAAAGAAACAGAATGAGATATTAATCTGGAGTGAGAATAGCAACAAATAGGTTTGTAAGAGCTGCTGAGAGTTTTTATTTTTATGCAACAGCATATCCCTAACAGTCACGGCTCTGTTCAGCAGTCTCAGCAGGCAACTCTTCTTTGAGATAAAGCTGGAAAAAGGAAGTGCAAGTATGAGGTTGCATGGAAGCACTGGATGCCCTTAAGTATCTTTACACAACTTTTTGTAGTTCTCCATTGCATCTAATTAGTAAGATGGTTTTATTTGAGCTCGTCATACACATTGTTATGCAATTCACACAGCCTCTGAATATGCATCCACCTCCACTACTCCTTCTGTGCATAACCTGAATGCAGAACAAGATAAATTTTGCAGCAGTGGAGTGCTGATTTTACAGAATGCAAATGAAGTGGCATTTTTTAATGCAGCATCTTCATATAGAGGTGAACTGAAAGGCTTAACACTTGTCAACATTTCAGATCTTTCTGTTTCTTCTGTAAAAGTTATTATATCCATTACAATCTAGGACAGAAAAGTTCAAAAGCTGTATTTTTCCTTGTTATTTTTTTAACTTGATTGTGATGGCTTCAACTGTTGAAGAAATGTAGACTCGGAATTCAGATTTGCAAATATAACATAAAAACAACCATTTACCAAATGTCTTTGTTTTTAAATGTGTTTCTCTCGTTGAGTCTTTGTATACTATGTAGTTTTTACATCAACTGGAATTTTTCATTACACAAATAACCAAAATTTTTGCTATAAAGCCTTAGTCCAAACTGCTCTGAGTCTGGAGTAGGTGACCTCTAGATGTCTTTTTCAACCTCTTTGTGTGTGTGTGTGTGTGTGTGTGTGCGTGCGCGTGCGTGCCTGTTCTCCTCTGCTTGCTGTTGTGTCTTCCTACTAATATTGCAATGTAGAAGAATATGTACGCAGCAATAAGTCATCTCCTGTGTATAAGCAGAGTATTTTTTTCCTCCCATCACCATTGTTACTTCTTCTCCAGTTTTCTTTCTTTTAACACAGGGTGTGAAAGAGGATAGCTTTACTTACACAAGTGATTTGATTTAACCATTTATTTATAAATCTGGAGAAGTTTCTTCCATGCATATATTTGCTCGGAGCCAGGCCTTTATGAAGCAAAGCTCTTTAGAGAAGAGCTTGTAACTTTCATTTTTATGTGAAATACTGTACTTTAACGTCTATATAGATGTGTGGTGGTGTGAACAGTAAATAAATAAGAGTTAATCCTTCAGATGAGACATGGATTGAATATATGAACTGGTTTGTTTGCCTTGTGAAAATCAACTGGTTTTTGTTTTTGTGTTTGTTTTTTGGTCTGCATTTGTGAAACTGGTAGAGGTCTTGTTTTCTTTAAAAGTCAGCCTTTCATGATGAATATGCATGTGAGCATTTCATTTATTTGCTATTTATTTTTAAGTGCACTTTTAATTAATTTACTAAAAATTGTAAACCACATCATCTGTGCAAAAACAAAGGAGGATGGAGTCCACCCAGCTGTTATGTCATTGCCGTGGAAGAATGTGGCAGGTCTTTGGTGAGAGACCAACTGATACTTGGTCAGAGCTTTGTCTTTAGGAATCACAGCACAAATATGAGGAGTACACTGTAAGCTGATCTGTCAAGACAAGCAAAGAGTTTACCTTGTTTGCATGCATTAATTAGTAAGGCATGCATTAATAAAACTCAACAAAGTTGAGACTTCCTTTTTCCACTGTTGTGCCAGGCAGGGATCTTCAGGGAGGTGAACATTGAAACGCTGAGCTGTACCCATTTTATGTTTTAAATAAATAGAGTTTTATTCACAGGTGAATGTGCCTGTAACTTAGTTTCAGAATTGGACATCCCCATTTGAGAGGCTTCTATCTTGGCACCAGTGGTGGCAAGTGAAAAACAATGTAGTAGCAGAAGCTGAAAGTATTTATATGTGATTCATTAAAAACTTTGGGTTTCCTATTGAAATGAAGCATGCCAAAATAGGTGCTGAAAAGTGGAGAAGAACTGAACAGTGTGACAAATGGAAAATGTTTTGGTAGCTTGAGTAAAAGTGTGCAATATTTAAGTATATATATATATATATATATAAATCTTGGTTTTCTATTATACATTTTATTTATTTATTTATTTATTACAGACAGTCATTTTAGAAAATGAAGAGCTTCCTAAAATATTTCTTGATTTCCTGAACATTCGACATGTACCTTCCCTGCCAAAAGCAGAAAGTTGTGGGTAAGCTCTCATTTATTGAAAAATACATGTAGGCCAGAAGGCCCATATCCACTCAGTGCTGATGCAATTCCATTGACTTAAAATGGTCTTGCTGCCAACTCTAACACTGTAAAATAAATGGGCATTAGGTTCATGTTAAGTATGTTTATATGTCCCCAAAAGGTAGTAAAATAAATCCAGCCTGTTCAAAGACAGAAATGAAGTTAAATGTAATATTCTTGGAAAGCAAAGGAGAGTTTAGATGAGAAAAATACGATTTTCTCATAGATCTTGAAGTATTTAGTGAAAAGAATATTAAAAGATATTCATAAACACTCACTGCATAGAAAGAATTTGTGTGTCTGTGATTTGTGGTTATTATTAATATTTGGACAAAGCAGAAATTTATTCTGTGATCATTTTTATGTTCACCCTGTGTTTGAAAATGGGGTCTTTCATCTCTCTGATGACGTCTACCCCAATAGCCCCATTGCCCTCCCCTTGGGAAGGGTTTTTGACCAGGGTAGAAAAAGAGACTCTTAGTACGATTATGGTGAATGCGGTGACTATGGAAATCCTAGAACAGTATATCTGGAAGTTCTTTTATTGTCTGTAGGGAGAATAATTTCTTTCACTGTGCAGCCTGACATGGTTGGAAGGTCCAGCAGCATTGTTTGAACTTGTTCCCTAGAAAGCTGTGTCCCTGTTCCACTTCAGAGGACGTTCTGTGCATCTGCAGTGGAGAGGGGTGGGTTGAAAAGCATGTGTGAGGCCCTCTTAGACTCAGAGGTGTCAACGGCCCAGAGCGGTCTCCAGCACTCAGTCTCCTAAACTGTGATAAGCTTGTTGTCTCTGTGAAAGCAGACAGGTTGTCCAGCCAGCTACACCGTTGAGTTGTGGAGCCAAACTGAAACCGCAGCTGGCAAATGGAGATCCAGAATGGAGTTGGAGAGAAAGGGATGGTCCCTAGTTTCTTCTGCATGGTAGTAAATATGCTACTGCTTTGAAACCTTTAAGCAGAGCTTTAAATTATTATCTACCTCCCTAAATGAGCATTTGTATGAAAATTAATTTAGGTCTTCATCACAAGCCATGATTTTCCCAGAGAATCATGAAACTGTCATTCCAGAAGTGAGTAATAAAATTTGAAATTATGGTTCACCAATGGTGCACCTATTATTGAAGATCCCATAGGGATTATTCAGCTACAACACGTGCAGTGGTTTTGAGGGTGATTGTGTCATAGCAAATATGCTCTGTATGTAGTCAGTGTGGTGTTAGCAGTCTTGCTACCCACAACAGATACATAATACTATGTATGTTCCAACCATGTTGTCCAGAAATAAATAAATAAGCAGCCTTCAGCGATGCAGACACAAGACTTGCAGTTTTCAGTTAATGACATCAGCCAATACCCAGAGCGGGACAGTGCACCCATTACTTTATGGATAGGTGTGCTGGTGAATCTGTTGGAGTAAAGTGGATTCTGTGATTTCCAGGTAGTGGTGGTTGTAAAATAGTATTGTCTCCTGTGTTTTTTTCTCTCACTGCATTATGCAGCTACTGACCAGAGAAACCCCTTTACGGTTTTTGAAGGATTTGGTGGTGATTTATTTTTTGGTTGGTTGATTGGTGGGGTTTTTGTGTGTGTGTGTGCGTGTATGTTGTTGTTTTTATGTTGTTGATACCGTTTTTATTGTAACTAAAGTTTCCTCTAACTTTAATTTCAGCTCTTTTGATGAAACAGAATCTGAAGAATCAAGGTGAGCTCGATTTCTAATCTTTCTGGGATGTCAGATTAATAAATTACTTGCAATTATTGGCATTTCCTGTATTTTCCTTGCAGTTGTCAAAAAAAAAAAAAAAAAAAAAGTAGTTTAGCACTAAAATTAGATTTATTTGTTAAATGTCACAGCTAATTTCATCAGCTGTGTTAGCTCCATCTCTTTGTGCTGTGAATTGAGCATGCCTTATGCTTATATATAGAAATTCCTTACAAAACCCTAACAGAATACTGTTAGCTGTTAAATATTTCTAGGAGTGTTTTTTTACCCACTGAAGTGTATTTTTTGTAGCAAGAAGATTTAACAGAAGTTCATTAGAGGCTTAGGTTCTTCCCTAAGCATTTGATAGAGCTTTGTGAATCCGGTTGCACCACCTTGCAAGTGTATGCACAGAGCAGACCAGAGAGGGCTGGCACTGGCTGGAGAAGGATGTGGGTTGTGTGAGCAGGGTGGGAGACAGTCCTGGGACACCGGTCACTCTGCCCAGGTAGGGTGTACAGCAGCCTATAAGGAGGCTGGAAAAACACTTTGAAATTTCAAGCTTGCTCAGTGTCCAGAAGAGCCTACAGGCAGCGGAACCTGGCCGAGATGTTCTTGTCTGTATTACAGCAAGCAGAGCAGACAGGATCAGGAAGACTCAGGCTGGCTGCACACCACCTCTCCTGGATGTGACCTGCTCACCTCCAATTTCAAATTAATAGTTTCACTGTGTGGCGGCAGAGCAGCGAGCCTTGCTCCTGGGAGATGGCGGCCGCCCCCTGGACAGCAGTGGTGTGCAGAAAAGCTCCAGCACAAGTCCTGAGCAGCTTGATCACCTCACTTTATCAAAGCTAGTTTGTAGAATATTCTGTTTACTATCCCTTGATACTGACATCCCTGTTCTTGACCTTTCCAGCAAACTGTCCCACCAGCCTGTGCTGCTGTTCCTAAGGGATCCATATGTCTTGCCTAAAGCCAACGGTAATCAAACCTGTCATCTGTTAACAGTCCTTTGCTGATCTGACCCTGCGCCACATAAACCACGTTATTATTAATACCGGCGTAGTCAAATGACACTGGTCCAAAATCTGATAACCTGCCAATAAAACAATAGTTCTTGTGTAAGAAACCATTAGAACACTGAGTGGGGCGGGTTATTTATAAAAGGGTGGATTTTTCTCTCCTAGTTGTTCTCTGAGACAAATCTACTGAGAATTCAAATCAGGAGACTAAGAACGTTTTTTTTTTTTTTTTTTTTTTTTTTTTTTGACCCTTTGGGCTGTTTTGCCTGAAGGATTTGAACTCAGAGGCCCGGTCCCTTATAAGTGCTTTTTCCCTAAACACCAGTCGATCTACTGTGAGCATGTTTGTATTTCCATTTGGATTATTACTATTTCTTATCATTTATAACCTCTAGAGCTCTTTAGGGGGAAAAAAAGAAAAAAGAATGTATACTTTTAAGCGTAATTGATGTGTTCACAGGACATTTATGTTAGCCTTCATCTCTTAATACATGGTTCAAAAGAGTGTTTGAAATAGCTTGTTATAAACCTTTTTCCCTTTCATTTTTTAAAAAAAGTTCTTTGCATTATTAATTTAGAGAGCTTATCCTCTGTCTTCTTTCTAGAATTATATATGTGCAGGAAAAAAATGGTGTTTTTAATACTCAGTTACACCTGGATTTGTCATTTTACTTGTTAGAACTGTTATTTCTACTAAATTTTGTATTAAAATACATGTTTTTATTTTTCATCCTTTTGCATTAAGGGTATGAATACACTTCCAAGGAATGACTTTCTCCCTAAGCTTTTCATTAAGGGTATGAATACACTTTCAAGGAAGAACTTTCTCCCAGGGCTCTAAATTAAGATTATTTTAAACAAGGTATTTTCTTTGATTTTATAAAATACCATCTATTGAAATAAAAAGTCAGGTTCTTGAGCTACCTTGAAAATCATGAAATTTTAAAGAGCAAGTATAGAAGAAAACAAATGTTTGCTTGTTCTTTCTTAGGCAGTCAAGTGTGCTTCCTTGAGATTTTCTAAAGAAACATATATAAATACCTGACAGCAAGGTATAAAGAAGACAGAGCCAGGCTGCTGTCAGTGGTGCCCAGTGCCTCTCATCCGCCTGGGCACAGGAGGCTCCCTCTGAACACCAGGAGCACGGCTTTGCTTGCAGGTGACCAAGCACTGGCACAGGCTGCCCAGAGGCTGTGGGGTCTCCGCCCTGGAGATCTCCAAAAGCCCCCGGATGTGGTCCTGGGCACCCTTCTGTGGTTGGACCCAGCACCCCCAGAGGTCCCCCTCAGCCTCACCATGCTGTAATTCTGTTGATTTTCAAGCTGTCCTTCAAAACCCTGGGGTCCAGACTCATGTATTTTGAGCAGTTAACAGTTATATATATATATAGTTACATAGTTAACAGTCTGTTTTGCGGCCTGTGTCTACTTAAGCAAGCAATGTGGCCCAACAGGACTGACCCCATGGAGTCTTAATATAAAGTCACAGCACCAGAGTGAAAGAGCGGGTGCAGAAGTCCTGCGTCACTGAGGTCCACAATAGACACATTAGGGTGGTTTTGTTTCCTCTTGACTTTGTGCTGCCTGGTTACATGGACTGAATGCCAATTTGAGGCTGGAGTGCAGAGCACAAAACTGAAGAACCAACATCAAGTGGAAATGGTTAGAAGAGTCACTTGACAGAGTCATTCCTGACCCAAAATGACAACACCAGTGCAGAGGCATGCACAGAGTTACCTCTGTCTAAAATTGCTTCAGATGCTACTTAGGCTAATATTTAGAGAGAGGTACATTGCTTATCGTAATCTTACTGTTTAACACTCTGCTTAATTGCAAACTTGGACTCATCTAGAACAGTGTGTAAATTGTGAATGTCATTTAATTCCACATTATTCCCAAGAGAGAAAATGGACTTTGTGTACAGTTATCTTGAAACATTAAGATAGCACTTAGTGTTTCCAGCCCACATGTACAGGTTTGCTCTAAGACTTGTACTCAAAATTCTGTAGTTCTCTGAGGGTATTTATCTTCCTTCCCTAATGTGTACTATGAGTAAGGCTGAGCTTCCTTTTCTTGAAATCATCAGTAGCTTTACAGTGAATTTTGTAACTACATTTTTTAAGTATTGCTCTATTTTGGATGAAGATAAATGCCTCTTCTGTTGCATGACATGTTTAAATATTAAGTAAATTTGGTAGTGACAGCTGAGACAGAAGACTTTTAAGGCTTTTGCCAACGCAAACTTTTTTGTCTTAGACATACAATATTTAGAATTTTATATGGCAGGTTTGCATATTTGAAGACCCTAAAATATCAAATTCACTTGCAAATTATTTTTTACCTTAGTATTTAATAAATTAAAACACAAAGTAGAATGTGAGCTCTAGTTTTAAAAGAGGGAATAAAAAAACAACCACTAGGTCGAGGCTCTTCTGAGTTGGCTCAGCCTAGTCAGAAAGAAAATAGTTTTTACACAACTACTGTTGCCTTTAAATCTTCTTTCTTTGTACCACGGAGAAAATACAGAATGAGCTTTCTAAAATTTTGTCTCTGCTCAGTTCCCACTTTGATAGATTCCTTTGTAAAAAGCAGCCAAGGTTGTTCTATGATGAAAAGTGAGTGTCCATTAGCAAATAACTATTCATTGCATTCACTCTTTGAAGAAGGTCAGCTATGACAGTTGTTTAGATCAGAAGTGGAGTTAGTCTTTCCTGGGTAGAGAAATGCCTGTGGCAACATCTTTTGATAAAATAGGAAATTGTGTATTTGTGGTTTTTTAACGAAATAAATAGCTGTTTCTGGAACATAATAATCTAGTGTTTTTCCCCTATTGTACTGTTATTTGTTTTTATAAAGTACAGTGTTGCTATTATTTTAATGACTGGATTTTAGGCATTGCTATGTTCCTAGACAACTTTCCAAAAATTAGATTTACAATTACAAACATCATTGGTTTTCAGGCTGACTTTTGCATGACGTACCTAACACAGCAGTGCATGAGCACCTATTCTGAAGAACAAGAGAGAGAAAAATCTCAAATGCTGCAAAACTAAAATGGCTGAAAAATAGAATCTCAGATTTAGTGTCACTTGCTTGAAATTTGTTCTGGCAGTTCCTTAAGTTATCTAAGTATCATAGAACTGCAAGACTGTGTTTCAGTGTAGTATTATGTTTAACATAAGTTAATATGCTTGATTTTTGAAGCAACAAGGCCTTACAGTACATCTGATGCTGTCAAGTTCTATCTCTTTTTATTAAATACTTATTTTGCTGTACATCCTGTATAACATACTGTAACAGAACGAGTAAATGCAGGTTGCTGGAACTTCAGCGTTTAATTTAGAAGGAAAACAGTGTAGAGATACCCTGTTAGGGTGATTTGGGATAGCTGAGGTTGCACAACCTGAAAGATCATTGTTGGATTCAAAACACTAACAGGAAATGTATAATGATGACTTACAATGAGAGGTTAGGAAAAATTATGCCTGTATTGTTTAAAGTGGAGGTTGCGGTTCATGACAACATCCTAAAATACCTGTTTGTAAAGCCTTTAGTACATTTGGATCGCCTTATTAATACCTGATGAGTTAACTCCTTTAAGCTAATAAGGATTTCTTTTTTTAACTCAGTCCAAACCTACTTTTTGCTCACTGTTTTTAGCTCTAATATGATATTAGCAACAGGACTAGGGGGCAAAATCTAATTCCCACCCACATTAGTAATTTAATTTATCAAGTGTCTGATGATTTTTATGAAAGCTGCATCTGCCCATTTTTGAATATCCTGCAGGCTCATAGCTGAAGGAAAAAAATGATGAAGGTGGAAAGTTCTGTATTAGAACCCTTCTCTCAATTTTGAGATTATAAAATGTGATCAGAAATTCTTACATCTAATGCCCACTGATTTAAGTCAACCCTTTATTAAGAAGGGAGGAGCTGGCTGAGAAATGTTTTCACTTCAGTAATGTACACACTGCCATTCCTCTGTGTGGATATATTGTCTTTCATCAGGTAATTCCTTCATGTTAAATTTAACATGAAAATTTAAGTGCCAGTTTCCTCTGCAGCTGTGGTGAGAAGTGTCTTTTTTTTCTCCTTCATATGATATGATTTTTTGTAACATGTGACATTTCATGTTGATTAGTCAGCCTGAAATTTTTCTGCCTCAAATAATCATCTCCGATGGTATAGGCATCCCCAAGTCTTCTCAGTCTAAACATTGCTGTAAACCACAATGCAAAAACAGCTTTGAAGTATTCCCAGTAGCAATCTTGGAATTCCTTCAAGTATATTGAGATTTTGTTAGAAATTGAATTGCCAGTGTAATCCATCTTCCTTGTGAGAAAAGATTCAGATAAAGAGCCGGAGCCTAGCAGCATTAAGTATTAGAACATCCCTTTAAATCAATAAGCTACAAATCTGGCAGCGCATTCATGCAATACCCAGTGCTACACTAAAGTGGCTTTAGTGCTGAAACAGCATTACTAATAGCACATCCCCAACACGGATAAACAGTTGAGTGATGTAGTAACCCAGATTATACTAGGCCTTACCTAGTGAAGTTTCACAAGAACGCCTATTGCACTGACATAGATAATAAAGCAAGGTGTTTTCTTTTCTTTCAGATGACTTTCCTAATGTAGTTATAGAAGGCATCCTACATGGAATATTTTATCCCCATTTACTGCCAAGGTAGAAGAGATACGTGGCTAGAAGAAGCTGAATCAAGTCTCCGAGTTATGTTTAATGATACTGGTAAGACTCTGTGATGTGATAATTACACTCAAAATCAAGAGGCACAACCTCAGCTTCAGTTCAAGCATTGTATCTTTTTAAATCGATGTCACTACAGTTGCTGCTTTTAAGGAAAAAAGATATGGAAACAATATAGAAGTTATTTATACCTTATATAGACATGCTCTAACTATTTAACACTAAAGGCTGAAAGTCATACACTGTATTACACTACCCTTTGAAAATAATTAAAATAATTACTTTTTAATCATTTCTATCATAAATTACACTAAACTTTTTTGTACCTGGATTTTTCCCAGCACATGTACCCATTGCTGGCAGTGGATGGATTGAAAGTGCTCGCACTGAAGAGAGTGCATGAGAAATTGGAGGGGGGGGGAAAGCAAGAAAAAACTGAAAACATCTTGGCAGTATTTTGTTCATTTTTCTTAACTTATTTTGAATCTGCTCCTTAATATTAGGTTGGAAAAGAGCCAATGCAGGTGTATGGAGAGTTTCTCTTAGAAAACATGCTTCCAATTCTGTAATGCATAGGTCTCTTTCAGGAAATTGTCTAGATTTTAGTCAACACGATTTTGTCAACCAGGCAATTTTACATGGCACTTATGCATCTCATTTCGTTATGACAGGTAATCTGTATGTATATGTATGTTTACTCTTTGACTTGCAGACTGTATTCCATATCTTAACATTTTATGAGTCACAGAGCGTGTAACTCTGTGGTAAGCTAATGCAAGACTATAATTAGTAACATGATAAAACATGTATATACATTTACTTGTGTATATGTGTATTTGTTCAGATTAACTGGAAATTTTATGTGTGATAGTGGAGTTTACAAAATAAATTACTTAGAACTTGAATGTACTGCTTCAGTGTACTTTTTGTGCATTTGTGTTCAAACAAGACATTTCTGAACTTATCAGAGATGGTTCTGATATCGCCACACAAAGCATGATAAAATACTTGGTTGCCTGTTCATCTAACACTCCCAGCACCACGCTATCCAAATATGCTGCACTTATAAAACAGTGTGACTGAACAGCCAGTAAGTCCTTGGGCTGATCAGAGAAATAGTATTGCACAAAAGCAGTAGCAGCTAAGCTAGGCACTAACAGAAGTCTGATCTGGAGACATGGGTTGCCTGCTGATGACTACTGCATGTTTTAAAGCTGCTTGGAAATGGTGATAAGTCGGGAGTTGTTTAAGAGGCAAGCCTGTGACTGCGGGACTTGTTCAGGTGGTAGAGCTCTCTTTTCCTCTCTGAGGGATCAAATTCCAGGAAAGCGGAAAGCTATTTGGCTAAGGGAGTACAAAATGTTCTTGCTGTTCCTTCCAAACACTGCTTCCTAGTGATGCTTTCTGGAGTTTCTCCTGGAACATTTTAGTAGAAAAAAAACAAAAAACAAATCCACAGCACAAACTGAACAGTGGTAAGATGGAAGTCTGATTTGCCCAATACTAGGCAAATCTGGGGGTCCTGTTCAAGCTTTCCTCTTGTGCTCTTTTGGAGAGAACAATCCTTCACAGCTCTCCAAAAAAAGCATCAGTATTTACCTTCAGAAGAGGCCCCAAGACTATTGGTGATGAACCAGCAGAATTATCCTTGTAACTACAATTGCCATTAGGAGGACCATTGGTAAGTTCCTGCAGAGTTTTCCTGATTACTTGGAAGCGCAGATGGAGCCAGTAAGGCAGCTCTACAAGCATAGTGCTCACTCCTACCCTACACCATGCAGTCTGAGCCCTCGCGTGGGCTGCAGGACATCTTCCAGGAAACCAGGCACTTCTAAGTTAAGTGGCGTGCTGCCTTGGGTGCAGGTCAGTGAATCCTTCACCAGATCTTGGAGCCAGCTCTTATTAGTTCTAAAATACTGCAAACCTCAAGAGAAAGTAAGTCTGTATCTCTGCTGGAAAACACTGTCTAACTCATTAAGAGCCTAACACAACTGTCCCAAAGTAGAACCTTATGCTAACCTTGTTTAAAAGCTACCAGTTAAGCTGTCAGCTTGTAAGAGTATTTAAGAAGGGTTACAAAAATAATGAATCTGGTTTCATCTCTGACGTACAGCTCAACTGAAAGAAAGTATTTGAGCCTTACCATAGATAACATAATTAGCTATGATACAAAATCCACCATGCTGTAGAACCAAGGACTCTTCTGTTTTTATCAGTGTTTAACTGACGATCTTACTTAACAATAGAAAGAACTGCTCTTTGAGTATAGATTGTATCTGAATACAGTGCTTTTTGAAAGACAGTAGGGACATTATCAGACAAGTTAAGATTAGAGAAATCTACCACTCAGCTCAAATCTTATAACCTCATCTGAGAAGCAGCACCCCATCACAGTTTGTAGAATCAACTGGAGTGAAAAAAAAAAAACAAAACAAAAAAAACTGGTGGAAACAACAACATCAACAATAAACACAACAAAACCCTCTTCAGTACTCATTTGAAATCCAAGTTTATTTATTCAAAACATTTGTTTTATTCCCCTCCCCCCAAGAAACGTATTTAAAAGAAGCTGATACTTTTGCAGAAAATAACATTTTCAGTTGAAAGGGTGGAAACAAAAATTGCAAAAATTTCCAAAGAAAACAAAACAACTGTTTCAAACCTTGAGAAAAACAGAGAGACTCCTAAAATTTTTCATAAGAGACCTTTTCTGCAAGATTTAGGATTTACCTCGGTATGTCTTAATTTTCAAGGTGTAACAGGTCCATCAAATTATTACAGAAACAGCTCTGTCTATTGTGGCAAATGGTAAGCATTGTCTACACGTAACCTCGTGTTTTAAGGATAAAACTCAATGGATAATTGAGCTCAGTCAAAAATTTGGGCCCCTTTCCTTTTCAGCTGTTGGTCTCACCAGCCATCTACTTCAACTACAAATGGCTCTTTCACAGCTATTTTGCCGCTGTTCACAATCACACAGTCTTGAAGGGGGCGGTCGTGTTCATCTGTCTGCTGAAGTTCTATCGAGTGCACCACAGACTGTGTAAAAAATAAAAAGTTCTGTTTAGTCACGGAAACGCCAATGGCTCAAGTCTGGCACCAGCTAAGCACCCAAGTGCTCCTAGCATTACTGTTTATTAGGCAACATCTGAACTGAAACCTTTCCCCTGTTTAGTTCCCACAGACACTTTTTTCTGCGTTACCAGTTGTGCCACTCTGTAACCCACACAAAGTTGGCAGAAGCGCATGGAAGTCTGTTTGCCCTTCTATAAAAAAAATTAAGCCAACAAAGTATTATGAAGGAGCAACTAAAAATAACCTTTCTGCTGATCAGCCTAGAGCATAGAGAGTCTTATCTGAGGTCTGTGAATCTGAAATCCAAACTGAAAACTGAAACTGAAATCCAGAGATCCATAAAGGATGAGCAGTAAATGTTTTTCTAATCCTACATCACAACTGGGCTTATAGAAATCTGATGACTACTTTTACCTTCAGTATAACTGACACACAGATTTTAAGTGCAGTACCATGCCTGCCAGTCAGACAGGCAGAGGCCTCATGTTAGGCAACTAATTAAAGTAGTATTTTTAAAGGACAAAATTCAGTTAGAAATATTGACTATCTGTCTTTGGATATCTGCCCATTAATCTAACTAAACTAAAACTTAGTCTAAATCTCTCAAAATTTTTCAGCTACTACTGTAGGTCTCGAGAACTGAATTCAATATGCAAAAGGGAATGGGGAGGAAAGTGTTCTGATGAGATTTTTCAGACCCCCCACAGAACTGATCAGTGCAGCAGGTCATGTTTACCCATTTATTTCAAAATATAGATTAAATGGAGTAACTTAAAAGGAGAAGTATAATCAGTTGGAAATAGTATTCTTGAACTTAAATATTCTATTTGCAATGATATATTTGCTCAGTTTTGCTGCTACGCACATTTTGAGGATATTAACCATAGGTTTCTTCCTTTTTAAGTAGATCGGAATATGTATTTGTATACTTTACATTCACATACTTCTAAAAACCCCACCAATAAAAGTGTTACCCAAAATTAGCACACGCTACAAATTTAGATTTTAGCTTGTAGAAATACAATTATTTCATGGCTAGCAGCATTACTACAAGGGAGGGGCTAAGCTTACTCTATTTGTAATCTGCAAAGGTGTCAGTGCACATTTCAGTAGTTGGTGGTCTGAAACAAGAGATGTGAAAGCCAAAGGGATGATTTAAGTTTCCATTTCTGTAATCATCTTCTGCTTTTTCTTTCAATTCTGAATCTTCCAGCTTCAAGCTCCTCACATTGTTTTTCTACCAGGTGCACATTAGATTAACCAAGTTGTCTTGAACAACTGAGGGCAAGTTACGCTAACACAGATACTGTGCAGATTTTCCTCAATTAATCTTACTGTTACTTTTAACTCACCATTCCATCAAGGACTTTGCCAAATACTACATGTTTTCCATCTAACCAAGAAGGCTTTGTCACACTGATGAAAAACTGGGATCCGTTGGTATCTGGGCCAGAATTAGCCATGCTAACCCATCCAATTCCATAGTGTTTGAGCTTGAAGTTCTCATCTGGAAATTTTTCTCCGTAGATGCTTCTTCCTGTGATAAAATAAATAAATACATAAATATCAAATGATTAAAAAAAACTTCGAAAATGGGAAAAGCAAAGTACGAATTCAAGATCTAAATATTAAAAGATCTAAGATACTAAATATAAAGATTAATGAATTAGTGAATTTGAGTAAGCTCAGCAACATCACTGTTGCATCATCAGTGATTCTGTAAACTGAAAGCGTTTTATGTGTAAAAAGTAAGCCCTAAGATAAAACACCAGATATAAGGAGAGAATATTTAAAGCTGACCATGCTTTAGCCTCTGAATTTAACAAGCAAACTCAGTATCTGCAAAGGTCCTGCTGACATACAGCACTAAACAACAGTATATTTCAACCTCTTCCACAAATTTAAATTACGTAATTATAGCCACTAAAAATAAAGTAGCCATGTTTTGTGACAATTTTAGTTTTCCTTTTGTAAGATTTTCTTCCTAGTACACAAAATTACTTTAGACATGTTTGGGAATGTATGGAGACCAAAGGGGAGCTAGCCTAAAAGACTCGGTGTGTACTTGTACAAACATTACATGAGGATTTTGATGTTTTAAAATAGTTTAGAATAAAAAAATGTTAGTGATGTTTAAACCACCACCGCTTTGAAAAGAGAACGCTGTCGCATTCTTTATTTGCACAGTGCCTTGCACAGTAGGGGCACTGCTCCCAACACACTGCCAGATGCTATCCCAATAAACAGTATTAGCAGGCAAACAAACATTGCCTACCTTTAATGCTAAAACTGTGTCTTTGGTATTTTAGCCTTCCCCATAGTTCGCTGCAAGGAAAAGGAATGTGTGTTTTCCATTCTGTCCCAGCGGGGAAATCACTAACACTGTATGCAGACAGTTCAAATCGTAGCGCCTGAAGAAAATGCGTGTAAAGGAAGAGAAGAAATCAGAAGCCAGAAGGCATGCAATGCCAGAGATGCTGCACTAGGACTGCCCTCAGTGGGCTGGCTGAACTGCTCTTCCAGAGGCTCGGGAGGCAGAAGTTTTAAATTCAGAAGAAAAAAAAAGAGAGGGCAAGGCCCTCATTTTCTAATTTCTCTATCCCTGCTCTGAAATTCCCTCCCACAGCACATTTCAGGAAGTTCCACAGAAATGTCTGAGTTGAGGACAGAGAGGACAGGCTATGCCTCCCCTCCCTGCCTTTTCTCTATGCGCCTCCACTCGTTCATCACAAATTAATTTTCTGCAGGATGACTTGAACTGGTTCGTGTATACATCCAGTGAGTGTCTCGGGGAAGAAGCACTGCCGCAAAGCCAGAGCAGGGGAAGGCAGAGATGTCCATCTTTTGGGGACAGGATGCTGTGAGAGCTGCTCAGGGGGCTCAACCCACCACGGAAAGCCATGCTGCTTGAACGGGGACAAGGCAGACAGAAGACAGCTATTCGCTAAAGTTTAGGACAAAGGAAGCTCTACGTGTAATCTGGTAATCCAAATAGTTTCAGCTTATGCTCCAAGATGCTTGGAAAAGTACTAGATGCTTCCAAAATGTTTTCTTCATTTATGGGAGTTGAAAGAAAGAAAAAAAAAATGTTGTTTTGCCCATCTTTTCTGCAGACATTTGAGGAAAGGAGAGGGAAACTGACAGATACTGAGTATGTTACCTCCTGATCCATCTCCAGCTGTGAAGTCCCCTCCTTGAATCATGAAGTCTTTGATCACACGATGAAATTTACTTCCTTTGTATCCATATCCTCTCTAAGAAAATGAAATACATCTTTAAATGAATATAGCATACAGTTGTATATGATCATATGGAAGTAAGCGTATGGTGAATGACCACGTCAGAGAACACAGCAGCGCCTGAGAGAGACACTGGCAAGAAACGAACTAAAGCGAGAAGCAACTGAATGCAGCTGGGGTGCAGTGCCACAGAGCAGGTATCTTCACCTGACCACAGTGCCTCCACACGCCAGATCTGCATGGCAGGAACAGACTGAGATGCTGATATCCAACTTCTCATAATTACATCTTGAGAAACATCCTGCAGGGACTTCTGTGCCTTACACAGCAGAGCACAGCCTCGGGGAAGGCTCTCCTGCACTGACCCCACTGAGTTAAGAGGGACAGATCATGGCTGAACTGGCATTTAACTACTGTTTATTTCCCATGTCCAAGCTTTAGCACATGGTGAAAGAAAACCGCAAACCTACTTCTCCAGTTGCCAGTGCAATGAAGTTCTCCACAGTTTTGGGGACAACCTTTCCAAACAATCCAATTGTAATTCTGCCAACATCTCTGTCTCCAATCTTCACATCAAAGAACACCTAGACGTTTTTGTGAAGAGAACACAAGAGACACAAACATGAGTGCAGCAAAAAGACCAAGCTTTTCAAAGTGCACAACAGTAAGAAACAGCCTCTGGCGGGTCTATATTAATAGTATCCTTCAGTCCCTGAGGATGCTGTTTTCCTTCCAGCTACCAAAACCAGATTAGGCAAACCGTCCAAGAACTGGTGGCTACACATTTCGTTTCTAAGTGTTTTTAAGGGCTCAATGGCATTGTTATATCACGGGTTTGAAGGTAAGGTTCAGGAAGCTTTTTCCCAGACATGCATGTGTTTAAAGCCATATGGAAAACGTGAAATAAGAAAGGAAGTAAGAAAGAAAAATGCTGCCATTCCAGTGTCATGAACAGTGACAAAGAACTATAGAGCTGATGTGTCCCACAGACGATAGCTTGCCATCCACTCGCAATCTTTACTATTTTAGGCATTTGTACGTATGTGATTAAGGAGAGGGGAAAGCCTACAATTCATTAAATTGACAAACAGTGGGAGAAAAAACCCTACTGCTGCAGCAACGTGTCACTTTCCCACATAAGAACTCAAAGCTGCCCAGAGAAATAACCAGGCTACACTAGGTAGCTGACTGCCTAAAGTCTTCCAAGTACATGTTGCTAAAAAACCATACTTGGAACAGACAAAAGACTTAAAAGACATTTTAATGTAGTTCAGAATATCTGAAGGCATCGCTGAACGTGCAAAAATGTTCCAACAATTACTGAAAACAGGAACAGCTGTCAGGAAATGAGGCATTTTGAAGTTCTGAAAAAGTTACATAAAAACTATTACAACTTCTAGGAAACGGCAATGTGTATTCCTATGATGTGGTATTTGCTGTTCCTTGTGGCACTTGACCAAATATTACTTGTCTGCAACTCTAAGAAATTAGTCCAATAATGGTAATAAATGACCACAGGCTTTCCAATGTGAATGTCTCTTTCATGCTCCCCTACTAAACATTTCTCCCATTTCTTGATCTTCCATGTGGTTTTGACTGTTTAACTTTTGGCTAACATTATAAAAGCTACATACAAAAAGAAAATTCCTTTTGGTACACCTCATTCATTTCCTTGGCAGTTGGCACTAAATAACATAATTCTTAAATGTGTGGCCCCCAAAGTATGAACAACAAACTTTCACTGATTTCTTGATATCCTTATAAATGTACCCCTGAGTTCTGCCATCAGGACTCCCTAACGATGGGTTATCTATCGCCTGTGTAGGTGTTCTAAACACACCTCATTTTCCATGGAAATGTTGTCCAGGTACAAGGCTGCCTGAAATTCATGAGCATCTGGCAACACAACCAAGGCTACAGAACAATGCCCTCAAGTAGGAGCAATATCAAACGCTTCCACAGAGCCCAAAGAAGCATCTTAAACTTAACCCAGGCAGGAGGCCTCTGAATTTGCAGAGCTGCTTGGCCAAGCAGCAAGCCCCATATGTTGCATTGCTTGGGCTTACTTTGCATTTGTGAACCAACAGCAAGTCCCTGGCTTCCCACTCGCACCCCACACACCTGTTCTACCTGCTTGGTGTTTGAAAGCACTGCGCTTCCTAATTACGCACTGCAAAATGTGCCTGTGCATATGTCCAGTACGTTGTGCTTGCGTTGAGAAGCCGTGTTCTCCTAAGCACATCTCTAAGATCTCTGAAAAATCAATGGCACACTTAGTGAGTTAGCACAGCAGTCCCCAATTTCCAAACACATGGCCAAAATCTTCACCGAAAATTCTCAGAAAACAAACATGATATGTCTGATTAATATTTATATATTGCTTACAATTTGCAGTAAGTGTGTCATGCCTGAAAGAGTCCACCAGTCAGGGAGGCTGGTTATGGAGAACATACCCGTACATGACTGGGAGAAAAGGGTTTACATCAAAATGAAAAAATGACGAATGGCATTAAATCAAAGGAAAAAAAAAAAAAAGGAGAGAGAGGAAAAAAAAAAAAAAGTTGATTGTTGATAAAGGTCTCATGATTTCTGCTGACCAGGTGCTATGATGGCAAATGAAACAAGCTCCCCATAAAAGCAGCATACTGCATGTGGAAAAACGACTGTACAGCCGCACCGAGGGGTGTTAAAAAGGCTTCCACCCAGAAAAGGGATTTGATGGAAAGTTTGACCCTGGACTCATGAAAATCAGAGAAATAAATGCGTGTTAGAAATTGTTAAAGGCAGAAGAGGACAGGAGAAGGACACGGTGGTGCCACGGCACACGTCCACACCGCGCCTTCGCACCCTGGGCACTGGCGTAACGCCGGCTCCTGTCGCAGAGTGACACCACCAACCCAGGGGAGGCAGAGAAGAAGGCAGGAAGAAGGCTCGCAGATCTGGAATATCTTTCACGGGGGGAAGATTAAATAACACCCTGGAAGAGAGAGAGATCTGGCACCGTATGGGGGTCTCCGCGAGGCTCTGCGGGCGACGGGCGGCAATCCTCCACGTCCCTCAGCGCAGGAACCGAGAGCTCGGCGTGTCATGACACCCCAGCGGGCGGTGGGGAGAAGCGAAGTACTCTTTATGTGAGGCCAAACCGTGCAACGCATTAATTGCGGATAATTTGCAGGGCGGCGGGAGAAGCAGCCCCTGCCCCCTGACAGCCAGTGCCACCCCCCGGCCTCCGCCGTGCCGCTCCTCTCGCCAACCTCAGGCATGCCGGTGGCTGAGGGTTCTCGTAATAACAAGTAAACCAACAAACACCTGTAAAAGGAGTAAAAGGAGAAACTTAAAGCATTTAACCCCCCCCCAAGCGGCCCCCTTCCCGCAGCCCAGGAGCAGCCAGCCGCCGGGTCCCGGCCCCGCAGCACAGCCCCGGGGCCGCCCGATCGGCCTCGCCTGCCGCCCGGCTGCTCACCTTGGCCGTCACGCTGGGCCCCCTCCTCTTGAATCCCGCAGCCGCCGGAGCCAGGACGCAGAGGCAGGCGATGGCGCCGAGCACCGCCGCCGGCCCCCCGCCGGCCATGGCGCTGC
>CM021797.1:63330266-63350400 GCA_011076525.1 Nettapus auritus | reverse complement strand
GGCGGGGGGGGGGGTGGCTTTAGCGGGCCCTTGGGCTTGGGGGCAGCCCTGAGGGCAGCCCCGGCGCTCAGGAGCTGCAGCAAAACAAGTTCAGCAAACTGATGTCTGGGACTTCAGTGTCTCGCCCACCAAGATGAGGACCGGGGATACCAGTGTAGCAAACTGCTCTAGCTTTGGCACTGACCTGTCACCTTCTCTGCTCAAAAGTCTTTCGCGTTCAGGATCTGACCTAAAAAGTAACATGCAGACAGTCCGAGAAAAATTTGCAAGCTGTAACATGATGAAATATGTGGCCTCCCAAATTCCATTATGAAGGAAAAGTAATTAACAGATAATAACACGCTGCAGTCAAGAGGTTGACAGTGGCGTGCGTACATGAGCGTATTCAGGATCAAACTGGGTAGCTGTGCGTCACAGGCTGTATGGCACAGCCCCACGACAGGAACCCGTGGGTCAAAAACTCACCCAGACCAGGCTAATCTAGGCCTCAGTTTTTGGACCTGACCTATGCAGTGGGTGCTCTCCTTTTGTAAAACTGGGAGCTTTACTGAAACCCTGCCCGCACTGATGAACTTTCAGCACTGCGGGATATAGAGCTTCAGGGCATGGTTCAAGACAGTTACCCAGTCTTTCTTTAGCTAATTACCTGTTTGTCTTAGTGCTAAAACAAAACTAATTCATGTATATATAGGTGATAGAAGTATTTTGGTCCTGTTGCTAATGGTTGCTGTACTTCCCATATTATTTAAATCTGAAAGTAGACCTAGAAATATACTGTCTTATGCTAGATTATTCTATATGTTAGTGCACTTCCAAAGAGTATGTGAATGTGAGAGTTTACTCAGAATAAACTGTGTATGTTGTTTATTTTCTCTGCCAGTATGATAAGGTACTGAGAATTTAGAATCATGATTCTGTTTCATTGCACCATCACATAATGGTGTTTGACTGTCTCTGGAGCAAAGATTTACAACAGATATATAACAAAATCCAAAGATGTACTGATTTTTGCAGTAGCTGGGTATAAACTTTGTGTGATAAGATAGTTCTTCAGATTACAAAGTAGTTAAGGATTTTAACTAAATAGTGTGCAACCCACATATATATCTAATCACATACATCTCAAATCATTAAAATTCAGAAGATGAAAACTTACCATTTTCCTCTCTCTTTATCACTGCAGTCCACTATTATTACAGCTGCCTATTTAGTATTTATCTGCTCATAAGATGTATCCTTATACCAATGAACAAATGTTATAGACTGTGGTATGTTCTGAGGAGTATGATGAAAATGGAAAAAGCTTACTCTTAGAACGTATAGGAGGACATGTTTATATTATTCAGTACTTTGAAGGTAATGTTTATTGGTTTAAGGGTGAGTAGGGAAAGACCTCCATAGGACAGAGCATTTCTGATAGTACAGATTCACGCAGTCATGGAGAAAATATTGACAGAAAGGGGGGAAAAACAGGAGCAGTTACTAATTCTACATCTTGAATCTAAGAGAAGAGAAGTAATAGCTGAGGGGACATTCTCAGAACTATTCAGTCATATTAGTAGACTGGTTCAAATCATGAGGTGCAGAGGAACAAGAAACAAGCTAGAAAGACAACAAGGAAGAGATGGTCTGGCTAGCCAGCTCCATCTAATACTTTTAATATGGAAGGGTGTAGGTATGCTGAACAGTGCTATCCAGAGTACTACTCAAAGTTTCCTTTTACTTCCTCTCAGTAAAAATATTAGTGTTTGCAAGGATGGCTTCCCTATTTATTGAGGTGTAAATATGTTGCAAGGATGGCTTCCCTGTTTATTGAGGTGTAAATATGCTTTATTTTGTACAAGACGGTATGTGGGATGGGAAGAATGAGATGAGTGCTTCGTAGCACTGAAGAGATTTGAAAACAGCAAGATGAGGCAGTATCTGGTTTACATTATTTTGGAAAGTTTATGCATGATAGTGATAATTTTTGGAAGAAGATGAAACGATGTTGAAATCTATAAAAAAAAAGACAGAAACTGAATATGTTCAATGAATATTCAATATTACATGGAAAATCTTCTGAGGCTAAAACAAGAACTACATGTTCTTTTTTTAGGAATTTGATGTTGTGATTACCAAACTGAAGGTAGCCAAAATTCTGACAAACAGTAGGATTTGTAGTAACTGGAAAGAAAGAAAGAAATACATAGAATTAAACTAAGTAAACCTTCCCTCAGAGGAGGTTTAGGCTAGATATTAGGAAAAAATTCTTAGCTGTGAGAATGGCCAGTCTTCCTGGAGACATGGAGCCTTCCTGGAGAATAGAACAGTCTTCCTGGAGAGATGCTCCATGCCTGCCAGTGTTCAGGAGGCATTTGGATGGCGCCCTAAATGACATGCTTTAACTTTTGGTTAAACCTGAAGTGGTCAGGCAGTTGGATACAATGATCCCCCTAGGTCCCTTCAGACTGAACTATTCTAATGGCCCAGTTCAAACAAGGAAATAATATCTTTTAAAAAATATGATTAAAAAAAAAAAAAAAATCTCTGATTTATTATTCACAACTATATTCAAGATTTTGCAAACTCTTTCTGAAAGCAGACTTCGCACAGTCTGTTGAAAACTGCACTGAACTCGTGGTGGATTTGCACAGGCACCGTTTCTCCCCATACATAAAGAAGTACAAAATCGGAGGAGGATCTACCACAGGAGACCATTCTTCCCTCTTCCATCCTCCCTAGGCATGAACAATTTGTTCACCTCTTTGGTGCAGCTGAAGTGAAGACTGTTATCATTTCTCCCCTCAGTTTTCTTTTCTGTAGACTAAACAACCCCAATTCATTCAATCTTTCCACATCGGTCAAATACTAAAGCAGGCGTCATCTGGCTGTGTAGCTTTTAGTTGAAATATTACCTCTATCCTTAAATTTGAGTGGAAGTTACAGATAAGTGCTTTTTTCTTTTTCTTTTTTCTTTTTTTTTTCTTTTTTTTTCTTTTTCCTTTTTTCTTTCTTCTTTTTCATTTTTTCTTTTTTCTTTTTGCTGTTTTGACAAAAATTACATTGCTCATTTAAAGAAAGTGTTAAAACTGTCTTGTGCTTGTAATGTTGTTCACAGGATGTTCTGTATTTTAGTGCTAGCAGACATGCACTATTTAGGTGCTTGTTGTCGTCCGAAGTAATCAAGCCTTTAAAAGAGTAAATGGCTACTGGCTGACAACCTTCAATTTAAGTAATAGTATTTGTAATTAGGTGTTTCATTGCTTCTGAGGGGGTCTTTACCGTTTTACATGGGTACAGAAGAGAGATATATTAAGCGTATAGCATCTGACAGCTTTTGATTTCTAGTGTTAGTAGCATTGGCAGTAATTCTAGCACTTCCTTTCAGCTCTATGGCATTTTAGTGCGCTATGATTTATGGTAGTGGTACAGAAATATTTCATATCCAAACTGCTCTAGTATATCATGTTATACAGGTAAAAAGAATTCAGGGCATGACATACGCAATAATAATGCTTTATGGTTCTGTAGGCACTTTCATCAATGTTAACTGCTTGACAGCTGCCAGGATAAAACTTGGAGTAAGCACTGTGTTCTGTAAGGCTGCTGTAACTGAGCTTTTATGTTTATTTCCTCACTCAAAAATAGGTTTTTTATTCTCTGACCTGAATCATTGAAAGCATGTCATCATTACCAGTTTCAGTCTTGGGCCATATTGTTTCAGAATGCCATTGTATTAATTGTTGTGGAGTTTTAGTGCATCACCGGTATAGTCATGTGTTTAAAGACAAACTTTAATCCCATAAAGACTTAAGAAGCGTCACCACTTCATCTTATGCATTGTCTGTTTTATAATTAATTTAAAAGCTATGAAGTATCAGGGCCGTTGTGGTGGTACATAATTCTAAGAGACCACAGCTTAAAAAAAATAAAATAAAAAATAAAATAAAAAATAAAATAAAAAAAATTTAAGGTCCACAAATTGTAAGTCACTAGATCTGTCCTTCATGAATAATGAAGGAAGAAGTTTATGGGGAGTTTTGTTTGTGTTTTTCGTTCTTTTCCTTTATGTAACTTCAGAAAGATGGAGTGTATCATATGTGCTGTCTCTTCTATTAAATCACTTGTAAAATGGCTTAGACTTCCCCTGTCATCTGGTGCACTTATGCAAAATAAATGCGTCCTATGCTCCGGATAAGTGTCTTCCTTTTAGTGAATAGTTTTTAAGCTTTTTAAATTTTGTATCCAAGCACAATTTGAAGTGTCACCCTTTCCACTCTAATGGTCAAAGCATTTATTTAGGTGATACCAGCAATGTGTTTTCAAAATATTACAGCTGGAGCCAGGACCATTTTTGCTTTGAGCCCATTTGTTTACAGGATATCAGAGCTATCTGTAATTGCACATCTCACTGCAGTGAGCATTTAGCACATAGTCATTCATTTGAGTTCTGTTTTTCATACAGTCTGAAGTTGCGTAAGATTCCTAAGGAAAAAGAAAAAAACTGTAGCAGTAAATCCTAGCTGTAAGGAAGTGTTCGGTCGCATTTCTTTGTTTTCAAAAAAAAAAAAAAAAGACATAATTTTAGGATGCTATGAAGATTTATTATTTTTTTTTTTCGTGGTGGTGTTTTTTTGCTTGTCTGTGGTTTTTGTTGTTGTTTTGTTTTGCTTTTTCTTTAACTGATCATTACTTACAATAAAGATTCCAGTTCTCCAAACACTTTTGCGCATCCACTGTGCGCTATGACTCTGGTCTCACTGCCATGGAACTACTTTCGTCTAAACGTAAGTATAAAAGTATTTGAAAATTGGGTCTTTGTCAATAACTTTAAGTTCTAGTAATCATTATTTCTGGCCTGATAAAGCCCAAAAGAGAAAATCAGGATATGCTGCTCATGCCTCGGAGATAGGGCTTTAAGAGAAAAGAGGAGAGAATTCCTTCCTTAAAAATCCAAATGGGAGGTTGAAATACATCCCATTGCATGACTGTGGTGAAGAATTAATCCATATTTTCTTTCTGTTTGTGAGATCTTTAATTATTATTAGAGCATATTTAATTATTATTTCTTTAATAAAGGTGGAGGCAGGGGAATGGACTCATGTGCTTTGGAATGAGGTAGGAGCTCCTTAATTGTTTAGGAAGTAAATAGCAACTCAGAAGTATCAGTCAGAAGGGGAATAGCATAATCAGCATTGAGAAGCCATGTGAATGTGAATGGGATTGGTGACCGCCATCCAAATACCAGAGAAGACTGTAGAAGTCAAGAGGAAAAGTGGGGCTTGCGACGGTTTAAGGTGGAAGTGATGATGCCTTGTATGAGACTTTTTCCTTTATGAGTAATGAAGAAAACAGTCAGATGTTTAGAGAACTTTTATATGAAAAGTGATAATGTTTAGAAAAGACCTGAATATCTAGAAACAAGGAGAAGGGTCCTTCAAAGATGGTTTTAAATTGACAAAAAGATGTAGCTGGCTTGTTTAAAGATGAGTGAAGGGTGAGGATAAATAATACTTCTCTCTTCTACTTACTCTGGAACCTGCTGTGCTGACAGAAGTACAATGTTAGCTTCATTAGTACAGGAAATATGGCTTAGAAGGTACAGAGAGAACAGATACGTGTAATTTCAGTGCCTCTGAAGTTCAGCAGTGTTATTACCATGCTAACAGTGGTATCTGATCAAGGACTCCATCTATCTAGTAGGTTTCTAATCAGTAAGATGCACTGATACTGTAAAGATGAATTCATTTACTATCTTACAGTGCATGCTAAGAAAGCTATCTTCAGCTGCCTACGAGGATTTGAGGCCAGTTCCTCCGCTGTGTATTTCCTTTTAACTTTGAAAGGGATTTCGTACTTATCCCTTAATAGTTCCCTGCATACACTGTGCTTAGATCCAATCCTATTTGTTGTGTGCTTCAGGCCATTGTGAAAATAAACACTGCAGTAAAGAAAATACTTCTGTATAGCCGCAATATTCTTCCTGGAGAGGTTGCCAGTCAGAGATCAGATTTCTGAGAAATGCATTCCAGGATCCCTTGTCTATATGAAATCATGTTGTATACATTTCTGTACATTAAATGTGTGCAGTAGCTAAAGGAATCCTGCCAGGGTTAAGGACTGAGGAAGGGCCTCTATTGCTGCTTACAAGATGAGCAGTAAGTGCCCAGCTGCAGGCGAGTGTATAGAGCTTGGGTTTTCCTTAGTGCCTTAAGTTAGAAGAGTGTTACACTTAGTGGTATGTAAACAGCAGTACAGTGATCCTCATTAAGAATAGATACATCACAATATCTAGACAAGTCTGATGGTTTCTCTCACCAGGAGAGAAGTATTCTGACTGGCATGGTACAATAACCCTGTGTATACAGGCATTTTAGTGGTGTTTGTTTGCAGGAGTTTTGTGATATGCAAATGAATGACATTTAAGCTACTCCTCTTTCCCTACCCATTGTCTATTCTAAGGTGATTGTCCCTATTCTTGGCAATTTATTTTATAAAAATCCCATTCTCGAATGTTTCCCAAATTCTGCATTGTGTACACAGTAACTTGTTACAGCAGTTACCCTTGTCATAGATAGGGTTTTACGTAGTGCTGATAATGAAGGGTAATGTTACTGTGTTATTTTTGAGAGGGCAATTAGAGATCATTTGGAAATAATTCTGATTTTCAGTTTTGGAGAGCTGCGCTGATGGCAGTGGGACCATTTATATTTACAAATCGAATATTCAGAGGTGCATAAAGGATCTCAGCTTTGAAATCCCATTATCGAAAGAGGTCCCAAGAGGGCTAACATAATGAAAAGCTGGGGATTTTCACCATCTTGTTCACTTTTGAGAAGGGAGGTTTCAGGCACTGGGGAACTTTTCAGTATTGCTTTTAGACTTTACAGCACTAGGCGACTGGAGAAGAGTGGTATTTTAAAGACTTTTTTGAAGTGTCAACAACCTCCTAAGCCCAGAAGACTGTGAAAAGCATTTTAAAACAAGAACTTCCTACAAAATACATTGAATATACATAATGCATGGAAATGCAATTGTCTGGAATGGCAATTTGCTTATAGTGCTGTTACTTCTCAATATTTAATTTGTCAGGAAGTGATGCTGATGACATGTTCCGCTTGTATTTGTGTACTCTGAATTTACTGTGAAGCAAGACTGCTAACTTTCAGCAGCATTAAGTGTAGGTATTTGTCCTTCGTACATTACCACTAAATGTTTTACTGATTTTTCTTTTGTCTGTATCATCCATTCATATGAAGCACTGTAGCATGAAAAAGAATTAAGTGTGTGACTACAAGAAAAGGAACTTGGAATAAAGAGCTCAGGGATCAGATGTGTTAATATCCTTTTACTGGGAATTGCTTTTAAGAAATATGGTTCCACATTGTCTTTATATGCTGAAATGCTTAGTATAGTTACAATGCCTTTGAAACTTTTGTTATTTTTTCAGTCTTCAGACTGAGTATGCTGTGCTGGATTCCAATTTTTCTCTGTGTCTGGAAGCATACCTTACCTACACAATGTTTTGGATGGCACAGTTCACAGAGTTTTAGTTGACAAAGTAATGGTTTGGATGGTGAAACAAATTATAAAATCTCATTTATATTATTTAATCCATTAAATTCCAGATAATCCTCATTAGAAGCTCAAAAACCTTATGTTGATTACTGTTTTCCAGTTCAAAATAGACTTTGGAAGATTCAAATTAAATTCCACAAATGCTACCTGGAAGCTGATTTACTCATGTCCGTTTTTATGTATCTTAAAACATGGCCCTGGTTTCTAGCAGAAGCAACAGAGTAGAAAGAGAGCAGATGTTTCTTTGATTGTATCTAGGGATATGTCAGTGGTATTCTTAGAAATAGAGAGATTTTGGCATGGCAAACTACTGGTGGCATTTTTCTTCTCATTAAAACATCAGATTGATAAAGTCCATGTACTGCTCTGTTCTAAAATGTTCAGGCTTTTTTAAACATTAGCATTCTTATCATTTCATTGGCACTGCAGGCTTCTAGGGAACTCACTTTTTACAGATCTCTTCCTTCACATCTTTCCTTCCATCAACCTGACAAGTGAGAAAAAAGTCACCCCTAAGATTGCCAGTTGTGGCTGCTGCTAAAGGCAGGGGATTACAGTGAATGCTTAAAATTCAGTTCCAAGAAAGCTTTTTCCTTTTTGGGGCTATGCCCTGTCTCTCTCCCCATTGACAGAAAACCCAGGCACTTTCTTAGATTTAGCAGTGTTTTGTGTCAGAATTCTCTAACTTCAGACAGCAGAGCCAGGGAAGTGACAGCTTTATATGTATCCTTTTGCAGAAGAGCGTAGTACTGTTGTAAATCCAGTGTTTATTCACAACTGTTGTGCTAATACATTGCTATAAAAGCAAGCTGATATCTCATGTGACGTGCAAACTACTGTTTTCACACTTAAGACACCAATCTGTGAATTTGAACCAGTAAATCTTCTTGAACCTGAAGACAAAATTCGAGCTCGTTTCATAAACACATTGGCTATGTATATTATGTCTAACGCAGCAAATGTTTCCCTAAAGGATAAACAATGTCATCCACAGCTAAGGTGTAGTCTTCTAATGACACAGTTCATAAGTTATACTGTCATTAGGAAATCAGATTAAAATAATTTAGAAAAGCAAAATGAGCATTTGAAAAGTAAATTAGAGCTTGGATATATATATATTTTTTCTGTGTCTCTAGTGTCAGTGTAAACTCTGTTCTTGCAAAGCAGTGTTCGGTGCTTTTGTGAAGCCTTCCAGCAGGGGTGTCCTTTTTGGCTGACCTTCTCTTCTCTCTGTCTTCTGTCTGTGATGCTTCCCTATTAATTGCATTTTCTGTCTGAGTGGGATTTTTACATTTGGTAGTGTAGGATTTGTACATTTGGCAGCCTGTAAGGATTGACTTGGCTAGGCATGTTTTTCTACTGAGACTAAGAGTGTCTACATGAGGTCTTTTCTGCCAGAAGGTAAGAGTGGTAGAAGAGACATTTCACAGCTATGATCTGATTAAATTAAGCTTATCCATAGTTGTGTCTGAACCTCTTACCATTTCAGAGATAGAGGTATGATTGGTGTGTCTGTGTTCAGACCTAATGCAGGCCACCACATGACTACAGATACTATCACAAGTTGTATTTCAGCCATAGCCCAAATGAGCAATATTGTCAAGTGTCCCAGTACCGATTTCTAGAGGAAAATAAGATGACTGTGGCCATCAGGTCAATTCATTAGAAAGAGCTCCTCTGTGAAAGCTGGAGCAGGGAGCAGATCAGTGGTGAGGGACAACCAAGAAGACAGGCACAAGTTCAGACCGCAGCAAGCTGGCATAAACATGAAGCAAGGCTTCAGGTTTCCTTCCCTTCCCACTAACTTTACAAGATTTATGAGAGTTTTTAGCTAATCTGCCTGCACAGAGACTTACGTCACTACCTCACTGCTAGACAGAAAACAGTGGCTCAGTGGCAGCCCCCTTCTGTATTTTCCAGTAGTTACTGTTGTAACTGACAAGTCTTCACTGGAGCTTCTTCCAGCAGCACAGTGACAGCTCTTCCAGTGGTTGCTGTTGCTACTGCTAACAAGACATCAGGATGCTGACAAAAAATCAAGTGCAGCCAGCTCATCCTGGATCACGGCAAGTCAAAGCTGCTGCGAGACTACCTGTCTGAGATACTGCTTCCAGCAAAAGCAGACCTGTGTATCACTGTGTGAAGCCTTAGCATTCTGTCTGAAACTGGATAACCAGGAAGCACCAGCATCCCTTATCTAACCTTCAGCTTGCCTGGAAACTTTGTCTCTTCCTGCTGGGCAAGGACCTGATAAAGCCAAATATAGTTTTTATTGGGATCTTGACCCAAAGTCTCAGCTGCTTCATTTGGAGCTGACTGGCTGAGGCTGTTACGAGCCCATCAGTCACCAAGCTCATATTCAGCTTTGCATCCACTTTTCCAACAAGATCATGTTCAGAGTCATGAGTTGTCCTAGTGGGTTGAATGAGGCAGAAAGCATTTGTCCTTCCCTAAACTTGTGCTTTTAAGACCTAGAAAAGCTTCTGATGTAAGTTATCACAGCTGCTGTCAATAATATCATTAATATCATGCAGGTAATGGCTAAACGATCAAGTCCATGTTCAGGATTCTGGATAAGTATTTGAAATTATTTAAATTAGTTGCTTGGTTCTAAAATTGTCATCCAATAAGAAGTTGCAAATTGTCTGTGTTTTCTGTTTAACAAATGCATTTGGAAAGCATTGTATTTTGGAATAATATAATTGTTTTTTAAGAGGACCCTTGGTTTCTTAAGGAAATGGTTTTCAGAGTTGGAGTGGGGAGGGAGGAAGATGTCTTTTATGTACTCAGTGGCTTTACACAGCATGTGACAAGAGCTCCTTTCTCAGGGAACTGAGAAGTTATTGTATATGATTATAGATAGCTGCAGATCGGGAGCTGGTAATTGCCTTATTAGGAACATTATCCCTACAAACTCTAAAGGTTAGCAAACCCTAGTTGTCTGCAACTACTAGTCCTGGAAAGGAGAAACAAGTAGAATCTTTGTAAAAAGAAGAGCAGAAAGAGCACTGAAGAGCAGAAAGGGCTTTTCAGACTGTCACAGCCATCTCTGACATAGACCCAGATATTTATAAAAGCTGGAAAGCTGTGGTAGCAGTTCCATTTCTTTCACAAAAATATTGGCTGTTGAAAGGAGTGTATGGTATTGTGAAGGTGTGTCTTTCAAAATGAACTAGGGATTTTACATAACAGCCTGGAAAGTGTTGCAAGAAACCTTGAAAGAAACTCTAAAAACAGTAGCAAGAAAATGTGCTTAGAAGTAGAGTAAGCAGGCTAATAGAGGTGATGAGTGCCTGGCTTGATTTCAGTTGTCATCAGAGCTGCTATTGACTTCATGAGGCCTTAAATAAGGTACAAAAGTCTGGTGTCAAGAGCTGCTTGGAGACCTGCCACAGACTAGTACCAGCACAGCACCAGAACCAAGCTAAGTGGTTGTGAGTTGATACCAAAGAAGGAACGGATGCCATTCAAAGGGACCTGGACAGGCTGGACAAGTGATCCCACATGAACCTAATGACATTCAACAAGTCTAAGTGCAAGGTGCTGCACCTGGGTCAGGGCAATCCCGGACAGGAGAACAGACTGGGAAACAAACTCACTGAGAGCAGCCCTGCAGAGAAGGACTTGGGGGTTCTGGTGGACAAAAAGCTCAACATGAGCCAGCAGTGTGTGCTTACAGCCCAGCAGGCCAACTGCGTCCTGGGCTGCACCAACAGAGGGGTGGCCAGCAGGTCGGCGGGTGGGGGGGGGAGGGGGAGAGGGGAATTGTCCCCCTCTGTTCTACCCTTGTGAGGCCCCACCTGGAGTGCCGCATTCAAGTCTAGGGCCCCCAGCACAAGAAGGATGTGGGGCTGTTAGAGTGGGTACAGTGGAGGGCCAGATCAGAGGGCTGGAGCACCTCTCCTGTGAAAACACACTGAGAAAGCTGGGGTTGTTCAGCCTGGAGAAGACAAGGCTCCAGGACAACATCACAGCAGCCTTCCAGTACCTAAAGGGAGCTTATAAAAAAGGCAGAAAAGGACTCTACTCAGGTAGATAATGGTAGGACAAAGGGGAATGGTCTTAAACTGAAAGAGGATTGATTTAGATCAGATATAAGGAAGAAATTCTTCACCCAGAGGGTGGTGAGGCACTGGCACCAGTTGCCCAGAGAAGCTGTGGATGCCCCATCCCTGGAGGTGTTCAAGGCCAGGCTGGATGGGGCCTTGGCTAACCTGATCTAGTGGGAGGTGTCCCTGCCTATGGCAGGGAAGTTGGAGCTACATCTTTGAGGTGCCTTCCGACCCAACACATTCCATGATTCCATATCAGATATTATGTACTCAGAGCCTACACTTCACTTTTAGCCCCATCTCATGATCAGTGTCATAATTTCAGTAGAACTTGGAGAGAAGATTTACTCTAGTTGTTCTACAAAAAAGTGTTTAGTTATTATGTTAATTCATTTTTCCATATCCTCATTTACAAAATTAAAACACTGAAATAGCAGAGAAGAATCCATGAAAAGATAAGCAGGTGATGCTTATTTTGTGTGCCTTGTTTTCCACAATAAATCCCCAAAGTGCGCACACACATGCACACACACAGAAGATAGAATGAAAATAGTAATAAGCACAAGTCACACTCAGACATACATCCTGCCTTCTATTTCCTTTTTCACTTGAAGTCAAAAGAAAGGTGTTACTAAAGTTTTTTGGTGATAACATATCTGTAGTGGGTACTTAGTGGAGTAAAATCCAGTCTTTACTCAAATTCTAGGTGAATAAGATATAGCTGAGTTTCTTTGTTTTATGAAGAAATGTTCAAAATGTTTCAAGGATGGTTATTCTTTTTATTTTCAAGTAAAATTGGTAAAACTCATGTGGGCGTATCCTTTTTCATGATTGTAATTATAGATTGCATATTTCCATTATTTTCATTTCTTTTTAATTCAGTCATTGTTCCTGCACCTTGGAGAAATTATATTTTTACTTATTTTTGTTCAACCATATGGGGAATAGGAATAGCAGTCTTGGACTTTGAGAAAAATGTAGAGAAATAAAACGAAGTCACTTTGATTAGACTGGGATATTCTTTGAAGACGAAAGAACATTTTGTTTTTGCAGAAGGACTGAATTAGGTGTTTCAGAAGCTGCTGGCTAAAAGTCACCTAAAGACTATTAGCAGAGCTATCTTGCTCTTCACTCAGCATATCATGAACAGTATGCTGAGAGATGAGTACCATATACAGCTGTTTGGGGAGTTCAGCTGCTTTTACTGACCCCTTTTTGCCTTTCTGAAGGTAAAGTCTAGTGACTGAGAGCCATGATTATTCAGCAAGACAAACATAGCCAAAAGTTTTCATGGTTTCATCAGTCCAACATACAACTGTAGCATATCATCATATATGAGGCTCTAATTACAGCATTACATCCAAATATCATCAAAGGAATGTTTCCTACTGAACTCCAGGGGAAGAGGCAGTGGATCAAGACCTTTTGTGTTTCTCATAATTACCCATGAAACTTTTCAAAATGAGATCTCTGCAGTAGATGGAATTGAAAATAGAATTAAGGAGCCAGAGTAGGCACTCACTTCAGAATCCGTAATGCTAAAACTAGACTCCCTTTTCATATTTGGCTCCTGCACATTATGGTATGTTGCTGAGGGTAAGGAAATTAAAAACGTTGGTGAGAACTGTTCTCTATCACTTGAAGTGGAGCTGCATATTATTTTTCATTCTTTGGGGCCTACACTCCTTAATTTGCTCTCCTTCAAGGCCATTTCTCCAGTAATTGAAGAAGGGGACTGTTATGCACCTGAGACCCAAAGGAGATGGTACAGGGCCTAGTCCATCATGGCCCATGAGATGCTGCTATCAGCAAGGAAGACTTTTGATAAAAACCAAAATAAACAAAACAAACAATAAAACACGACTGATGGGAGTTCTTAAGTGTGCAACAGGATGAGTCAGATTCAGAAACTTTATTTATTACGCTGTGAGGATGCCCATTTATGTTGCACCTAATGTGACTTAATTGTGGGCTGTTCCCAAAAGGAGGTGTCCCAGTCTTTATTCTCTCCTCCTGTGCGCCCCAAGCAGCAGGTTGTGTTTGGTCCTTTGTATGACAAAATACTCATACAGCAGTGTAGAGTGTCAGATTAACCTGATAATGTTGTTTGAGAAGATCCCCTTCTTTTTTTGCAGAATAGTCCTCAGAGGATCAGTGAACAAAGCCAGCTCACTCTGAGGCCTCATCACTGACAGGTCTAATTTTACAATGGTGAAGGAAGGACAGGGAATGAAAACAGTGCAGTTTTTCCCAGTATTTGTGGTGGATTCTGGTGACAATTTGCCCACCTTGCGCTCCCGTCCTGTTCCCAGCCTCCATTTGTCTGCTTTTGTACCATTTCTGGTGTCTAGCTGGGCTTAGAGAATGTGGCTAACTGCAGTGGACTTTTTGAATGGAAAGGGAGTGGATTCCTCTTCCCTCACACAACTAAGGACTGAGATAAAAAGGTTAAGAGATAATCTACCTGGGAAATTATGCTTGGTAGGTCATGCTAGTGCTTTTGCTACGATCAAAGCTTTCAGGTAGCTGAGCTAAAGCATGCAGCTGTTCTACACATGCACAGATCTTGCTGAAATTTTTCTTCCTGCCCCATATTTTTCTTCAGAACTCTTCCCTATAGCATCACTGAAAGTTATGTTTAACTTTAAAAATTTGAAAGATTTAAGATAACTAGCATACCAAATCAGAAGATAAAATAAAGATAAAATAAGCCAATTTTAATGCTGGATTGAATGGCTGGAGGCCAGTTTTGGGCTCTAGGTACAAGAGACACATGGACATACTGGAGAGAGTCCAATGAAGGGCCACAAAAATGATTAAGGGCCCAGAGCACCTCTCCTGTGAGGAGAAATGGAGAGAAATGGGACAGCTCAGCCTGGAGAACAGAAGGTCAAGGGGGATCTCATCAGTGTGTACAAGTACCTGAAGGGAGGGTGCACAGAGGACAGAGCCAGGCAGCAGGCACAGAATGAAAGACAGGAGGCTGTCTCTGAACATCAGGAAGCACTTTTCCACCGAGGTGCCTGAGAAGTGGCACAGGTTGCCCAGATGAGTTGTGGAGTCTCCATCTTAGGGGATGTTCATGCACTGCCTGGACACGGTCCTGGGCAAGTGGCTGTAGATGGCCCTGCCTGAGCAGGGGGCTTGGGGCAGACAGCACCCAGAGGTCCTGCCAGCCTCAGCTGCTCTGGGGAGCCATCAACCTCCTGTTTTCTCCCCTAGTTTCAACTTCTACCACTTACAGCTCATGACCCTTTCTGATGATAAAACACATTATGATATGATTTCCCAATGCGTCCGACTGTGCCGTATGATTCATCCACAAAGAGAAATATCAGAATTACTCCCATATGCACTCTGTCTTTAATCTTACAAAAATAAACACCGAAGCCGTAGAGGGTGTAACAAATTGCTCAGTTTCCTAAAATAGAGAAAACAGTGACACGTTATCCTCTTCTTCATCATGCAGAAGTAACTGAAGAATTCTCTGCTAATAATACGGGGGAAAAAGGCATAAGATAAAAAAGGCAAAACCTATGTGGATGCAATTTAGAGAAGATTTTGCAACATGCAGTTAAACCCCCAAATCTTAAATGTCCCAGTTTCAGAGTCAGCTCCAAAAACAACACAGTACTTTATGGTCTAGCTGCCACAAATAGGACTTTCAGTAGCTTTACCAAAGACTCTTTTCATCAAATTTAAGGGTACAGGCTGAGGAAATTGATTCACTTCTGGACCACTTTCCATTGAATGAATTTCCGCTGTGAAATTCATAAAATAAGCAGTCTGAATGCTTCAGTTCTGTGGCTACTACCAGTTGCAATTGGATAAAACCACTGTACAGTATTCCTTAGGTTTTAGATGAAGCTGCCATCTTTGTGCTCCATCCTCTCTGCAAGAATGTCGCTCATTCATTGGGAATTATTATTGCAGTACATACCATGTACCTTATACTACAAGCAGTGACAGCTAAAGAACATCTAGGACTCCTGGATGTTGCCTCCCAGACTCGTATTGCTTGTGATAGAGAGGTGCACTGGAAAAAGAAGAATTGTATGTCTTATGATTGTCTATAGATTGCTGTTTGACTTTGTTTTCCAGGTTCATGTTTTTTGTTTGTTTGTTTGTTTGTTTTTTGGCTATTTCAGTGCCATAATAGAAATAGGGCTATAGTTGAAGGACAGAACCAAAATCACTATGAGTATTAAAGTTATACAGGTTGTACAGTATCCTCTGGCAGCACGTAATTCTGCTACAGAGTGCAGGCACCAAGTTGTCCTGTAGTCTAAATGAAACTGACATTGTGGGACTTCCTGGGAGATCAGCTGAGATCACAATCTGACTGGGGCAGATGTGTCACAGAAGATGCAGCCACTAAATAACAAAAATCCTATTTTCCTCTGTTGTCACTCTGCCTCAGTCCTGCACTTCAAGCAGGTTTATCATTTTAAGGCATTGCAAATTTTTTTTTTTTTCTGCTCATGTTTCTTGTCTAGGCACTAGCCTGCTTCCCTTATGCTGTAGGAATAAGGGGATATTTAACATTTTCTCCCATGTTTCCTGTGAGGCACATTAACTCTTGTTATTCCCCTTCCCCCTTCCCCTTGAATACTTGAGTCCATTTCAGATACCTGCAGAGCATCTCTGTTTTTTCCCTTGTTCTTTATCATTCTCATCCCTTTTATCTGTAAAGTTTAACTCTGTGCTAACATCAGTTAAATAACTCTGAGATGGCCACTTGAAGGAAAAATGTATAAAATGAAGCTGTTCTGACATAAGTTATCACATCAGAAGGTGTCAGAGGTGTGGGCAGTGCCTTATAAAGCCATCTTTTCTTCATTTGCTGGGAGTGAGTTGTGACAGTGCGATCTCTATTTGCAATAGGCTATAAAGGCAGAGCCAGTGGGAATGGGAGATTCCAAAGTCCTACTTTTGTTCTGCAATGGTTTCGTCTGTGTCCTTCAACAAACAGCAAAAGCCACCTCCCCTTGCCACCCCTCCTCCACAAATACTGTGTATATATTTAGCTGTTCACATGATGTTTGTTCCATTGATTTCAAATAACATTTTTATGTATGAAGTCTATACCCATGCTTACTCCATGTAGGATCAAATTTTTTGCCAGACAAAACCAGCTCTCTATTATATTACTTATTACCTCATGAAGTTCCCAGTTTTTTTCTAAATGTGTAATAGCTGAACCACCCTCACAATGTCCTAACGGGCACACCATTTCTGAAAACCTCTTTTTGGCAGATATATTCAAAATGAATGTTCTGGGCTGCAAGTTAAATGCTGTTTGAGGACTTCTTGACTGTGTGTACACTTACAAGTTTGGACCATATAAATGTGTACAGAGATGTTTTGAAACTAGCCAGATCTGCTTATTATTCCAACTTAATTGCTGAACGGGCAGACTGCCCTACTCTCTTGTAACTTTTTATTGCAGGGAAGCTGTCTAATCTGGCTCTTCCTCCATCAACAGAACTTTTGTGAACTGTTCATGTTCTGCTTTGAGAACAAAATTAAGATCATTGGGAATCAGCTGCCCTCTAATAAAGCTGCCAGCATTAACAATTCTGTAATTCCAAATCCTGAGCCTGTCACAATTCTAAAGCTACAAATACTTTTGGCATTTAATTCTCTGGCACCTCAAGGCACCATTATGTTTTGCCAAATCTTTGGTCTAAACAGTTACAGTTTTCTTGATTCTCTAATCCCTCAGGGTTCTCACAATGTTAATCTTTCTTTGATGGTGGAGAAATTCCTAATAATGCCACAAAGTAAAACAATTATCAGTCTAGTAGTTAAAACGAATAAAAATAAAAATCTGTTACCAATCAAAGATCGAGCATGTTGCCATCTTATATTTAGTCATCATTCATTTTTTCTGCTTTTTTTTTTTTTTTTTTTTTTTTTTCTTTTTAGTAATTGTAACACATTGCAACTGTGGCAATATCTTTCAAATAAGGTATCTTGGCTCTGGCTCAGGCAGGATCCTTTCCTCTGCACTGTGAAACAATACTCCTCAGAGTTTATTTTGAAGAGTACCCTGACCGATGATGAATCTTTTGCTGCTGCTGCTTGACCTCTCTATTTCCTTTGGCATTATTTTGATCATAATAGAATATTAGGTCTCTCGGCAACCTGGTTTGATTTAGCTTTTGTTTTCATTGAGGTCTATTATACACATAGTCATTATGCCTTTCTTTCTTTCCCTTTCACGCATATATTCATAGACACACATACTCAACAGTATCTTGCACATTACAAAGCACAAAAAAGGCAGGCAGAAATGCTGTGACAGTCAAAATCATGTATCCTGACAAATGTGTGAGTTAATTCACTGTAATTCAATTCTTGGATGTAGTATTGAGAACATACATCATTTTTCATCAGAAGTTATAAAAGATTTTTACAAAAATACATGAAAACTAATGTCTTTGCAGAGTCACTGTTGGAGACAGGTAAGTTGCCCTGTTGCATTACCGGGGACAGTAACTGCTCTAGGAACAGAAACCAAGGTGTAGGCACGTAATATTGTGACAAAATCAGAATCTTTACCAAAGTCTTATGGCTCTTCAACCATCCTGTCTCAGCCTATTTATGTAGCATAGTTTTGTGCTCACTATTCAAGATATAAACAGCTTTAGATTCTTTTCGTCTCTATCTGTCTCAGTGAAAATTTTTTCTGTTGTTTGCAAAATGCTCATTTCCAGGCCAATTTATTTGTACAGCATTGTCAGCTGGCTGCTCATTTAATGCTACACAGTATGGTAGGCCTGCTTAGATATTCAGGTGTTAGATCACTCAATTTCTCACCACATTGTCTATTAGCACTGGTCTTTTTCTCAGTTTTTCTGGAAATGTCAAACTAGGACATGTAAAGCTACATCACTCATTACTGGTTCCAGAAAAGAATTGCAGCTAGTTTCCACGTTTGCATTCTTTATTGATGCTCAGGGGATTCCTGTCTCATAAATTAAATGCCCTTTTTCAGCAGTTCTTGTCCTGTAGGTTCCTAATAGGTAACGTTCTCAGTCTTTTTGTTTGTTTGTTTATTTGTTACATTTGATATTCATTGGAATTCTGTTTTTTAAGAAGACTGACAAAATATTAGTTCATTCCTCTCTGCAGGTCAGATTAGGATCTTAGAATCACAGAATGGTTTCAGCTGAAGGGACCTTTAAGACCATCTAACTCCAACCCCCCCTGACATGGGCAGGGACACCTCCCACCAGACCAGGTTGCCCAAAGCCCCATCCAGCCTGGCCTTGAACACCTCCAGGGAAAGGGCATCCACAGCTTCTCTGGGCAATCTGTGCCAGTGCCTCACCACCCTCTGAGCAAAGAATTTCTTCCTTTCATCTGATCTAAATCTATCCCCTTTCAGTTTCAAAACACTACTCCTTGTCCTATCATTATCAGCCCAGATAAAAAGTTGCTCTCTATCCTGTTTGCAAGTCTCCTTCAAGTACAGAAAAGCTGCAATGAGGTCTCCCTGGAGCCTTCTCTTCTCCAGGCTGAACAGCCCAGCTCTCTCATCTTTTCTTCACAGGAGAGGTGTCTCAGCCCTTTGATTTATTTATTTATTTATTTATTTATTTATATATATATTTATTTATTTTTAATGTAGTCAAGCCCTCTTAATGTCAACATTTAATCTCCAGAATATTTTGAAATTATCTGGAATATCCCAATAAATTATCTGATGTTTTCTCATGCAGAAAGTGAAATCTTTCATAAGGTTAGTAAAATTAAACTTTACCTCCGTTCTTCTTCGGTCAGAGATTTTTGAGAATATATGGAATATTACTGGTGTATTTAATCAAAAATATATTTTAGATGAGTGCAGTGATCAAGCACTCCAGGTATAAAACACTAGTGATTGTTTCAACAGGTGCTAGGCAGGAAAATGTTTAATATGCAGCTTTCAAATGACTGTAACTATGATGTAACAGAACGTTGTGTGTTTCAATGTCTTGTAGATTTTCTGTGTTGAATTTTTTCTTTTAAGGGCTTCAATATAATTCATTCATGAAAATCTAACCTATGATCTAAAAATAAAACGTTTTTGTTGTCTTTTCTGATCACACTAGATCACAAAGATCAAAGAATCCAAGACTATCTAATAAATCTGCTTATCTTATATAAATGAAAAAGTATCTAGCTCATTCTTCCACAGCTGTGTTAATTCTATGCAACTACCAGCAATTAAAAGTGGTAAAAAAAAAAATAAAATAAATAAAATAGAATAATAATAATAATAAATTAATCATAGAAAAATAGAAGAAGGAAGAACAACTATGACTTAATACAGACCAGGAAAAGGGCTGTTAGAAGGTGACATTTTTATATAGTCACTCTGCTGACCCCAGTCACACTTTGATTTTAAACAATTGTACCAATTTTAATGCAAAAGTCTTAGGACAGTCTCAGTAAAATATGAAATTTACCATTGAATAAGCTTGACAATAAGTAACCTAAGTAACTCTTTTTTTTTTTTTTTTTTTTTTTTTTTT
>CM021797.1:63300779-63314989 GCA_011076525.1 Nettapus auritus | reverse complement strand
TTTTTTTTTTTTTTTTTTTTTTTTTTTTTTTTTTTTTTTTTTTTCCGCCGTGAGACCCAAAATCTCTCGTCACCAGGGCGTTTTACCGGGCAGCTTGCTCACCTACACCTTCCCAGTTGTCTCTGAGCAAAAACTTTGACCGAGCGCTCCAGCCTGCCGGGACCAGGTGCTGGGGCTGGGGGCTGCCCGTTCTCACGGCCGGGGGAGGAAGGAGCAGCATCCCGGCGACGAGGGACGGCGGGGATCACTCGGGGACACTGGCTCCCACGCTCACACGCGTGGTAAAGGCAGAGCGGAGGGTGCCGGCCTGCCTGGCCGTCCCGTGGGTGCCCTGCGTGGGGCGGCGGGCAGCCGCCGTGGTTGTCCCCCGCTTTGGCTCCTTCTGCGTGCTGCGTACGGGGGTGCCCGTACGAGGAAAAAGAGGTGAAATGAGTCGTAGGTGAGGTGAGAAGCGATCGGCTCCAGGTCGGGGCACTGCCCGCCGTGACCCCGGTGTGCCGCTCCTCGGCCTTTCGTCGCAGAGGCGCCGGCAGCAAGCTCCCTCGGTGCCCTTCTTTCCCAAACTCCCCCCTTCCATGCACCCCCTTCCCCTCTGGAGCAATCCTCCTCTCCCCGCTCCCTCACGGGCTTAGATCCCTCTCGGCAGGGGCTCCCCAAAACTTCTCTTCCGGCCGCAGCGCAGCGCGGGCAGCTCGGAGCGCTCCCGGCGGGGCCCCGGCGCCGGGAAAGCTGTGGAGAGGGTCGTAGGGGGTCGTGGGGAGGACACGAGTGGCTGCCGGTGCCCATTGCCCCTGCCGACGGGCGTCAGTGCGGGCGGCACGGCAGTGGGAGAGGTCGGCCGGGGGCTGCGGGTCGAGCGTGCGAGTGTGATTGCTGTAAACTGAAAGGGCGTTAGTTAGAAAAATAATAATGTTTATATGTAATATACGCATATATACACATATACATACGTATATCAGTAAGTAGTGCCCGCGGTCCTTGTTCCCGGGGAAGTAAAGGGGACCGTGCGGAGAGCCGGGCTGCGGGCGGTGACTGCCGGGGGGACGGGGAGATGCCCCGGGCAGGAGCGGGGGTGCCGGGCTGGGGGCTCGGGGGCTCGTCCCCCTTCTCGGGGCAGGGGATTTCGCAAGCCCTTTGGCTCCTCCGGCTGCGCTGGAAGGCAGCGAGCCGGCGGCGCAGCGAGTGCGCGGGGTAACGCCGAGGTGCCAGCCCGGTGCCTCCCTTCTTGCGCCCGTCTTCCCGTCCGATTCACGGAGAATCGGGTAAGGCGCTGCGAGGTGGGTCGGCGCGGGGGATATTCGGATTTTTATTTATTTATTTATTTATTTATTTATTTATTTATTTTATCCCCTGGACTGCTGGTAACCTGTATGATTTAGCTATTTTACATCATTAGTTACCCAGCACCCTTAAACATAGCAGATAGCCATATATTAGATTGAGGTTAGAGAAGGTGGTGACTGTTTATTTAGGGTGATAAAATGGTCCATCAGCAGTAATCTCCATCGATATGTGCCACCAGGAGATGAAGGATGAGGGGACAAGCCACAATTAATTGCCCTATAGTTTTGTAGGAGAGAGTGGAGCCGGTGCGGACTGAACTTCGATCTCCTCTCCCAGAGCCTATTCATCATCTCCACATTGTATATGGGGGTCTCTCAGGGGCAGGGGGTGGCAAGGTTTATCTACACACAATATTCTCCTACCCTCCTCATACCTGACACGGAAATTTAATTCATTCACGCGTTCAATCGAAGCCGGGGAAAACCAAGCCCTCCTCCCGCAGCCTGCCCCCCGCCCGCATGGCAAAAAGAGGGAAATAGCCCCAAAGTCGCTCTGCCATCGGGGAGCGTTCCCACGGCCCCGTCCCCCTCCCCACCACACGCGGGGCGACCCGGAGGGACGAGCCCGGTCCCCGCCGGTCCCGGGTGGGGGGCTCGGGGCCAGGAGTCGGGAGGGGGCGGCCGGGGACCGGGGTCTGGGGGTCCGGGAATCGCGGTCCGGAGCCCGGGGCTCGGGGCTCAGAGTTTTGGGTTAGGGGTGGGCTCGGCGCCGCCGTCGGGAAGCGGACACGGAAGGAACACAACGAGGTTTGAGGGAAGAGGACGGCAGAGGGGAACGCGTGTCCGCGCCCCGTCCCCGCAGGGCTGCCTCGCATCCGGCACCCCACGGGTCTTTTCGTGGGGGTACCGGGACATTAATCTCAGCTCCTCGGTGAGGAAACTGAGGCACGGGGAAGCCTCTGTCTGCAGGAAAGCCCTTGGGGAGATGGAAAGGGGCTGCCTCACCCAGCCCATCTGCCTTCTTGTCTGCGTATCTGGGCCCAAGCAGGGGCGCAGGGCCAGCGGCAGTGATTTACTTTTGCGAGCGAGTAATTCCGTGTGAAATGATGGCCACTTACACTGGATACCTGCACGCTTGCAGTGAATTATGGAGTGGAGGGTCAGAGGCCACCCTCCTTTAATACCAGCAAACTGCAGGTATCCAGTGTAACTGCACCTTTGAAGCGTATTATTGCCAAGACAAAAATGTATTTCCTTCATTTATTGTTACAGCTGGCTTGCTGGTTTAAACACTGTGTTGGACTCTACCTTTTACTGACAAAAGCTTTCTCCTCTCAAATTTCCTTTAAAATATACAGTAGTAGTGTTATTTAGGTTGGAGAGCATTTAGAATCTTATTTGGTGGCAATGATGTGTCCTTTCCCTTTTTGCTTGAGTCTAGTACTTTTAAGTATATTCACATGGAGTTACAGTGCTGGCATTACACCGTGTTCATTTTTATGGAGGCAAATAAGCGATAACATATTGCGCTCTTCCCAAAAGAGCCATACCAAACAGCTCCACTAGGAAATCATTTATTTTTTTTTCCTTGCTTCTTCCTTGCCTTAATTCTCCTATCTATAGAGCATGAAGGTAGAAAGTAAAAAACTGATCTCCTTCCAAAGAGTCTGGCTGCATTAAGGCCTGCAATATTGCATTCCCAGTGACTTTACCTTTTATCTCTTCTTATTTTGTCTGGAGACACTGTGCTCTGGCTGTAGTCCTCCTCACTTTTTCCATTTTCAGCAAATCCCTAAATTTTCTCACATTTCTTATTGCTCTGGAGCTTGAGTGAACCTTCTACAGCCAGTGGAAGTATTCATTTCTGAGGTCGTTGGGCGCGAGGCCCATTCTCATATGGGCAGTTCTCTGAGGCTGAAGCGGGAAAAGCACAGCACAACTCTCCTCGTCGTTCTGTGTGGCAGCCCCCCAGGCAGCTCATGCTTGTCCCACTGTGTCCCTTTTGCATGAGCTTCCCACACCCATGGGGATCTCAACACTTGGCTTCTGGTTCAGACACTCTTGCAGTGCCACTGGAGCCCTGATCTTAGGGAGCCACTGGGTCACAGCTCTCTTTCAAAAAACAACAACAACAAAACAAACAAACAAACAAAAACAACAACAACAACAACAAAACCAACCTTTCCTTTCCATGTATTGCACTGCATTATGTCCTACTTTGTGTTATTCATGAAGGATGATGTTGATCCTTTTTGTGAGGCAGGAAAGTGGGCAAGATGGAGGCTGCTTTTATAAAGGACTTCCTTCCGTTGTTGTGTGAGGCAAAGGAACCCACCCCTTATGGTTTCTCCAAATGGACTGTCCTTAGATGTGTGGCAAAACATTATAGCAAGTATGTTTGCGTCAAAGCCTTCCAATTACCAGTAGGCAAAAGTAACACATGGGACAAGAAATAGATGTACGCTGGCTTTTTATTAAGGCAAAGTAAATTAAGTCCAGTAGTGCTTCTACTTGTTGTATTATTCATGAGATTTTTTTAATGACTATTTCTAAAATTCAGTAACAATTGGAGATAGATGAATAAAGCATGCAACTCAGAAGACTTTCAGTACTGCTTAGTCTAAGGACAGACTCCCTGCCTCTCAACAGCAAGCCGTAAGACAAAACAGTTTCAGAAGATGTCCCGTTTTCCAAATTTTAAGCTTTGGCAGGACAAAGGGAAAGGAGCACAGCAGGAGATAAGATACTGCAGCTGCCAAGCTTTAAGACATTACCAGTGTTTTGGACAGTGGAAAATAAATATCACTATGTGTGACTTTCTGCAAGGGTAAATGACAGTGACATGGAGTTCATTTATACTTCTCTTTATTTTCTTAAGCTCTTTTCCTTTAAGAAATAGAAATTAAGTATATTATTTACACATATTGTCAGCATGAAGCAAAGAAATCCTCTTTCTGGGCAGGCACTACATGTTGTGTGCAGGAGAGACGTTGCATATCTGGAGGTAGGATGCAGGAAGCTGACATTGAAATTGCCTGAATGGAGCAATGAGGATACCTTAGCATGTTTAACGTAAGTTGCTACAGAGACACGGTGTCTCCAAAAAAGCCATTAATAATAAGTCAGCTGGGAGGAGAGTTACGCATGCAAAAGATGGCCAAACAGTGCAAGCAGGTCAGACTCAGGGGCTTGCCCTGGGTGCTAATTGAAATCATGCTCAGACATCCTCTCTTTGAACCCTCATTTTTCCTGTCAGATGTTTTCTTTCTAACTTGTATGGTAAGATGCCAAATTTGCTTAACATGCACTCACATGCCAATTTGTTTTGTTTTTCCTATTTGGGATCCTTTCCTTCATGATCCGGGTGTGCCAAAGTCTAGTGCAGCCTCTGAGATCTTTGCATGTGCCAAAAACACAGGATTTCTTGATCGCTGGTTTCAAAGAGGAAAGAAAAGATGTTGCGGTGATACTCCTGTTTCCAAACTATCTGTGGAAACAACAAGAGAAACAACAACCACAAAAACACCCGACATATACTTGCTGCCTTTCATTCATCATGCCTGGGAATGGCTGTAGGAGTATTTGCTGCATAATAATATTCTCTCTGGTCTAGCTGGGAACCTTTTCCCTGTGCTTTCTCAAATCTTCCCCCCGAGGACTCGCGCAGCCTGGTGCAGGGCAAGGCAGTGTGCCTCCTGGATGAGGAAGGCACGATGGTTTTGAGATAAACCAGCTTTTGTGTGTAGCTTTCCACCTTGGAAAGAAGGACAGCTGAATCGGTCCTGCTGAGAATCGAGGCTGTGGTTACAGGTGATCTAGCAAGGCTAAGTCTGTGGCTTAGGCCAAGGAGCTCCTGCTTCTGTAGTGAGTACTGCTCCTTATTTTCATAAGAATATATACAGTAGTACAAAATTGTCAGGGGAAAGGTCTAGAAATTGCTACATGAGTATTATGGTATAGTTACTGTTTTCTCCATTTGTTTGTGTTTCTGAGATAAATTTATACAAAAATCTTTCCCGTAATACAAAAATGAAATGTACAGAAGACGGTAACCGATTTCAATAGATTTATTGCTATATTAACTCAGCATACCTCCAGAGAAATGGGTTTCCTGAGCACCAAACATTTTCCTGGAAGTTGTGCATTCATGGCATGTTCAATAGTGTGTAACGGAAACATTTTACCAAAATTTCCCTTGCTCAGAAAAGAGAAATCACAGTTGGATCTTCCCAAAATACAGCAACGCCATCCATTACTAACCTAGTTAGGGAAATTAACATTTTTTACAAAACGGCATTTTTCATGGGAGCTGCTCACAAAACCAGACATGCTGTTCTTGTTCTTAACCTCAGCTACCTCATCTTGGCAAAGAGCATGTGTTGCAGTTCAATATATTTTTTTTTAAATGTGCACTACGGATCAGCAATATTTGCTACATAATTTCATTTTTGAGATTAGATTCACTTATAAGGATGTAAAGATACACGCATACTGTGACTTGTCATTCACGAGGTTCTACTTAATTTATTTTCTGAATAGACATGCATGCACACATCTGTCAATGTAAGAATTAGAGCGAATGTTCATTCAAAATAAGGATAAAATTAAATCCTGTTCCAATTAAGCCCTTGGGCTGAGCTGTGGTAAGGCGAATGCGGGACACTTGCAAGGCATTGAGAGTGGGTTTTTAAATTTCTTTCTGAAACACAGCACTGGGGCAGTTTAAATGGGCCTTCTGTTCATCATAAAATTAAAAATTAGAAATAGTGTCAGGATGAAAGAGTCTCGGCAGGTCCATGAACACACTGTGCTTGCAAAATGTCTGCAGGGTTTCTGCTGAGCCTTCAGGATTTCTCAATAAGGGCTTGGAAAGGTTAAGCCGAGGCACTACGCCATGGTGTGTGTGTGTGTTCTGGGTGGCCACAAAGTCATGGGCAAAGCAGAGGGACTGGTGTGACCTTGGCGCTGACAGCCTTCTCCCCTCTGCCTCCCAGGGTGTGACATGTGCGCCGATAACCGCAACGGCGAGTGCCCCATGCACGGGCCCCTCCACTCCCTGCGGCGTCTGGTGGGCACCAGCAGCGCCGCAGCAGTAGCCCCTCCACCCGAGATCCCCGAGTGGCTGCGGGACCTGCCACGGGAGGTGTGCCTGTGCACCAGCACAGTGCCCGGCCTGGCCTACGGCATCTGTGCGGCGCAGCGGATCCAGCAGGGCACCTGGATCGGGCCCTTCCAGGGAGTCCTGCTCCTGCCGGAGAAGGTCCAAGCGGGAGCCATCAGGAACACTCAGCATCTCTGGGAAGTAAGTCGTCTTTCCTTCCTTGTCAAACTTGGTTATTTTGAAGCAGATGTTGAGTGTAATTGCATGTAGGACTAGCATAGTTTTACACAGTGAAACAAACCAAAGCAAAAGCATGAGGGAAAAATGTCAGTAAATCAACACAGCAGGTCTGAAAGTGCAAGCATGAGCCCTGACCTGCTGAGGATACTCAGGACCTCAGGGCCCCAGATGGTTCGCATGGCAAGAGCAGATCATGGCTGATGCTCTGCTATGGCACACAGAGACACGGCCAGAGACAGCTGAAGGTTACAACAAACGGTGGTCTTCATATTTTGGCCTGCATAACAAGGGCCAAAGGAGTTGCCAGGTCACAGTCCTGGCTTTATGCATCCCCTCAGTCTGAGTACAGCGTGCGGGCTAAGGCGCCGCACCAAAGCACCGCTATGGCTCCCAGGCAGTCTAACAGAGCTGCTGAGAGAAGCGCAGGAGCCTTGTCCACAGCCCTGCCGCTCACGATTAGCTCGTGAGTTAGCTCAGCTCTGGTCCTACACCGACCATGAGTTCCCCTAGTGGTGCTTTCGGTGCCTGAGTGCAAAAGCTTTTTGCACTGGCGTTTTGTTTTGTATTTGTCACCATCTTAGAGGGAGCAACAGTGATAATTGATATGATAACGGTCAGGCTGTGATAATTTGGTTTACTTAGAGATAAACGCTAAATAATCTGCTGTGGTTTGGCAGAAGAGGTCACTGTATTAGTTTGTCTGTATGGGGACACTCATGGCTATTACTGTTCATGACCATGTACACTGTCTCCAGTGAAGCGCCAGATTTTCATGCTCAGGTGTCGTTTGTATATAGATGCTAACAACAATGTCTTGTGAAAGCTAATTTAGAAAGAAAATGCAACATATGCTTATTTTATACGCAGATCCGATAATTAACAAGGAACAAGTGCAATCCTTAGATGTGTCAGTATGTCTAATTTATAAGAACAGCTTCCCGTCTACCTATTCTTTTGCTGTCGTTTCTTTGCTTTGTGCTGGAAGGAGTCATTTCTTAGTTCTGTTAAGTCCTCTCTAGAGCCACAGCTCCTATTCATTTCAAGGGTAACGCTATGGAGAGTCAGTAGAAATGTGCTCATAGATCTACAGATGTTATTTACTCATCTAGACCAAATCAGAACCTCCAGAAAATAAGGGGACATACTGGTGGTTTAGAAACCTGGCAAGAAGCCCATGAAGGCACAAGGAGCCTTTTTGCTGTCTGCAGTGGGAATATAGTAAAAAAGAATATATTTTTAAAAGATATTTGATATTGTGGAGCCAACTCTTTTGTATAGTATTCACAGAAAATCCGTGAATATTTAGGTTGTCAGTTCTTTGGAACTGATGATCATCTCTTTTCATCATTTTGTTCTGTTTTTGCATGCTACCTTGTAGATGTGACCTGTTTTCATTAATAGGAACTCCTGTGCATCTCCTATGTGCAAACAAACAGTAATAGCACATCAGGGGTTTTGTCTAAAAGTATTTGCCCACAGGAGTCATTGCAGTGATAGTTTCACATTAAAGACTAAAAGATCAGTCCTGGAGCACATTTAAATGTATTCCATAAAATATGGGATGACTTGAAATTATTGGAAGGCTTTCGCTACTTTCAGTGGAGATTGTATTTCTCTTATATATCAGATATTCATAAATCGGGCTTAAATCTATTTCTAACAAACTGTGGTGATTATAAGGTATGTTCTTAATATTTTTTTTTCCTTTTTTTTTTTTATTTTTTAATGAAACTTTGTAATGACTTTGGAGCCTTTATTATATTTGAGGTGTTTTGTAGTTTAGGCTATGTTATTTAACATAATGTTCAATGATAAAATAAACTTGCCACATCATCAGCTTACAAAAAACACTGAAATTTGGCTAAAATATATGGAGTGAGAAAGTTTTATGTTAGCCTTAAATATTTACATTATCAATTAAAATTTCATTCCATATGAATCAGTTTTATGCAAGTTAAGTTACAAAAATTGGTGTTTTTTTTTTCTTCCCCCTTTTTTTTTTTTCTTTTTGTAGGCAAGATTTTTTAGTCTAATTTCAGATTAAATTGTTTTAAAGAAATCAAAGAAGTATGGGGGTGGAGGGGTAGAGACAGAAGCAAAGAAGAAAAAGATGTCAAGTGAAAATAAGACACAGCACTGATGTATGTGCCAGATTCAGGTCACCGGTGGGTGTCAGCTGAGTTTTTATGTGGAATTGCTTGTCTGTTCCTAATACACAACACAGATTTCCCATTGGCTATCAAAAGTGAGTGTGTGTTTGTTTTAAGTGAGTTATATTCAAAGTAAAAATTAAATTCATTTTTTTTTAGGGGGGAGCTATTGTGGGTCATGGTCTCAGATTATTTCTCCTAATGCCAAAAATCGTTAGCAAAGAATAACATATCCCAAGCATTGGCTAAACAGAAAGCTTTGGACATTTCTCAGATATTTTGCCTTTCAATTCAGAATGTTTTTTTATCAGAGAACAAATGCTTAATAAAGGAAAATATAGTAAAAGAAAGCAGAAAGTGTGTGTGGGTGTTTACAAAGCTGATCTATGAAAATTAATACAAGCAATAGAAGGTATGCGTTTAAATAGCTCTTTTGGTCTATATAGTATAGGAACATAGACTAAATCACCACAAACATTAAAGAAATGTTCCACTCTTGTCCCTTTATAAAGTTGTGACTAGTCAGTTCTTTTCAACCAATCTTTTCAAGATAGCTTCAAGTACAAGTATGCGCGCAGTTCGGTTATTCAGCATTAGGTCTTGATGTGCCTCACAGAGGAGACTTATCTTTCCTAGTACCACTGACAGCTTTGTAATAATTTTTGTCTCCACATTGCAAAGTAAAGTTGATAGATGTTTGTTTTCATTTATAATTCTTTGTTTTCAGTGTACACCAGATAAATAGAGTGGCTATTGTAAAGTCTTCTAAGCATAGTTATTGATTTGGCGGCTTTTTAACTTTCTTTGTTGTGGGAAACATCAGAAACATTGCATTTGATGTATAGTTCAACACTATGGAAATATGCTTCAGTCTGTCTGCACAAGTGTTCCCACCATGCACTCAGTGTTTGCTTTGTACATAATCCATATAGCATAATGTACAGCGATTCAGAATAAATTACATACCATTCCATTACCTCACAACAGGCCTTGACACCTATGGGTGTTCATTGGAAATTATAGAGCTTTCTAGCAATCAGCCAAGATGATTTTTTTTGTAACTTACAGAAAGATCAGTTCTTCAGAAAGTTAGTCATTTTCAGTTTTTTTTTTTTTTTTCTATAGTTATTTTTTTTTTTTTTTCCTCCCCTTTGGCCCACTTCTATCCAATCCAGAGTTTGCTTGTATTTTATAAAAATACAATAAACTCTGATTTGTTTAAAACAAAAACAGGACTGGGTGTATTAAGTAAACACTCTCTTTGGTAATACAGGCATTTATTCCAGCGCTGCTTGATAATATTTCATTTTTATTTTTTTTTCATTTTGAAGTAATGAGAACAATCCTTTTGTTATTGCAAAGAAAACAGAGACTTTCTCAGCAATTAGGTCTTACTGATGAGAATGAGATAATTTTCCCCTAATGTGTTTTCTAATAAAGAATTGAAAAGGCACACTTGATTCCAACATATATGAAAACATTATCTCAATTATTAATGTGTCCTTATTCCCTGGAGATAAATTAATCTAGTTGCACATGGTTTTCCCTTTCTGTTTAACATCAAAATTTAATAAGAGTAGACTTAAGGAATGCATACGATACATGTTTAAAAATCTATTAGAATAAAATATAGAAGTTTAAAAGGCATATACATTTTAGTAGTCCATAATTTTCAGGCTCCGAACTTTAAACTGTGAATTCTGGAAATAGCTTAATCATAAGTAGTCTTTTCCCCTGAAAATATAGTTTAGATGAAAATTTTTAATGACAGATGTATCAAAAGATAGAATCTTTCAGTCTCCTTATCTTCATTTGCCTGATAAACAGTTTGCTTTTTTTTTTTTTTTGTCTTTTGTTGTTGCTTGTTTGTTTGTTTATTGCCAGAGATCAAATAGTCTTTTTCTTGGAATAGCTCAAGAATGTCAAATACATTACTACACTTTATTTTAACTTGACTTTATGTTTTTTTTTTTTTGTTTTTGTTTTTGTTTTTTTTTTTTAATATATTCATTTATTTATTTATTTAAAAATAAATTATTTTCCAAATTTTAGTGTTTTTTTTGTTCTTCTTCTTTTACAGGGATGTTCAAAATATATGTACAGCAGGGTGTTCATTAGTAATTACAAAATGGTAAAACTATGTTACTAATTTTCCACTTAAATGGTTAGGATTAACTGGCATTACTAGGAAGTATGCATGTCATTTTAATAAAGTACCATGTGGGTACTTATCAGCCTTCCTGTGTCCCCACTGAAGTCAAAGAAAACCCTGCCTTTGACTTCATCCGGACCTAGAACAGGCATTTTGGTGGGACATATGCTGTCCAGAGTCTGTGCAGTGGTGCCGTGCACTTCTGTACAAATTAATCTGCAGAGGGAATCCTTACCTTTCAAATGAAGAACTCATTCCAGTTATAGTGATAGATTTGTATTCAAATTCTCAAGGCTGTAGTTTTGGACTAAATTCACTGTTACAGCAAAGCACTAGGGGATAGAATTATGTGCATGCCGCAGTTCTATTAAAGTGAAAATTATGTTTCTCAGCAATCCATCATCTAGTATTCTAGACTGGTTGTCAGGCCTGTTTCAAATATGTCATGTTCATGAAATTCAAATAATTTTGGCTTGAAAAAAGCCTTAGCTATATTACTATTATATCTTAAATTATGCAGACTAACATCTGGCACCATTCTTGTTTTGTTTTGCATTTTCTGACGATTTTGTGTGGTATACAAATTTTGCATTTACTTTCTATTACAAACAAAAAACAAACAAACAAACAAAAACAAAAAAACCACTAATTTTTTATTTTTACATGGATTTCAAATGCACAGACTGCCTACTGCAAATGCCCCCAGTGTTGTGTTCAGTAGCTTACTGAGCCGAAAGTTGTTAGAACACGTTCAGCATAACAGCTTCTTTAATTTATGTACCTTACAAGAAAATTGTGCTAAGCTGCTATAAAGCTGCTAGCCCACATTAGTATTTCTGGATCAGTTACTATCACATTTTTCCAGATAACTTTTGTAAGCTATAGATAACTTACTTAGTGTCAATCTAAAGTTACTTTTATCCCAAATATAAAAGCTAGTTTATATTTGATAATTCTTATGATGGTAAAATTAAAACTTGATTCTTTTAGAAACCCTGTATGTTTGAAAAGATGCCTTATCTTCAGGTATCTCAGTCTTCCATGTACATTTATTCTGTGTACACAAAGGTATTCACTGTATGCCCAAACAGAAAAATAAGCCTAAGAACATGTGCCACAGAAACAGTCTAATGTGTCTTCCTAGTCAATGTAGGAAAGTTTGTAATAAACTTGGGAGGGGAGGGGGAAGAGAGTTGGATTCTTCCCCAGAATCTCAACATTTTTATTGAAAACAAAAAGTCTGAGGACAGTAATAAACATACACATGGACACAGTATTCTTGGAAAATAATAATAATAATAATACATTATAAATAATAATAATAATAAACTAAAAACAAACAAAACAAAACAACCCAACCCAAACCAAACCAAAATAAAAACCCATATTATCTAAATGACCAGATTATGCAGTGACTGTCTTTCCATGACATATGATCTCACCTTGTAGGTTATATTACATAATGCACAAAAATACTGACATGGAACAGAAATATGAAAGCTCATTTCCATCCTTATTTGACCACTACCTTTTTACATTGTTCAAAAGTGATCCAATCACCAAAAATCTGGAAACATTTGACTATTTGTTCTCTCTTTTTCTCTCCCTCCTTTAATTTGAACTTGTTAGGAAATGCAATTTCCATTGTTGGATAAAATCTGGTCTGTAAGGCATGAAAATACTCTTAATTTATGATACCATTAACAGTGAATAATTTCTATTGACTTTTGATTGAATGTGAATGAAAAAGGCAGTATTTTAATGAAATATGTGGGTATCCTAAATATATGGCATACCTGATGCCAATAGTATATCGGCAATAGATTTGATAAGCCAAAACTGCAGCATGCACTTTACAGGATGGAGATGATGCTCAGTATTTTGCAGAACTGCCTCAGTCACTTCTTTACATGTGCTCTTCCCCTAGATTTCATGGAATCAAACATGCGTGGGCTTTAAAACACAGACTTTTAAGTGTCTGCTTAACGTAAAAGCTGGAAAATTCAGTCTAGCATGTACTTTCCTTCTGTGTGTTTGGCACCTTTTTCAGATAACTTACAGAATTCCATTATCCAAATTGTTACACATGTGTGACAGAGGTTGACCTTTAGTCATGTCAATCCTTTTTGTGTAGGCCTCAGGCTCCAGCCTAATGGCTCAAAGCCTGATTTACTCACTGTAATAAGGGCAGGAGGTCGAGCAATTGTCAGCTTGCCTCCTCGTACTCGTCTCAGAGCCTGGTTGAAGGCTGTTAACACAAAGCTTTTCAAAGTGAATTTACAACCACCACCACTGACAGAGGCCAATCAGTACACCATAAATGTCAGGTTAGTGAGATTGAGCAGTAAGTAAAGTACTGGCAGCCCACTATTGGCTGAAATCAATTGCTTAAGGTTTAACGGAGAATAGCAATCGGTGTACAACTTCATCTCTGGAACAGGCTTAAGTATGGAGAGCAAGTCTGAGTGTGGATTAGGGAGAATTACCCACCAGTAATAACCATGGCACCAAGACCTGCATTTGTTCATCTTCTGTATCAGTGGTGCCTGTATTTATGTGACTCATGATCACAAAGTTGTTGGACCTGCCTGGTAGTAAAGAAATAAGATTATTTTATGTATGGTGGCAGAAAAAAACAAAACCCCATAACATACCATGAAGAGAGCTAACCAGTGTGCTGCCTTATCTGGACTAAGAGGTCTAGGAATTTTTTTAACGTAATTGTCCAGTAATACCAGACTGGTTTTAGTCTTCAGTTCCAGAGGAGGCGTTTCCACAGGGAAATAGTGTCTTTTTGATATTGTTTTGCCACTGGGAACTATCACAGGATTTGCTAATGAGTGATTATGTACTTGATGGTCTGAATATCCATGAGATGTAGTTACCCACAAGACTGAATGTTTTTATCATTTTGTGTAGTGACAGCTTGGACAACAATTCATTTGGCTTTGAAAGCATCAGCATTAAAATCTAGGAATCCATTAAAATGCTGTATGCCAGGATTTATAAATTAGGCAATTTCCTTGATTATTGCAATCATTTACAAAATTGATTGTCCCACTGTGGTATAGGCAGATTTCAGCAATGATCATTGACAACAGGCACATCCTCTAATATCTGTTCTCATTGTTCCCTAAAAGAAAAGACACTCTGCCACTAGGTTATTCTCCATCTCAAGGTCAATTATGCATTGCAAGAAGTCGACTAATGTAGAAGATCACGTATCTTTAAAGGAGAACTACATCAGCTCTTTATAGATGGTAATGAGAGCTGGAAGGTTTTTT
>CM021797.1:63289045-63300679 GCA_011076525.1 Nettapus auritus | reverse complement strand
TTTTTTTTTTTTTTTTTTTTTTTTTTTCCTTTTTCTTTTTTTTTTTTTTTTCTTTCTCTATTGTTTGTAATTTGCTGATGGTCAAGGCTTTCGAGTCTGTAGTACACATTCTCTTTGTGATCCATTATTGAAAGGTAAATAATTTTGGCAAATTGCAGCTGTAAATATTTATTTGATTGAAGATTTAAAAGTCAATAATGTGTTTTATTTGTTGCATCTTAAAGTTCTAATTAACCAATAGATATAGTGTACAGTAACTTCATTTGGGTCAATTATTTCTACAAGACATAATAAAGACATTATGTCACAAAGCAAATACACTCCAGAAGTTTTCCTATATTAAGACAAATACACTAAAATTGCCAAGCGTTAGCTACCAACCACAAAACCACACTGCTTTCTACCTGTCTGAAAATGAACAATATGCACTTGCCAAAAACCTCCAAATGCTAACGCTTAAAATGCAGGTGATTACAGAAGATTATTTTGAAAGCTGTAGTTGAGGTCCAGTTGCAGCTGGCAATGAGCTAATTTGTGTCAGGCCACATGCAGATCATGAGCTTCCAGGACTAGTATCCTGCAGTTGTTAATCAGTCCTTGCTCAGACAAGATAGCCATTGATGTCACCAGGAACTTTGATTTAATGGGGTCTTCAGGCATGAGTGAATAACACAGTATCACTTTAATCACAACTATTAAATCATTTTTTTTTTCCAAGATAGGCCAACCACTTTTTCAGAAGTGTAGAGCCACCTGCATGTTGTCTGCCACTGTATGTACAGTAACAGTAATGCACAGTTGACTTGAAGATACCCTTGTATGAACGTATTACTTTTATTAAAGATCATATTTTACTGTGAAGAAAGAAAGGATTACATTAACAGTGACTGTGCTGTAGTGTATGGTATTTAGTTAAATAACTATTAGCATCCAATAAAAAATATTTGTTATATCTTGTAAAAAATCTGTAAGTAATAACTTCATAGTTTGTACTATATTGAATATTTGTTGCATGGATTTATCAAGATATATATATATATAATATTCTGTATTTTAACAGTTATTCAACCCAGTACTTCTTGTGTAAAGACCTGCTGGTGTATAAGCAAGGAATTTAGTGACATAAATATATTTCTAAAGATGTTTTGATTTCATCTGTGGAACTACATGGTAGAGAAAAGTGGTTTTGTCATGAATGGGAAAAACTCCTACTGAAATTGTGGCCATATGAAGGCTTTGTTCTTCATGTCATTCACCTGTAAGCCCTGAATTTGGAAACAGAAGAATTAAGTGAATCAAATGAGTTCAGTATATGTTACAGTCCTAAACTGAAAAGAAACAAACAAATCATATATTAAATGAAGTAATGAAGTGTCATGTATAACGTGAATGAAGCATGCAATGCCAGCGTTCATGATATTTACCTGGACCAATCTTCCAATTGTGCAAAGACTTTTTTTTTAATGTATTTTATATGTTCTGTTTGCCTGATGTTATGTCAACATTCACTAGAGAGGGCAGGTTATTAGCATTTTTCAAGCTGCCAAAAGAACTTTTATATCAGGATGGGTTGGTGACTGATGTTTTTAGGCCACTTCTTTACAAAAAGATCTTACTATTGTAGTAAAAGTATAAGCAAACAAAACAAAACAAACAAAAACAAAACAAAACAAAACACTTTTGTTCTCTATATTTTATTTCTATTTTAAGTTGACTTGAACTCTGTCTTCATTTCTGCTGCTACAGGAAAAGCGGGAAATTAATGAAATGCACAATTACTTGGAAAAAATGAGTTGGACTTGGCTTGTGTGTTTCTTTTTCTTTCTTTCTTTCTTTCTTTCTTTCTTTCTTTCTTTCTTTCTTTCTTTCTTTCTGTGCAGTTTTGCTGAACTATGGATTTTTCCTTGGTTTTGTATTAATTCATTTTATTGTGACCAGCAAGACAACAGCAACAGCTGTGTACAAAAAGTGACATTTGTTCACCTCTAATGTGGTAAACAACAGAGGATACCCAGTATACATTGTACATAAAATTTGCAATTAAATTATTATTATTATTATTATTATTATTATAGTAGCAGTGATGAGTGGTGACACTGTGAGGCTAATCACCTGAATTTAGGTCTGTCCTAAATCTTGCAGTTTCACTAAAAGCCAAAGCCTAAATTGGCAGTCTGCACGTTGTTTGTGACTGACGTCCAATTCTAACACAGTATCACAGAACATTCTTAAGTGGCATTAAAAAAAAACAACAAACATACTTTGGTCTTAGTTAGGTCATAGCCTCTAGTACAGGCTAGTGAAACTTTGCTGCGACAGCTGTTCCCAGCACCTTTGTCCAATGAATGTTAAACTGGGTGCTGTAGGAAGATACCACTATCTTCAGCATTCCGCTTTAGGTGGCCCTATGATATAATAGAGAATGTCTGTTGTTTGAAAGGTTTGGCTTTGTAATATCTGAGTGATTTCTAGGCCTGTGACCTGTGTAGCAGCACTTCTGTTGCCAAAGAAGTGGGAGTGTCAGTGTTAGAATAAGCCAGTGAGTGATGTTACCTCCTCGTGAACAAGCAGCTCTCTTGGAGGCTCCTCCAGCTCAGTTCTTGGGTGAGGGAAAGCCTGCTGAATGATACTGATGATATGTTGAATAGATACTGTCTAGTTCTTTCGAATATCATGCTAGAGGAGCAGTTTCTAACTCTGCACACCATGACGAAATCCTTAATGCATATATGCTCATATTGATATATATAGGACTAAACATATATACTTTTTTTTTTTTTTTTTTTTTTCCATGTTGCTAAGTATTGCCAGTTACTTCAATTTAAACTGTTGTGCCTCCATATAAATGACTCACATATTTACTATTATCAGCTTTCCATTCCATAAAAAAGGTAGAGGAGAGCTAGTCACAAACATGGCTTTAATCCTATCAGGTGGACTTCCTAAGGGCAATGATTGTTCATATCTAGACCATGTCTTGTGTTCAGCTGCTAAAAACTGTGTTCATAATTAGCAGATGGTAGTGAAACAATCCCACAAAATGTTTGTATGTGGCTGATGGCATCAGCTGTCAAGTGGTCTGACATTTGAATGGAAATTTGAGTGAGTCAGAAATGGAAATTCTGGTTTCTGCATTCCAAGAAGAAAGTTGTGTGTGTGTGTGTGTCTGTGGTTTTGCTTCTTCCTTGTAAGTGGTGAAAAAACAAAAGAAAAAAAAAAAGGGTTGGCTTTCAGAGCAAACATTCTGAGAAGGACTTGACATTTGATGGCAAAGAAAAAATACTTAATTTTTAAAATTTGATCCTTTGATTCCATGATGTAGGACCACTCTCCATTTCAGAGCAGGAAAACTGGTTAGTTAGGTGCCTCTAGATGGCATGCATTTGTAAAATTCAGGAAGAAACACTAATATTTAATGATTTATTTATTTATTTATTTATTTATTTTTAACTAATGCAATAATATCACCAGAACACTTAAGCAAAACTGATATATTCCAGAATATGTATATATACATATATATATATATATGCACACAAAATGTTTTTTTTAATGGAAGAAAAAAAAGTGGAGGTTGCAAGTTCGTTTTTCTCCAGTTCTAACAAAAATGAACAAAAACATAAAAATACTTAAAAATTCCATTTAATGCTGCTGTAACCTTTTGGGGCTGTTGGTGAGGTGTGCCAAACCAAGACGTCATCTGTGTTTTTAGTAGTGTTCTCTTTCCTAGCTATCCTTGCTCTGAAACCTCTGGCTCTGCATTTTGCCAGAGAGGGGTGCTTCCTGAGAAACTTGAGGTCTCATATCTGAGATGGGATCAAAATTTTTCACTGGACTTAGCCTCATCTGTTTTTCGTGGTCCAGCAAAGAAGAGTTTTGTTTGCTGTAAATCTTTCAGCATAATTAAAAGTCTGGTAAAGAATTTAGGAGGCTGTCTATCATGCTTTTATTTTTTATTTTTTTTCTCCCAAAACAACCAAAGTGAAGATGAACATTTGCATTTCTTTAGATCACACAGTAATCAATAAGATGTTCAGGAAAAATGGGTACTCTATTGATATTCAAACCTACTCATCAATGTTTTCTTGTCTGGATTTCTTTCTTTTTTCTCTTCAGATCAAACCAGGATCATACTGAAGTTACGTGGAAGAAGAGGTGGTCTTTTAGGAATATTAATTTATTTCCCTTTCTGTGCAGAATGGCACCTATTGCAGCCCTGGTCCAGGAATTTGGTGAATTTCTATCAGTGAGAGTTCTCCATCAGCAAGCGTGTGGCCTGGGCTCAGGGGTGTCTGTAGCCTGCCATATGGTGAAGCATACATTAGAGTAGGCTATATATCTGAGCCTGGGTGGGCTCAGACAGTAACTCTGGCTGAGTAGCTATTTGACCTTGGGGTCTGCCATTCCCAACAAAAGATGGCTGTGGGTCAGGCTGAGGTCTACAGCCTCTCTTTCCTCCAAAGGCTACATTTGTCTGTCTCTTTTCTTAACCTTTGTGGGTTTTTGTTTATTTAATAAAATGTTAATTTTTATGCCCTAATTACCCAAAAGTGACACATCCCAGAGGCAATAGTGTCAGAGGAGATTAACCTCATTGTGTGAAGCAGAGTTTTCTGTTACTTTTGAAAAACTGTTGTGTGTACAATTTCATTGTTTGCTGCCAGGCCAAATCAGATAGCATCCTTTCTAAGATGTAACAACTATCCAGTTGGATCACTTTAAGGACTTTTTAGGGTCTTCATTGCTTAATCCGTCTTTCTGAGTCTCTGTTTCTTCCACATTATTACTTATATCTTCTGAAATCTCACACATCCACATACTGTACTTTATGCTATTCACTCCCACCCTGTAGCCTGCATGTCGTAGTGTCTGTGTTTTTGATCAGAAATAACTAACAAGACCTCTCAGGACTTGATCAATCAGAATTTGAAAAGACAATGATAGCTACTAAAGAGGAAAACACAACGCCTTCAGCCCTCTCTGAAGCTGGGCAGCACACAGCTTTCATACTGCACCCACATCCAGCTACTGGCAGGTGGGAAATTCAGGAAAAGTGCTCCTTTCTCTGTTTGACCTTCACATTATCTTTTTTAAGGGGCATCAGGCATCAAGAATTTAAACTTACTGCTGTACCCATGAAGAAAACAGCTGGCTACACTTACAGTTGAGACAAGGCAATTCCATGTCCTGGCAATAATTTATGATTAGGGCCAACCTAATGAAGTTACAGACCACCACGGTGTTTATTGCTTTTTACTTTTTGTTACTTTTGTTTTATAACTTCTTTAATTACTGTATTTATTTTATTATAATTTCATTATCTTTTACAGAAAAAAAAAAACAAAAAACATTAAAATACTTTTCGTGATTTTTGCATTTGTTTCAGTGATTTGTACAAAGAGGGCAAACGTTCTGGTATTTCCTTTCTCTGTAGAAGGTATCTTAATTTATGTGGAACATTAGCAGTAAGTTTGCTGTTGAGAGCATCCGCTTCTAGTTCTAGCTGTCATCCCATATTAACTGTGAAAAAAAGGTTTTATCTTTCACAGACAAAGCTGAACTGGATGTACTTTAATATTTTGTTAGTTAATTCCATTCCTTTATGTAAATAAGGCTACAGACAGCCATTGCACCTTGATATTTATTTGGTAGATCTCTTACCCAGTACCCAAGGATCAGATTGCCATAGACTGAAAGTCTGACTGAGTTTCTCTCTCCTTCATACTCTTTGATGGTCTCACCATAAAAATAAAAGAGCTAGGTATCTTCCACTTTTCCTCAACAAATTCATGTATCTATGGAGGCTGAAAAAGTGGAACTTCAGATCATAGGGAAAATTGGTGCAACAAACAGATGCAGGCTGCTAAAACAATGTATTTGAAGAAGATAATGGAGAATAAGATAGCAAGGCAATGTAGTACCAGTGAGTTTGGAGAAAGACCCCAGGCTCTCTCAGGCTATGTCTCTTGTAGAATATTGCTGCTATTCTTTCTCTTTGTTCTCAGAGATTACACGTAATTTCAGCACTCTGTCATAAACCAAGCTAGTCTTGTCTCATGAGCATTAGAGTGCTGATCTATCTATCTAACAGTCACTTTTTGAGCTGCCTCTCTCTGATGGTGAGTTGTGGGTATCCCGCAGAAAGTCAAACTATTAAGAAAAGACGGTGTTCAGAATTAATTGTATTGTCCCTGTCTTCTCATGGTTTCCTGCATTGGATTTTTCCTACTCTCTTGTTGATTCATTTAAATGTTTTACCTAGTGTAAGGTATCAAAACTTGCAAATACGACAAAAGGAAGCTTTGTGAATCTTTTTGAACATGCAAAGATTTTCTTAGGGATCCTTTAGTGGGTCCTTTGAATTGAACTAGGAAATATGATACCACTGTAAGGGTGAGCTATGGTCAAGCAGAAATGGGCACAAGCTTGCTATCTCTGTTAACCAAGTGACCAGACGCAAGACTGGAAGCCGTGTAGGAGAATGTCTGGTAGCACAGTTCCATGCCAAAGGAATTGAGTCTGGCAAGGTTAAATGGCCCGGGGGCTGAGAGTGCATTGTGCCTAGGCAGTGTTTATTATGATTAGAGTAGCTGGATCGCTGTGCCCTCTGGCATAGCTTTGTCCAGTGCTTGCTAAGCAAGCTTTTTGTGACTATTTGACCAACACCTTGATAGATTTTTCTGAAGACTTAAAGATTAGATAGACTTCCCCTGACTTTAGCTGCAGGAGGTTTAGCCTAACAGTAATACCGACAGGGCTTCTTAGTGGTTCCAAGTAAACCATGAGCAAATTATGCTATTGCAACTACTGGAGGAGGTCTTATACTGTATAGGTTGACAATAGTACAGTTTTGCACATATAAACAAGACAAATCAGTAATAACACATTTTCATAGTTTCGTATTATTTACTGACTTGAAAAGTCCTGTCACTTTGCTATTTAAACAAAAAGAAAAAAAAAGTCAGTTGCTGTACATAGCTACAACCTGTTGGGTAAGAATATTCTTCATTTCTGTTTGTGACAGCTGTAGGTAGTACAAATGGAGACCTGGGTGCTGTAAACTCATACCACAATGTCAACCTATGATCCCGAGCTTTCCTTTACCCTCTTCAAGTTTGCTGGTGGAGTTCAGGACTTTACAGAAGGCACATTTTATCTTCCAAGATCAGGACCACAAAGCTTCGTCCTAATGTCAAATTGCAGGCTAGTATCACAGTCTGGCAAGAAGCAGCAGTGACAGCTTCAGTGGGCAGTAGTTTCTGGAATGGTCTTATGCTCTGAACCACATAGCATGATATCAGATCCCACTCTGGACAATTTTTTAAATTGTTTACTCATTCCCTTTTCTGATTGATTAAAAATTCTGTTTCCTGGTGATTGCAGTTGTTAATTAATAAAAATACCCCAATGTTATGCCCCACTCCAGCAAAACAAAAATAGTAGGAGTTTCAAAGAGGGCAAATATTTTAAATTCATACATCGGTCTCTTATACTTTGTGTCCTGGATAGGTCTGTCAGAAAGGCACCAAGGGAGAAGAAGAAGGACCTAGTTCGACACAAAAAGACACAAAAAGAGTGTGTTTGACCTCCCCAATGAACACCTGGGCATCTGCCTCTCCAGCAGAAGGTTTATGGCAGCTAGGAATTGCATAAAATGAATAGTGTAGTGTGACTGAAACATCTTTGAAGAGGTACATTATGCCTAGGGACCACAACCAGAGAACTGTGGGAAAACAAAGAGAGCACAGGGTGGCTGTGGAAGTGGTCATGTTTCGGAAAACTAAACAAAACAAAACAAAAAACAAACAAACAAAAACAACTTAACTAAGCTTAACACATTCTGTTCATTGAAGAAAACGTTGAGAGCTGACTTCATTTCTTTGGATGGATACTTAGATATGGGAAAAAATGGCACATGATGGGCTTCCTTTCCAATGGGTAAGAAGGGAATAGACAAAATTCCACAGCTAGAAGCTGAAATTAAACAGAATATGTCTCAAAGATGATTATTGTATTTTTTCAGCAGTTGAACTTAATAATATCTCAATGAGGCACGTAACTTTGACTCTTTAAAAGGTTGTTAGATGTGTCCTTCAGAGTTCTGTTGCTCTGGGCTGGGTGATCTGAACTTTTGCCTTCATAGCCTGTGAAACTCTGTGAAACTTTTGTTTACCTCCAAGTCCACTGATGAGGGGAAAAGGACTGCATACAACTCCCCCATTGCACATCATGTAAGAAGTCTAATCAGATCTCATCGTTTGCATCTTCATTGGGGTACTTGCTGGGAATTTCTTCCTTCAGATGTCCAGGTGTAGTCTGCTTACTCTTTGCTTTTCAGAGCCAGAGATTGGCCACAGAGATTGGGCCAGGGACAATGGTTTGAGGTGTTAAAGGAAAAACTGTCTTTTCATTTCACAGCTAGTATATTTGTGCCCTGGGCTGACTGCCATTGACCTTGCAGGTTTGTCATGATCCCTGCAGCTTCAGATGTGGCCATCCTGTCAATTCTTTCCTTAGAGTCTCCTCCCATTATGGGGGCATCAAATGCCCCCTGCCCATGGTACACTAGTGCTCTCCTTTTGCTGTGCCTTTTTGCAGACAAAATGTGATGGGCTATGAAGTATAATCTGCAGTAGATGTTGAAGAAATCGCTTCTGGCTTTAAAATCCATGAAGCTATGAAGCCAACCAAGAGAAGTAACAGTGCCTGTGTAAACCTTATCAAAACCGAGCTCTGCTCTGTCTCCTCAGCAAGAGTTTCTGTGCTTATAAATTCCTCTCAGCCTCCTTTTCTGACAGAGTGCAGCACATCAGAGGAATTGACTGATAAAGACGGGGAGAGAGGAGAGGGATTATTACAAAAGCCAGCCATGTGGCTTCTGCCCGGAAGTCTGCATATTTCCCTTATGCATGAATTGGCATGTACAGACTGCAGCTTAACCCAGAGCTGCAAAAAAACAACAACAACAACAAAAAAACAACGGTAATAGGGAAGAAAGAGCAACAGTAGCTCTTAATTTTCTAACAATATTCCTATTGCAACAACACTGAACGCAACCATACACCGCAACCCCCACGGCTGTCACTTTGGCAAACCTTTTGATGAATTGGATCTTGATATTTACAGAATCTATTAAAATACAGCCCATCATGTGTTTGTTTATATGTTGACAAGATGATGTACACCCTGCGGGTCAAGGGTGATGTGAACTGTTTTGGTGTTCTTGTCAAAGCAGCTAAAAAAAGAGCATTTAAATAATTTTTGTAGAATAATTGTCTAAGAATGTAAGAGCAACATACAGAATTCTTACTTTGAAAAAAATCTGTACTGATCTGACACAAAAATCTGAGCTTGTTATCAATCAAAAAGACTTTCCTACTTCTTCTCTAATATGTTAGAAAATTGGCAGCTCAGATAGAAAAACAAATAGCAAAATTAAACAGAAAGAAATTGATTTAACTACTTGGGTGGTTTATCCAGTACCACTGCAAATTTTTCAATTGGGCTTGTCAATTATTAATTATATATATATATTTTAACAAAGGAGGCTATACAGCACATACAAATATTGCACAAATTTGCTATAAATATTCTAAATCAGAATTAGCTTTTTGAGGATATCAGATATATTTCTTTGAACATCATTTATATGTATTTGATTTTTCTTTGTAAATATGAAGAAAAAAATACTGTTTGAAATTAAATAATGTCAATCTAGTTCTCCTCACAGATGTGCCTTGTAAATCCAAATGCAACTGTATCAAGGGTGTTACCTACATAAAACTGTACCCCAAACTCATACACTGAAGTATTCCATAAAATATTCCCATCTTCATTGTATTATTAGTGGATTATGTTCTCATGAAATGGGATAAGGGCTAAGATGACTTAGAATATTAGAATCTCCTTCCAATTTTATTACCTGTTTTTTTAAGCACCTTAATGTTGTGTGCCCCAGAAATAAATGAGACCTATTCCTGTCACAACATAAAACTAACATGCAATCCTTTCAGTGCAACAAAAGAAATCATGAAGAGTATGTGTAAAGAAGATGAGTTTTAGAACAAGAATATACAGTTTACTCAGATGTGCCGTGTGCATGTCAAATTGTCAAGGTATCAAAATAATCTATGCTGATAGCCACTATGTTTTACAAATGAATATGTACATTTGTAATGCAGAATGGAGCTAGGATGGAAAGCCTGAGAGAATAGAAGGGTGTGTGAAAATGAAAAAGAAAGAATGGGCAAATAAAGCCTGGGAAAGGAAGAGATGTATCTAAGCAATGTGAGAAAGCAGGAATCAGGAGAGTTGTCAATGAGGAACACAAGGTGACTGCTGGACATGAGCTGTCCTGAGACGTTGTGCTGAAGATTCAGTAGTGTTGGCCTTCATGTCACCATGAGGAGAGGAACCTGAGAACAACTTAAGTTACCTTTGGAGTCCCTCTTCCTGAAGGGGACAGGCTGTGATGATTCATTTCTGGTGAGAATTATTCCTGTGCCCAGTGGATCCTTGGAAATCCTCCCCTTGAATCAGGTCTAGGAAAACAATAAAATGTCTAGGAAAACTTTACTCACATTACAGAAAGGTTTGGGGATTTTCTGAGATTAAATACTGCTAGAGTTCCCCCCCCACCCCTCCCTGCTCTTCTTTTGTTATATACTTCCAAGTCTGTTTTGGCAAAGGAAAGTGCTTATAACTCTGTTGCTAAATGCAAGCCAAGAGCCTCCTTCACATATCTGGGAACTTCTCTCTTCCCCTTTCCTCCTTTAACTCGCCTTAACCTTGTTCCAGAATCATTACTTTATTTGCTTCTCTCTCTCTCTCTCTTTTTTTTTTTTTTTAATTTTCTCGTAGGACTGCCAACAGTGAACCAGTTAGAACTAGTTGTAGTCTACAGCTAGTTGCCAGAAGGAGGTGAGATGATACCACCAAAAGCAAAGAAAGACATGGTCATCAGATGCTAGCACCATTTCTTCACACTGAACGCATCTACTTTGTACAATGAGGTGTCAGGCTGAATTATTTCTGAATAAGCTATTGCATCTACATGGCACAATAGGGCTGAGTTCTCAATATTGTTAGCCTGGATGAATCACTGCAGTGTGCGACACATTAGATGTGTGCAGGTTTGGCACATTAAGCTGCATAATGTAAGCAAGGTTTGAGATTCTGCTCCTGCAGCCACTCAAATCAGAGACCAACCAAGGCTGTGAGATGGGCTTTTTGATTAGTCTGAATGCAAGGTGTTACTGCTCTACAGAAAAAAAAAAAAAAAAAAAAAAAAAAAGTGTCCAAATTTGCCTGTTGTGTTGAACTGTTTATTGTGATGGTCTCTAATTAGAAGTCCCAGATCTTCAGGCACATCATATGTGTGAACCGCAAATGGAAAAAATTGAAACTAGAAGACATTCATCTTTCTATTCAACTAAATTTAAAGTTTTGAACAGAATCAGAGAGATTCGTTATCAAACCAACGACAAAGTTTGTGCCTAGTTCTCTGGAAGCTTATGTAATGTTTTGATGTGTGATGCTTAAAGCACTTAAGCAGTGCTTTCTTTACAGTGTAAAGAAAAGGAATGGCATTAATGTGATTTGAAACTGAAGGCGTAAGAAAAAAAAAAAACACAC
>CM021797.1:63259335-63274045 GCA_011076525.1 Nettapus auritus | reverse complement strand
CTTCCCTTCCCTTCCCTTCCCTTCCCTTCCCTTCCCTTCCCTTCCCTCTTTTTTGTTCCTCTTTTCCTTTTTTATTTTTCTTCTTTTTTTTTTTTCCTTCCTTCCTTCCTCTTCCAGCTTTGATCATTCGCCTTTTTTTTTTTTTTTTTTTTTCCCCTGGTCTCTGCATAATGAGCCTAAATTGGCAACACCTTTTCTTTTCATGCTCTGTGCCAGATATAAACGAGTCTGCAGAGAACAAGCTAGGTCTGTTGCCTCCCCATGTTCTTCCGCAGCCACATCTGCGTGGAAGTGCAGCACAGTAAGCAGTGTGGACATACCAATACCAAGCAGAAGAATGACCTGTGTCCAGAGTACCGCTGCTTTTTCCATCATATACTGGAACTGTCAAAAGGGTGCAAAAGCACACTCAGAAGGGGCCATGTTATATCAGCAGATGCTGTAACACTGGTTACCCAGCAGATGGGTAACACTGGTTTGTGTTATGTGTAATTCTCCCCTACTTTAGGACAAATACAGGTTGGTGTCCAAACAAACTGTTGAGACTTTTCTTTAAAAAATAATTAAGTCAAGTCTGCATAATCAGCAGTGCATTGCTCTCGTGACACTTTCTGGAGTAAAGCCCCAGTCCTCCAACTGCTTTCACAGATGCTTGATTTCACACACGAGTAGTCCCATTGAGATCAATGGGACTACAACATGTGCGTAAGTGTTTGCTGGACTGGGGTCTAAGTGAGAGATGAAGACTTTCACCTAGCACAGACAGTTCAAAACAATGTTTATAGTTTCGTATGCTATAATCCTTTGAGAAACATTAAATCTAAATAGTTTTTAATATTAGTTGGCAAGTATTCTCTTCTATAAATTTTGCTAGATGATGCCTGCTAGATTAAAGAGAAGAAACATTAAGCAGATATTATGAGATGTACACTCCATATCAAATATGGTTAATTGTACAAAATTGCTTTGAATAGTGTGAGCAGTTAAGGATCATTGGCTGTCAGGATACATTTCTGTGCATTTTCACAGAGGTGTTGCATCTCAGAGAGTGCATTGTGAACAAACATTGGAGAACATTTTACTCTGATTTTGACCAGTGAGGCCTCCTGAAGTTTCCTCCTTGATCTGATATTTCAGATCTCTATTCTGTTTACAGTTTATAGCTGTTCAGAATGCTTCAGTGCAGTTAAGAACATTTAGAAATCTTTGTGTTAATTAAAAGTATAAAGAAATTGACATGATTTTATGTGTAATAAAAAATTTTCAAAACCCAAACCATTGTTTGAATGTAGCTGCTACATTTTCTAAATGGCAACCAAATATCATCCAGCTACTCAATAATAAAAAATAAAAAATTAAGGACTTCAAAGTAAGTAAATAGTTATTGACATATTTATTACACATTCACATATAATCTATAGTAACTAGCTTTCATGATTGACAATGGTGGTAATGTTCTTATTTCATCGTAAGCCAACAAGATTAGATGTTATCTGCATCACAGATACATATATTTTTATACATATTTATATATATATCTGTCCATAGAGAATCTTAAGGCATATTTTAAGTGTCAAAACAAATCAGTTGGTCTTATCAAGCAACAGAATATATAAGAATTTACAACCAATGGCTTTCTGAAACAACATGTGTACGAATGAATAGGAAAACATTCCAAACATTTCCACTTACAGTAAAATGAGATTGTTGACATGTATACTGCTATTTTTCATACTGGTTTTATGTGTGTAGTTGGCTGTTACAGATTTAATAATATTTACTAGGCATCAAAGTTAGAGTTATCGCAATGCAATGAATAGGTATTTCTTTATATTGGCTAAGAATAATTTGATTGTTTATTGTACAGGTAATATAAAATACAGTATATCATTTGCAAAGTATTCCAGTCTTTAAGATATGATCTTTGTAAAGGATGTGATTATATGATGTTATTACTATCTGTCAACATGAGTGTTTCTTTCTAGTTAAGCTGTATTTGGAGAATTTTCCATGCATTGCTGTTTGCTTCTGATTTTCATTATATCTCGTATTTTTTTAATATAGGCAGACTAAGAATTATTCCTAACATATTTGCTAAATGGCCTGGCTTGGTCACCAAACTAATGAATTAAAGGAGAAAGTTGTGATAGCTAAATGCATCTACACAGCTTTCTCATTCAGTTTGTAACAGTGAGAAGATGCATATTCAGAAGGGCCCTCCTACTCTAAATTAGACACCCAGCTCCTAACATTCAAAATATTTAAAGTCTAGAAGCATTTGTTATTTAGATTACTGTTATTATCAAACATGAATCCAGTTGTTGTTTGATTTTCAGCCTGAACTAGTCTCCTTAACTGTAATCTCTTCAGGAAATTTTTCTGTTTTTCTACTTTTTGAATTTTCTGGATAATAAGATCCTTTGACAGTCTGTTGATTTCAAAGGGAGCTGGGCACCAGTGTACTACAGAGAATCCAATCTTAACAACTAACTTACCAAGTCATGCATATAATCCAGTTTGTTTTCGGTATGACATGATTAGAAATGCTTACAAATAAATAAAATATACGTCATAAAAAACACTAGAGCCCATTGGCATTTTGCTCAACAATTGCTGCTTTAGGCAAGCAATTACTGAATTTTACTGTGCACTTACACATGTGAATCACAGAGCTTTTCAGAAAAGTGACTATTATTTCTTCTGCTTTAAAAAAGAAAAGACCTCCCTTGTCATTTGTAAATAAGTCAGCTGTTAGATCTCTCTTCTACCAATAATATGACTGAATGTTGTCTCCCAGTCTGAGTATATATATATATATTCTACTTAACTTACAGAATACTCTATAGCATAGGTTGCATACAGTGATGCAGAGAAACTGAAAACAAACACACAAACAAACCACCACCACCACCACTAAAATAAAAGTTTTCTTCAAAGGAAATAAACAGGGGAACCAGCCCCAAAAGGACCATGTAGGTAAATAAATCCCATACCTTTTTGCTTATATCTTTCTTTTCCAAAAGTCAAAGTAAACAAAAAGACAGGGAAACATGGCCTGAGTGGTTGAACCATCGTAGACCCTAAGGAGGATATTGGACTCCAAGGTTTAGGGTGCATCATACAAATTGGCCTTCAGTTGGTGGGTCTTGCTGGGTCTAAAAAGAGGATGCATGGGGGGCTGCCCATCTCCTACAGAGTGGCAGTTACATAACACTTCAACAAAGACTGCACTTTTTGGCGTTGTTTTAACCCCTTTTGGTATACAGTTATCTGTAGTGGATGTTGTAGTGCTGTTATATCAAAAGCATGGGTTCACAGTAGTGACATTTGCACAATGTAGAGATTATCTAGTTTTGATGTCCAAGCTAGCAAAGAAAAAAGTTTCACTGTTACTTTGGTTTGTAGGTTCATACCTTGTTATAGAAAGAATATAGCTTGGATGGGTGCTCCCATATCTGACGTCAGACTGTTTAATCATAACCTTCTTCTGCATATTTCCAGTGGTTTATCCATGCTTTTTAACAGAGTGGCTTAAGAAAGGTACGTACTCACCACAAGTGCTCCTTGCTGTCCTGACTCTTCCTACTGAAGTCAAAGGTAGAACTTCTTGTGGGAGAAGGCAGCTAATGCTGAGTGATTTGAAAATCCTGTGACCTTATGCATGTTATGTCAATAAGAATAGCAATGAACAGCAAAAATAAAGATCCTGTACTAATGTTAAGAATTAATTCTTGCATGTTTTGTGGTTTTCTTCACATTTCTTTTGATGTCTTGCAACATGAAGAACTATTCTAATAGCTAGTTTTAGAATACAAATGTACATACAAAGAAAAATTCCACTTCAGGACCAGTCTTTTCTCTCTCTGCCTGCAAGGAAAATGAGAGGTCAATTAAGTTGTATGCTAATACCTTTTTCATTTGACTAAATGGAAAAATAAAACGCAGGCAGAATTTCAAAAGACACAATCCTTCACCAGGCCATGGAAAGAGAACAAAGGAAAGCAACAGATACGGAGGAGAGAACTCCAATGAACTGACCATGTTTCCTCTCCCTGTCTCTTCTGTGAAAATGTTTTTAAATGCTTTACAGCCTGGCTTTCTCTCTGGCTGTGCTATTGCATTCAGGCTCCTTTATTCTAAAATTCTGTGGTGTCTATACCAGCAACTGGTACAACGGTCTTTAGCACTGGGATTTTCTTTGTCCCATCTGTTCAGCTGAGGCAAGAAGCAATACTGCCTCAGCATTGAACTGAGAGTTCTCAGAAGGTTCTTTAATGATCTGCTTTATCTCTTATACAACTTAAATCTTACATGGTCCTACCTAGACTTAGTATGTTGCCAGTGTGACAGATGTTCCAGCAAGTGCTTTTTTTTTTTTCTTAGTAATAGCTGTTCATAGATTTTAGAGCATCATTTATGTGAGATGCTGCATGCTTTAGAAATTATATTATTAATGTCATTATGTATTGCTATCATCTTCAGCGTTATAAGTTTCAGTATCTCCAGCTTCCAACTAATTATCAGTAATCAATCCAATAAGAAATAAATCCAGTCCTTCATAAGAAGGACTTCGAAGTCATTTCCTTGGATTTGTATGTGCATGCTGTTAGAAGAGCAACCTGACCAGTGTCAGTACATTGGAATCTTAACTGCTTTTTCCCCATGTTATCCAGTTGGCATGCATGTGTAGGTCATAAGGAATAGTAGTGTCAACCTGTAAGAAACATCATGATATACTCCATGCATTTCTGTATCTATAGCTTGAATACTGAGTAAACTGGTGTTGGTATGGAATGGAATATATATATATTATATATATGTATGTATATGTATGTATGTGTATATATATATACATATATACGTATGTATGTATATGTATGTGTGTACATATATATGTACATATATATGTATGTATGTATGTGTATGTATATAAATATATAAAAGAATTTTGTTGTGCTGGATTCACTCGGGATTTACTTTCTTGGAAAATGATGTCTGTTTTGCTGTATTCTGATGTCAAACAATTAAAACTGTGGAATAATAATATCTATTTCATTTTCTGAGTCTCTTGATATGTAACATATCTGTAACCTAATAACAAGTAGTCAAAAACCTACTAAAAAGTCCATTAATTAGATCTGAATTATTAAGGAGGAACACAAGGAATGTCAAACAAGAAGGTGGGTGCAGTTCTCTTTTATCAACTCTGGTCTCCATCAGTAGACTGGTGTACTACTCAAAACCGGAACAGACCATAAACTGGATATCTTAACACTTTGAAACATTTAAAGCAAAAGTGAAAACAAAACAAACAAACAAGAACCCTTATAACTAGGCAAAAATGAAAGAAAAACCTAACAATTATTTGTGGTCAGAAAAGGGAAAAGATCCTGTAAGTATCCAAAAGATCCTTGGATTACACTTCCAGGTGTAATCAAAGCAGAAAAATGAAGCAACTAATTTTGTTTCCACTGTTCAGATTAAAGAATGTTGTGAGATACATTCTCACAATATGCATTCTCCATAGGGAGTTGAGGAAACAATATTTTATTTTGACTTGATGCTCCTGCAATACATTAAAGTTATGCCAGAGTGGATGGAAGTAGTGATCTAATGAGGAAGTCAAAAAATGTCAGCAAATTCAGTTTACCACAGGATTCTGAAGCTTTTGTTGTTGTTGTTGTTTTGTTTTGTTTTAATAGCTACTGTATTTAAATATGTATGGATGTGTAATGCAGATGCAGGTGAGTATGTGCATACACATAGTTTGCTATAATGTCCAAGTTCACTCACTGTGCTACAGGTTTACTTTTTCTCTGTTATAGCAAGCCATATTTCACTCCACTCCTTCATGATGGCTTCTTCAGGCAAATATATTGTGTTTGCCAGATTTAGACAAATCTTAAATGACTAAGAACTGGTGCACAATGTTAATATGAATAATAATAACCATAATAGTTACGTATTTCTAGATCTGGACCAGGCTTATGCAATCTGACAAACAGATACAATGTAGAGTTGCTATTTTCCTTTCAATGTTAGGGTGTCCACCTCATTACAGGTGGGTTTTCATTTCTGCAACAATGGTGATAAGAATGCTGTGGGGTAAATTCTGGCAGTGCAGCTTTACTTGCAGTGTCCATAATATCTCCCTGGGAAAGGACAGAGCACAGTGTAACTGATGCAAGAGAACTTGCAAGAATAAAGCTTTTAGAAACACCTAGTCCTACAAGATATTTAGATGAAGAAGTTCTTGGCAAGTTTTGTAGCATCTTTTGTCTCTTACTTCCACTGCAGTTGATTCAAGATGATAGAAAGGGTGAAAATGCCTCCCAGTCATGGAAATCAGAGTTATGGAATGTTTACGTCTTTGTTATTCCAGTCTTCTCCAGCAGAAATCACTGCTCTGCTATGGGATAATGCAGAGAGTGACAGAAAACTGATCCATAGGCACAAAACAGGATAGAGCTAAATGATCTAGAACCTGCGCTAAACCCATAAACACTTTGTAGAGTGGTTCTACCTTCCTTGGCACTCCAGGTCAAGGCCTTAGAGAGAGCTCCAGTTGTGCATGTCATGACAGGATTTAATTTTTCATGTCAGGTCATGACTCTCCATACACATAAAGTTGTGATTAGGTCCACATGTGTCCAGATATGTCTGTCAGTACTGACTGTGGCTGTCTTTGTCTTCTTGTTTCACAGAATTTGGAGATTAGATGCTATCAACTCTTCATTGTTGGGAATTGTTTTTACCTCATATTAAGCAGTTTATTGTTACATTAGTAAACACCACATAAATGAATAGATAATAAATGCTGTGCAGAAACTGTTTGTATAGATATTGCCAAAATGATTGCAGCCAAACACTGTTAGTCATTATTTTTTCCTTCTTTTCCTTCCTTTCCTTCTTGTAGGCTGATTTCCTGTATAACTTTTCAATTTCCATCACAGCTTTTTATTGCTTGGCATATTCTGTTCATATATTCAGTGTGCACTAGCATGTTTACATGAGAACAGGTTCCTGCTGGTAGTCAACAAGCTACCACATTTAAAAAATAAACCAAACCACCAGTATTGGAGTATTTTCTCATCTCTGAGGCTTCCTTCTGTTTTGCCTGATTTTATGCCACTATTCAGCATCATGCTTTTCCAGCCCAGGAGTTTCTGGCATCTTATCACAGGCACTTGGGAGCAAATGATAAAGATCTCTATAGACACTTGATTTCCCTGTGTCTCATGCCCTAGAGATGAATATACTGCTCCCAAGTACTTCCAATCTCTCTTGGTCAAGAGCAAAAGAAAGGCTGTCTCCTGAATTTGAAACTGCTGTGTGGTGAATTAAAGAAATACATTCTGCTTCCCATGTATGTACTTGTATGCATTGTAGGAAACACACTTAATAATTCAGAAATATTGAACATATTCACATAATTTCTGAGATGATTGTCTTAATACTGAAATAGAAATGCAGGCTTGCTAATTTGCTTTCTCTACAAATGTTCAATAAATATAATAAATATTTCCCCTTTAATTTGCAGAATTAGTACTTTCAAGAAAACAGATTGAGTTAAACTCATACAATTTCAAAAGGGATTTTTTTTTTTTGTATAGGATTATTACTTAGGAGCAAAAGAGGAGCAAAAGATCTGAAGATTAGGTTTGCTTTGGATAATCACCTAATTGTTCAGATGCAACTCTGAAGTTTAACGAAGTAAGTGTGTAACTGGTAAAAAGCTTATGAGACCACGTGCTTTTACTAGGAGTAGCACTTCCTAGACGTCATTTTTAATGAAGTCAGAAGGACAGGTGTACACAAAATATGCATCTTTACATTTCTAATATCCCAGAGCAACTATATTCTTTGACTTCAGAGGGAGCAACCAGTGCAGAATAGAGACATAGTACTGCCTTTTAAAGAAATTACCCTAACTGACTCTCATGTCCTTAGCAGAAATGTCATACTTAGGAAAACTATGATTCTCTTAGGACTGATTCCTCATTCACTATTACAAAAAATTATGAGTCTCAAGGGAGCTTCTAAAGGCATCTTCAAATCTTTTTCCTTCCAGTCCCATTTGTTTTTGTCTTCTGAGTCCTACAGCTCTCTAATGTGCCACATGATGTTGCTGAAGTACATGTTCTTGCTGCGATTGAGATGTGAAGGAAGGGATACTTGTTTAGGGATCACTACTGCCCATTGCTCAGATGTTCCAGCGATTTCAGTGCAGGCTTTACATCCAGATTTTCTTGTTTATCTGGCAGTTCATTATTTAAGGCCAGCCTGTCAAAGTAGGTTAAATATTCTTTGGGAAACATGGTCACATCTTTGAGACACCACAAACATGTTTAATACAAAAAGATTGGCTTGATAAAAGGAACATGATAAACTTGCATCCCCCAAAATACTTTTCTGCTGTTCTGCTGTAGATTTCTAAGAGCATCAGTATGCAATGACAAATCTCATGGCAATAAATTCCTGGAAAAGGCACAGAGAGACACCAGCACAGCAGTGAAAAAGATTGCTGATGATTTGTTCGAACTACTTGACCTTGTGACCTCTTCCCCAGATATATGACCAAGATGGGACACTGCAGCACTTTATTGATGGTGGAGAACCCAGTAAGTCAAGCTGGATGAGGTACATCCGATGTGCAAGGCACTGCGGGGAACAGAACTTAACAGTGGTTCAGTACAGGTAAAGTATGTTTCATTTACTCAATGCAGCAAAAAGAGGTTTTAACTGAAAAATCAGACTGTAACTGCCACCGGTGCTGTTACCTTTGATTGCAAAGACAGTGGTAGGGCTTTTGTGAATGTGTCCATCTGGGCCAATAGAAAAGCTACAGAGTGTAGTGAGGAGAGGTTTAACTTTGCTTGCCAGGAGTTGAGGCCAATGCAGCAAGCACATCAAGCTGAGCCCTCCTGGGTGCCACCTGTGTGCTGATCATACTGCACGAAACACTCTGCTCGTTTTCAAATGGTCTGATCAGACGCACGTCTATAAAGCAGTCTTATGCATTTCCTGAAGGTGTGTGTGCTAGGGAAAGGGGTAAAGAGCCCCACTTGAAATCAGGTTTTCTGAGAGAGCTAGTCATGAGCCACATGTGCACCTATGACTTATCTGCGGAGTGCACCTGCTAGCCACGATTATTAGTGCTTGTGCCTCTCAGGTCGCTGAATAGAGAAGGTCAAAATGTGAAGAAAATGTAAAGAAATTATGGTGCATTTTACTTTGCAAACAAATCCAGAAAACCTAGACAACGCATTACATAAATACATGATCTCAGCTATAAACAAACCTTTTGTCTCAGAATAAGAAGCAACTGCTTGGCCTTATTAAACATGATAGGAAGTACATCAAAGAGTGGTCTGTGTTTGCCAGGCACATGAGCAATCCTGGTTTTGGCTAGTTGTTTTAGAGAGTGGAGTTTTTTTTTTTTTTTTTTTTAGAAGGAATCTTAAACTTATTTAAAGTATCTTTAAAATTAAAAATAAAACATACAAAAGCAAGCTAAAATGAAATATACATAAAGTTTAATTTTCCCATAGGGTTCCAATTTAACAATGGTAAAATTGTTCAATTGCATTTTCAGCTTTTTTATTCTCTGGCCAGTTGACTAAATAATGCCACACTTAAAAAATAACAATCCTATTTATACATTACAAATCTTTTATTGTACCCTTAAATATCTGATATTTATAGCTAAAATCCTGTCAGATTTTAAATAAACACATTGGATAATGAATAAGGATTGCTGTGATGAAAGAGTATTTTTGTAGGTATCCTGTGAACTATTTCTTGGTGTGGCAGGGTGTGTGTGTGCATATATACATAAATATATAAAAATGTGTACATATATATAGATGACAAACCTAAATGGAACATGAACATGAGAAAGTCATTACACATCTGTCAATATTAAGTGGATTTTACAACTTTCCTTTCATGATGGAGTTTTTTACTTAGAGTTCCCTCTGTTGATCTGTTTTTGATTACTTCAGATCTTTATAAAATGAACTACAAAAACACAATTTAAAAAACTGGCATCCATCACCAGTGACTGCATCCAAGTGTAAGAAAATAGAAAAGTTGGACACTGAAAAACCGGCCTAATTTTTATTGTACATGGATGTCCTCCTCACAGAAAGTCAGCTGGTTTAAATTCATTCTGTTATGATTTGTAATATCTAAATGGAATTTTCTTCAAAGTGCTCTTGATTGATTGACCCTTAGCTGAACGTTTTGTTTTTATTTTGAGGCTGACAATAATGTTTGTTGGCATGTGTTCTGCTTCAACTGCGTTGGGACGCCATGAAGCTATCTTTATGAGTCATCCAACCACAATACTAAATACATGTCAGCAAAGGAAATATTATCCGAAAAGGGAAAAATCCCTTTGATGTACTTCAGCATGCAGAGATTTCTGCGAGTTTTGGAAGCTCTGCACGCTTGTAAGGACCGGTGTACGCTTACACTTTTTTTTTCCGGCCTACTCCAAGCCTCACAGACCACCCATTGCTCAAAAACAGTTCTGCTCTTTCAGCAGCGAAGTGTGTCATTTGGTTTTAGCACATTCATTTGCTGGGCTGCTGTGTTTATGTTAAGGGAAGCCAAACTGAGAGATGAAATGTTACAAGGGTGAAGTACAAAGTAGACTCAATTTTTCTCAAGTTAGGAGATACTGGTAATTTATAGCATGGCTCTGATTTTCATTTTTATGTAACAGTGGAAAGAATTAATGAAATGTGCAGTGCTGGGAAGAAAGAGAGAGAAGAAGAGAAGAGGAGGAGGGAAAGAAATGGAGAGACACAAAGGGGAGAGTTTTTGTCAGATATTCATAGAACAGTAGGAAAACCATTCTGCTTAGCTAGCAGTGCCCTCCTGAGACAGGGTGGCAGTAAGCGAGGAAAATAACAAGATAAATGAAATTTTTGCAGCTGCTAGTAAAATATTGAGAATCTGCACTTTTTTATTGATCTTTATGATCCTGTTGCCAAGAGCCACTTTGCGGTGACAAAATATGTTGACAAGTGCATATCTCACTGCCATGAAAAATGTGGTAAAGGATTCTCCTTATGTCTGCAGTGTTATACAAGGAACAAATTGCATTGCTACAGCCAATTCTTTATAGAAAGTCTAAATTTAAGGCCTACCAACCCTAAACACTTTTATCTTGAACTTCAGGCTAACGTTTGTAGCAATTCTTCACAGAGAAAACTGGTTGAGGCCTAACATTATTTTATTTATTTATTTATTTGGTCTATAGATGTTTTTCTGCCTCACATAAGCTGTTATAAAAAATGGACATTTCTTGGTGCTTTGACTGTACCATTTTGGTAGGTAATCCTTCAGATGGAGTAGACTGTTCTTCTTGTATATATTGAATTTCTATCCATCTCACATAAGGGTATTTTACTGTTCCATGTGAAGCCTAAGGGAAAAGGCACTACAAACTGATAACATTTTTATTTTATTTTGTGCCTGAATCTAATCTTACACAGTTTTTGTCCCTATGTAAAACTGCTAATGGTAGCAGTATCACTCTGAAGCTATTTACACCAGTGCAAGATCAGGATAAGGCTGTAGTTTTTATACTACAGACTTTAGGATTTTTCTTTTTTGGTCTAGGATTATCCACAGTCTTCCTACAGAATGATGCGATAACGTTTAAGGTAACACTAATTTATACTTACTGAAGTTACCCTCATGTTTCATACAGAGGAAGAATTCTGTGGCTGTATGTTCAGATTGACTCCATTTTTGCATTTTCCTAAGCCAAAGTCTATTTTACTCAATAATCCAAGATCTCTCTTTTTGGTGGCATACTGCTGTAATGAAAGGACACATCATAACCTAAAAAACCTCTGGCTAAAACCACTCAAATTAAAAGAACTGTCATTTATTTACTCCTAAAATTTATTAACTTCAACTTAGATAGTAAATGCAAATCTGTTTTAATGGCTTAACTCACTGAACTGTGTACATTGTACAAAATGAACAAGGTGTTGCATTTCTAAAATCATTTTCAAAGGGACATTGTAAGAAAATATCAGTCTTTTCATAAAATCCTAACATTAATGTAATGTTGGTGTTTAAAACACATTAGTTACAAATTAGTTAAAAGCAATTTGTTAACTGCACTACAGACACCTATCAAAGTCCTTCACTGAGGATAAATTCAGTTTTAAAATGTGCAGTAAGATATTAATTTAGTTATGTGCAGAAATGGTTCCAAAACCATGGATTTCTACTGTAATACAATGTATGATAAGAGGAGTGCTCTATTCCTAAATTTGGCATTTTTTCTTTTTCTCTTAATTAGGTCAAATATATTCTACCGGGCTTGTATAGATATCCCACGGGGTACAGAGCTATTGGTGTGGTACAATGACAGCTACACATCTTTCTTTGGAATCCCTCTCCAGTGCATCGCACAAGATGAAAATTGTAAGTTCCTTCTGTATTTCTTCCAGCTCAAGCCAGAATTTCTGTTTCATATTTAATCAGTTATATTCCTATATTTTAAGACATATTAAATGGAAGTGGCTATATATTTAAGGTAAGCTTGAAGTATACAAAATAAAACCCTGAAGATGATACACTTAAGCTACCAACATCATGATATAATTACCTAAACAATGAGGTGTCTCAAAGTGTGCATGTCCATGCAGATTTCCCATTACAGCAGCCCCATTTAACTTAGTAGTGTGGAATCACTATTCCTTATAAGTGATTCACTACTACTAGTATATTCTTAACTGAATTAAGTATAGCTTGGCTTCTTAACTGGTTCGTAGCTGATTTAAAAAGAGCTGATTTAATTCTTAACTGATTTAAGAAGAGCTTGATTCTCTCCATTTTTTACAAGACCTATCATGAGACTGTGTAGACAAAAGAGTAATGTATTGTAGGTCCATCAGGCCTCTGTTAGTGATTGTTCATTCTGTTACTTGACTACTTTGAGAAATGCTTTGTCTGTGTGATTGTAGAGATGAGTTTCTTGTGGTTAAATGGTAAAAGTGAGCTCCTCTCAATACAAGTTGAGTGCAAGTAGCCTGAAATGACAATGAACTTCCATTCCATCCTGACCATCCCCATTTCCATTCATACTTGTACTCCTTCTCAATATTTTATTTTGCTAGGAATCATCACAAAACTAAGCATGGAACTTATTACACAGACCCAGTGCAATCAAGTGTGGGATACCTTTGTCTATAATGGGATTAGGTGATCCAAGCACACCTTTCAATTTCACTGGTTGCACGTGGAACTCAATTAGAGGTTGCATCAAAGAACTTTTTTTCTGTTTTGACAGCTATATATGTCTACATGGTGGAAGAAACCAATAATGGATGCTTGACTGACTTTGGTCTAAAATGACCCTGTGGTTGCCCACATATAATCAATTATATATAGGATACTTTTTTTCCATTAAGTATTTGGATACTTAAACAGCTATTGTAAGATGAACTCATGTCTTGTAGCAACTTAAGTAGTGAACCATGGGGCAATAGAACAGTAAGATAGCAGGGATTAAACTGTCAAAAATAAATATCCTTTTTCATCTTGAGTTTTCAAATCTGTTGGACTTGAGAAGAGTTTAAAAGAAATTAAATTACTGGCAGTAATGTTTGCTGATTAAACTCATGCTCTGCAGTGTACAACATAGAAATATTTTTTCTTTCATGAGCTGAAGCTTTAAAAAACCTTTATTTGAAAAGCACAGCATTATGGTTAAAATTTATAAATATTGTGACTTTTTATTTTTCTGTGAGAAAAGTTTGAGTTTCTTCTGCAGAGAAACTGATATGAGTAGATGAAATTCATATCTGAGCATCGAGCCAGTTGCAGGCTGCTATAAGACTTAAGTACTACTTAAACTCATGTGCATACCTACTGCACAGAGGTATTTTGACCCTGTGCAAAATTTGATCTTATTGCTTTCATGGACTTCTATGAATAAAAATAAAAGGAAAAAAAATAAGGGGAAGAAGGAAAAAAAAAAATGATCTTTTTATTGTGTGAGGTTGTTGGAAAATGAAAGTGATCACCCCTTGTACTGAACATTTTTAGAGACATGAAAGATGTCCAGATTATATGTCTGCAAACTTGTAACAGATAGACCCAAGGATGTAACTCTACTTAGAAATTAGGTCCTCAGATATTCCAGAGAAAAAAATGGTAGAAGGGACCTCAACTTAAGTATATAAAATAGCACATAATATTAGGTACATTGTGATTGATAAAATAAAGTAAAGCATAACTTTTTGAAGTAATTGGTATAATATAATGTATTACTATAATGTTAGTTTTTATTACATTTTTATTGTATATTAAATGTTAGATTATTCCAGTTCATAAATGAAATTTAATTCTCATATTTGCTCTTAGAAATCTATTATAATGACTTACCTAAGCAAAGGTGCAGCTTCCAATCACCTGTTTAAGTAGGTAATTTTTGTACACATACACAGGTATAAACGCTTTGTGACAGTAACTAAATGTGAACATGTGGAGACATAGACACATACATACATTTAATTTAAAAGTCTCCATTGAAATGTTATGTCATGAGGTTGAGCACGACAAAATTAGAAAACATGAGAATGCACTGGGCGCAGGTGGCCTAAGTTATGCTTTTTTTTTTTTTTTTTTTTTTTTTTTTTTTTTTTGTTTTGGTTAAAAAAACCATTATATGAATAAATTT
>CM021797.1:63221550-63259235 GCA_011076525.1 Nettapus auritus | reverse complement strand
GGCCCACTTTATGATTTTTTTTTTTTTTTTTTTTTTACAAGTTATTGCTTTTGGGTCAATTTTCCCATTATCTGCTTCATTTTTTCCATATGACCCTTGCTTCATTCACTGCATGATCTAGATGGTAGTCAAGGAATGAGGCAGCTGTTCAACTTTTCTTCTGCATGTTTGAACTCCTGCCTTCCTTATCATGTAATATCCAGATTTAATACTGAACTGCTTCTTTGTGAGAATAGCTTATTGCAACTGTTGCTGAAATAAGTGCCTCATAAGCTGTAACTTGTTCCTATTTTGTAGGTGGGAAATCAATGCACAAAGATATCTCTGCCTTTGCTTTGTCTCATGGTAATCTGACTGCTATTAGCGTTAATCATATAGGTCATGGTGAAGTCACTGGCTTTGTATTGTATTGGTTGTGTGACTATTTGTGAGACACTATTACTCTTAGTGTCTGCATATTGAAAGGATAAGGAAACTATTGCTGCAGGAGATATCTAAACCCTGTTGTATCTCAAGAAGTGTCTGAACAGAGATTTTTTTCTTCATGCTTTCAAAATTCATGCTTGTCTGTGATATAGCAATTGCACATGCTGACTGCAGCATGCAGAGTCAGGGTATCACAAGTACAGCATTGTTGTCTTTCACATGACAATCTCATCGTATAATAAATGTATATCACAGTCAGGTTTCTCTGAGTCTTGTCAGCCTCAGATACCTCTTTGTATGAATTTTCATTCTAGTCTCACAGAATCAGCATCGTCTACTCAGATCACTGTTTTGTTCAAGCCCTTTAAAAAAAATTGTTAAAACAAAAGTGTATAATTCTAGAGTGAATAAAATGGAGGATGGGTTGGTGTTTTTTTGGTTTTTTGGTTTTTTGGTTTTTTTTTTTTTGGTTGGTTGGGTGGGTGTTTTTTTTTTTTTTTTTTTTTTTTTTTTTTTTTTTTGGTTTCCTCCCAAGATTGTATTAGTTCTAAAAAGGCATAAAAAGGATCTTATTTACTTTTCTTGTTTTCTCCCAGTGAATGTCCCTTCGACTGTAATGGAGGCCATGTCCAGACAAGACACCCTACAGCCATTTAATAAAAGTAGCAAACTATCCCCTGCCACTCCACAGCGATCCGTAGTATTTCCACAGACTCCGTGTAGCAGAAATTTTTCTCTCCTGGATAAGTCTGGGTCCATCGAGTCAGGATTTAACCAGATCAGTGTCAAAAACCAACGAGTTCTTGCAAGCCCAACTTCAACAAGCCAACTAAATTCTGAGTTCAGTGACTGGCATCTTTGGAAATGTGGGCAATGCTTTAAGACTTTCACCCAGCGGATCCTCTTACAGATGCATGTGTGTACGCAGAACCCTGACAGGTAAAACCCAGGCTCTCTTTATTTCTGTATCTACTGATAGCCAGATCCACTGCTTTATTTTTTTATCAAGCTGTTATCATTTCCAAAACCAAACCATTATTAGGAGGAGCCTGTACAACATAATTCATCTGCTGCTCTGTGAAGTAAGCTGATAAAAACCATTGCTTGACTTCACTATTTGTAAAAACATTTGGTGCTTAAATGTACAGATAAAAGGAAATAGCTAAGGATATAATCTTGTTTTCAGAATGGTTTGGTACATCTGTTGGAAGCAACAAAATAGAAGGAAAATTTATGAATATCATAGAAGGAAAAATGAGGTCAAGATAATTAAAAGTCTCTCTGTCTTCCAAAGATAATCTAACTTGCTGCTCAGTGGCTGTCACAGTCATTTCAGGGTTCACCTATAGTGTGCAATGTGTATGAACTTAATTAAGTACTAAGAGGTAATGAATTGGAATTTTTTGCTTAGTACTATTTTTCTTCAGAGCATGCAAACCCATAAATCGTGCAAAGCTGTCAAAAGGAAATACCTACTCCACTAGTGATGTGGAGGAAAACAGATGCCACTTATTCAATAAACTAATATCCACACAGAAGAAAAATGTTGACTAGATACCTCAGAGTCAAAGTTGGTTTGAAAGTTTGTCAATACAGAATTTTATGGCCGTGAACTGAGGATGAAATTTAGCTGAACAAGTGAATTAAAATTTCAGGTACTCTGACCGGTGGCACAGTAAATATAATGGAACCATTATTTATGAATCAAAGCTGGTTTATTTGACAATTTTGATAGCTGGCAGGACAAAAGACAAAAATCAAATTAATTCAATAAAAAAAGCTGTCCATGTTTTGTCTCTTCTTCAGCTGTGAAAAGGTTTGAGCAGAACAGCTGAATCCCTGGCAACTTGTTCTCAAAACAGCATTCAATTGTGAATTTCATTTAAACAAAGCATTATAAAACTAGTCACCTGTGAGTCTGTGTGTGTATTCATGTCTTTGTCTTTTTGTGTACGTGATTATCTACGTGTACACATATGCTTGTGTGATTCTGAGAGTAAAGATACACTAGAGCATAAATCCAGTATTCCAGGATGATAGTTCAAGCATGCTAGGGATAAACTCGATTCCATTCAAATCTTCATAGAATTTGAAGAGTTTATAATACTCCAAATGCAAATTCAAAAAAAAAAAAAAAAAAAAAATCATTTTCTTCTTTCAATGTTTTGTGAATTTCATGCTGGTCTTAGCAGAAACAAATGCTACACTAAAGAAGTTGTAGGACACAATGGCCAATTCAAGTGCCACAGTGTAGAATATATGTCCTGAAAGGTCCACTCTCCAAAGTTTAATAGACTTTTTTTTGTTTTCAGTCTTAAAGCATCCTAAGCAGATGCATAGAAGAGCATAAAATGCTGCATCAGGGGTCTAGAAGAGGTATGCTGCAAAGATCCTCCACATGGTTTCTCAGCAATTCATCCAGCCAGGTTGTGAAGACTAAATTACATCCTTTCCTTCACTTGAACTTGTATCTCCCTTTATAAAGAACCAAGCTGCAGATAATAATTAATACAAGAAGAGTTTCTCCTAATGGAGCTGTTCTGCACTCTAAGGTGTAGTTAAATACTAATTTGCCAGAGAGAACAACAGAAGATAAGTCAATCTTAGTATTAGGGCTGTCATCTTAGAAGTTTTGCCTTTTTGTTCTATTTTCTTCTAAGTATCCTGTGTCTAATGTTTACTGAAACACAGGCTGGAATTCAGAAGTCTTCCATTTTGGAGGTGATCACCATCATTAGTAGGTTTCTGATTCATGGCGTCTTCCCGTTTTGCCTCTGCAAAAAGTTGTCCATGCAATACAGGACAGATTCACCATGAAAGTGTAGAGCATTTTTTCCTCAGAATACCCTACAACATAGTAATCAAATTATCTAGATCAGAGGACAGGTGGTTACATCTCTCCTGCGGGACCAAAGAGAGTAAAGGGTGATTAGAGAACGGACTCTAAAAATTTGGTGAGGATTGGGGAAGAAGGATGGTTAATTGGTGAGTAAAGATGAAGTGTTGATGTAGAAGCTTTCAGGAAAATTTGAAATGTAATAGCTAATGCCTCTTTCTAAATACTTGTGCTAGCTAAGCTAGCTGATTTCATCTTTGGTTGTTGGTTTTTGTGAATCCAATTCTTATGAAACTTTTTCTGTTGTGTTATGTAGAGAGACTCTAATCTCAAGAAGATGCAAGATACTGAGGAACAAAGTGTTTCATACATACAGTTACTGTGATGCTCTTTTGTGACAGCCATGTTCCCACTTTACTGAAGAATGGTTTACATCCCTATCTTCTCATTAAATAAATAATGTAGACTGCTTGAGAAGGCCACTTTTGTAATGCGTTCTTTGTTTTTGTGAGGCATGCCATCCACAAAACTGTTGTAAAAATGTTTCCCAATAAATCTTTTGAAGTGGGGCTTCAGTCACATGAACCTGCTCAGGCTCATTGCAATTCACTTAGTGTACCGAAGTAATTGTTAGTGCAGATCATAACTGTTCTAGTAATTGCTTTCTCATTTTCCCACTTTGAAATCAACACAGGTTGAACTTACATCATGGCCAGGTTTTCGTCTTTTAGCAGGTACCAATAGATAAACTATTTAGTGGCTGGAAAAGAGTTGTCTTTGGTTTCTTGAACATACTGTATTTCTCTACATGAAACGTTCCAAAAGTGTACAAAATTTCCTGAAGCCAAGAAAATACGGTATAATTTGTGAAAGAATACCTGCCTGCCAGCCTGAAGTACTGGATACAACTCTCTGGTTTGTATTTTCTTGCCGATATCTGCAGCACCACTCCAGCTGATAAACAGCTCCCCATTTATTGTCAGCAATTTGTGAGCAAACCAGCCACTATATCTTTGATGTGACTGAAGCTGCAAGGGCTGTCTACTCTAGGAAATGACTTTAGACTATCTGTTCTGGCTTTGTATTTGTTTTTCAACAATGCTGATTACCTACAACATGAGGTACAGGGAAAACATCTTTAAACCTATATAGGAGTCCAAATCATGGGCAGATATTTGAGAAAAACAGCTTATCTGGGACTTGAGAAATAAAAATAAAATAATAATAACAAACAAACAAGCAAACAAAAAACACCTTTTAAACTACTCAGGCTCAGATAACATCTGAATGAGAGCAGAAAGGTGGACAGACATAAAAAATAACAATATTTATTTCCATTAGGTAGAGAGAAATAAATGTTCCTATTTAACACGTAGATTATTTTATAAATAAAAAAAAATTTAAACAATATAAATACAAAATAGGAAGAATTTTTAAGACCAGATCTTTGCTTTTTCAGATGAAGATTGGGATTGCAGCTTAAACTGAAATTAACTTTAATGGTTTACTTATAATTTACTTCTCCCCATCCACAGAGATACTTCTTAGCTTGTTAAAATTTGTAAGGTTCCTCTTGGAAGCTAATCGTAAATGAGGTTATAGAGAATGTGAGAGATGAAGACTTAAATCCATCAAGATCTGAATTCTGGGACTTGCTGAGCCTTTCAGTTTCTGACAATTTTAGGAAAATCCCTCTCTATATAATCGTATCTGAGACTGATAAATTGTAGATATTACCTGGCCCTCACAATTCTCGTTTATTCAAAAGATATTATTGTACTTGTGTTTTGCCAGAACACCTCAAAATTTACTTGTGAGATAGTTGTTTTGATTTGTTTTAATACATGAGCTTGTAGTTTAAAACTGACAATTTCATAGATCTTATTCTCTAATATCATAGCCCAGGCCATTTTGCGTTTTTCTTTATAGGTTCTGTGCCTTTGACCTTGATACTCTCCTTAAAGTCCATTAATTAATTTAAACATGTCTTTAAACATATCTTTTTTAAGATAAAAGATAAATGTGAGCAAGAGTTGTCTATTTCTGTTTCTAGAGTGCTAAGGAAAATTGCTCAATTGAAGTAAACATCATGCTGAATTTAATGCTTGTTCTTGCATAATCTTTTCACAAAGGTTTGCAAACTCCCAGTACTTGTAGTTAATAATAACAAAGGGTGTACAGAGTAGCACCTCTCCCTGACAGCTTCAAAAGTTTGACAACACTTACTCGTTCTAACTTTCTGGTTTTGTTAGCTCCTCTGCAAACATTTGTAAAAGGCAAATCCTAGAATCCCCGGTGGGCTCAGCTTCCCTGTATGTGCTGATGCTTGGTGCATGAAGTGCTCAGGGCTGCAGCCTTGCTGCGTAAGCAGAACACCACAGCAGCAGGGGATGCAGAGTTGGGTCCAGATTTAGTGAATGTAACCCACTCATGGTCACAGCGATACTAGGAATGCTTCAGTGTGCAAGCTAGCAGTACCCGTAGGTGTCAATTTGTTCTACAGACTCGTAGCTCAACTTGTTAGAAGAAGACCTCCCTCCAAAATATGTTTCTGTTCAGAAAACAGTGACCTTGCTTCTCTGGTTGCAGCTGTGCTCTTTATCACTGGTTACTGCATGTTTTAGAGATTCTTGAAGTCTGGCCTTGAAAACCGATGCTCATAGCATTTCAGCACTCTCAGCTTTCATTTCTACCAGAGGCTGTTATGTGACAGTTTCCCCTGCGGTGCCATGAAGCCCTGCCTTGGGCTGAATGGCACGTTTTGTTGTTGGACTCCGTGTGCCACACACTGACAATGACAACAATCACATTGTTTTCTTCTCAGTCCTTAACAATGAGAAAATCACCTTCAACTGCCTGTCAGTCTCTCTTCTTTCAGCTAGTGCTTTTCTAGGCTTTTACAACAGGGAAAACAAGCAGCAATGGGCTAGTTTGTCTTCCTCATGTGATAGTGTTTCAGTGTAGAGTTACAGGTATTCAGAAATTCACCATGACGAGGAACTCATCTCCTAAATATTGCATTGGCATTCCACATGACCCCTGAAAGCAGCAACTTTGGTTTTGAGGAGGCCTCACCAGAAACCAGTTCATCATAAAGGAAAGAATCTGAAAATTCAGTGGAAAATTTTTCAGGATTATAAAAATTCAGTGCACCTTAAGCATGCTTCTCTGATTTATGATTTAGAAAATACATTTATATTGGCTGGATGTACTTCAGAGTTAAGGGTTAGAAAGTACATTGTTCCAGTAGAGGAATGGTAAAAGATAAATAATCAGAGGGATATGTTGTTTTTGCTAAATGAAGATCTAAAAATGAACAATCTAAATGTACAATTGTCTGTCAGCAGCTATTCCAGATGTGGAGAAATTGATGTTTTACATTGTTATGTCCTAACATGTTGCCTACCTGCTGCATAAAGCATGAGCTGTGGTGATGCTCAACAAGCCTCATGGGGAACATGGCATTTGTACTGGTCATGTACAAGATGAAATTTCTCCTAGAAAAATTCAGCTCCAAAAGCACATGACATGAAAAGACACCATCACCACAGGGCAAAATCTTTCAAGAGATTTTCTTAATTAGGGAGCAAAAAATATTCTTGATTGCTTTCATTTTGAAAACACAACTTGAAAACCTTGGAAAATCTCAAAATTTAAGTAACTGCACAAGCTGAAAACTATTACATTACAGACATTCTCTCCTGAATTTCACTTTAGAGAGCCATCATACAGTCAGGAACTGTAAGATTAGGCTTCTGGAAAATGCTGATGTATGCTACAGAGTAGTAAATATACATAACTGATGGTCCATGTGGTCAATGACAAGCGTAATTTTTCTAACATGAGAGTTTGCTTCTAGATATCCTTCCTTTAAGCTTAGACAGGAACTAGGAAAATATGTAGGTTAATGAGAGCTGTACATCAGTCTAGCTGTCCTTAAATGTAACGTTCTTAAAAATACTAAATGAGAAGATTTTGATCAGGGTTGATTTACATCTGGAAGGGCCTACAAGATCCTTTGTAAAAAAATGCCATTAAGAAGAGATTCAAAAGTATGTTGTTCCTGATACATGATAGTTGGAGAATATTTTTTTATAGAAAAAATATTTCTTCAGACAGTCAGCATGTACTTTCAAGACCTGGTACACCTGTTTCATCAAACCAGTTACTTTCATGCTTGCAAATCTCGCTGTACATCTGCAGAGGAATATTTTTGGCATGTAGGCTTTCATACTGACTGAAATCCATTTTGCTTGAACATTAATTTTCTGGAACATCAGTATGTGTCATGGCCATGACACAGCTATGTTTATATTCACTTTCATACTCACTAGCTCAAGAAGGTACAATGTATTTTAAGTAATTCCAGTGGGAATTAGATTTTATGGGCTGGGGCCACAATCAACCTAGCAACACATCATTGCAAAAACCACCTATGATGATCACTGTTTTTGTCACTTTGTCCCTTCTGCCTGTAGCCTTCTAAGATCACCAGAGATCACCATCTTAATTCAGTGTCCCAATGCAGACAAAGTGATGGCAGAAGACCTAACTGTTACATCAAAGACAGCCCTGCTCTGCCCATGTCAATGTATTCACTGAACCAAGCATTGCTCATGTCCAGTTCTTCTGCACCACTCCCTCCTTTTTTTACTTATTAAAAGTCTTTTTTTCTTTTTTTTTTCTTTTTTTTTTTTTTTTTTCTCTTGGAAAAATAATGTAGTATCCAAAATTTGTGAAAATTTGGCATATTTTGAATCTGTCTACTGTATAAATTAGATATGGCATTTTTAAATTGTTATAGTACTTCAATGCATATATAGGCTTTCCTTTTAAAATGAGCTAGTTAATATGTCATACATCTAGCCTTAAAAATTATTCTGCCCACTTCATTCTTAATCAGAATCGCATGTGTATAAATTGGAGAAATGTATCTGCCAAAAGAGTAGGTTAACTTCTTTAATAGCTGTTCTGCCAAGACATGGATGAATGGAAAAAATGCAGTCTAAGTGATCTAATAATAAGTAATTTTTTTACAGGGCTCTTTGTTTTGAGCATCAGCCAGTTAAATTTATTCTGAGCATATCAATATCCTTTGAAAACAAGGGTATTTAAACTCAGAATTTATTTTGAGCCAGTGTAGGTGGTAAAAAGATTCTGCTTGGTATAATATTCACAGATAACAGGCTTGGAATTTCAACAATTTACATACAAGTTACAGTGTGACTTTTCAGAATATGAAATTAATCATATTGACTGTTAAAAAAAAAAAAAAGAAATAAAAAAAAAAAGATTAATTGTTTTTATGTAGTGTTGTATCATTTATTGTGGTAGCTGTTAAAAATAGATAACCAGAGGCTAATAGATGTTAATGGTCCCTTTCACTATTAAAGAAATCAATGTTTCTTGGATACAGAATATGTGTTCTTTTTGCTTAAAAGTTTTTGATGTGAAAATTCCCAAATAAATAAGTCTGCATTCACAAATCATCTTTGTTTTATCAGCGCTTGAAATTTCATGTCAACTTTGATAAATATTTTCTGTGCAAATTAACCATGCACTTGCAGAGAGAATACTAGCAAACATGTTACTTGCTTGTCTTCCAGTAAGGAAAATAGATATTCAGTACTTTATTTTTTTTTTCTCCTTCTTAAAATATTATTTTACATATATTCATATTTTTAAGGGCTGTATCAACCAGGTTAAGTAACCTATCCATAGGTTTTACATATTTCTTTCAAACTTGTTGGAGAGCAGTTAGATTTTCAAATGTAAGTAATTAAAATTGTAAGCTATTGAGTTATTGACCAATACTGAGCTATTAATCAAGCTAAAAAATTCTACAATCAGGGTTCAGTGCTCTGAAGCACTGTAAAATAATAGTATTTGTGTTCAGTGATGCAAGTAGCCACAATTAAGCAGTTCACTTGACAAATGAGATAGTTCACTTTATTTTGCACTTAATTGAATTGTACATGCTTGGTCACCATTGTCTCCTTCCTTATAGCTTTGGTTTCTAGCCATTTAAGCATACACATTTATTAAAGAGAGAGCAATTAAGTTGGGGGTTGCCATTGGTTCTTGAGATGCAGACATCAAGAGCTGTGTTTTAAAATGTTTTACAGGGTAAATATCATCCAAATCCCACCCCATCCTTTTCCCACCCCTGGATTCTTACTTTCCTTAACAAAAAGTCTGAGGAACATGTAGGACTCTGTCATTAACTTACAAGAAATATGAAAAGGAAAAGAAAAGTAGCATATTGATATTAAATCACTTTTTACAAAGCAGAAATATATAGATACAGTTTCTTTATACTTCATTTCAGTTAGCAAAAGTATTTGCATTTCAGCAGTTCTGTCACTTTGCTGTCATGTATTCTTCCCTTTCTGTGTTTACAGTGTGTTTGTTATTTGTTATTTGTTGATGTTTGTAACATCCCAGCCAGGTTTTTTTGTTTGTTATGTTTGTTTTTAACAAGCTGTGATGTTGAAAACCTAATTTATGGGTTCCATTTCAAGATCACAATAAAGACATTTTCAGTCTGGGTGGGATAAACCTGTTAATTAAATTATTTTCAATAGCAGTAAGAAAATAGGAAACGGAAAAGAAAATTAAAAATTTGTAAATGTTATTTTTTCCAGTGTCTTTCATTGAAAAAAATTGATCTCAAAAATAAAGTGAGATAACATAAAATAATAAAAATAAAAAATAAACAAAACAAAGCAAAATATAATGCAATAGATTCTTCCAAACCAGTATGAAGACTTTCATTACAAACAATTACAGAATACCTGTAGAACATATTTGCAACTATCAGATGTATTTGTAGGTAAGGCTATAGTGGGCACCAATAGTCAGAGAACTTCCTAAGCCTCTTAACTCTGATGTATCAGGAATTTTCTGTCAATCAAATCACACTGAGTTTGGGAAAATAAGGAAAACATCTGATGTGTAGTGCTGGTTCACTAGGTCACTGAATTGTTTTGTGGGCCATCATGCCCAGAGACTCACAGGTGATACCTGTGCAAGTATTTTACACTTGCTAAAGAAGTCTTGAAGATTTGGGTATGTGTCTCCCAAGAAGGCCCCAAAGAACTGCCCCTGTAGCTCTCTTTGGAAATTCTTGGGAAGACCAGATGCTCCTTCCCACGTTGTTTTTGACTTGGGAATGACAGAACTCACTGACGGTGTGGTGTTTCCCTTTCCCATTGCAGGCCCTACCAGTGCGGCCACTGCTCCCAGTCTTTCTCGCAGCCATCGGAGTTGAGGAACCACGTCGTTACGCACTCCAGTGACAGGCCTTTCAAGTGTGGCTACTGCGGCCGGGCCTTTGCTGGTGCTACGACACTCAACAACCATATCCGGACACACACTGGGGAAAAGCCCTTCAAGTAAGTACTTGAAGCCAGCAGCATTTGCCTGCTGTGAATAGAGAGGGAAGCACATAGCTGCTGCTCACTTGCACTGCCAGTCCACACCAGCACATGGGAGAGGCTGTCAGGAAAGCCATGGCCAGATAAATCCATTTATGCTGCAACTAAAATCGGAATTAAATGAGGTTTGTTTTCAGGTGCCTTGCAGGCCCAGAGCAATTTCCTATCCTCTGATGAGAACCTGATTGTTTTAATTAAACAACAAGCTGCTGCCAGAGAACTATAGCTGAAAATACACTCAAGACTGGGACAGGCTATACTGTAAGAAGGTTTTAGGTTTCTCTGAGGCGGAGGTAGCTGGAGTTTCACATGAGAGCTAATTTGGATCTGATTAAATATGAGGACAGGGAAGGAGAAGGGGAATATACATCTTTTCTTAGCCTCAGAACCACTGCATAGAAAATGCAACTCTGTCTTCTGGCATAAGTTTGGTCAGATTATAATAGTAAATTCTTAGTGTTTGGCTATCCAAAATATTTTTTAAAAAGGAAACATTGCCTGATCAAGGTGTTTTTTAATTAAACAGACTCTGCTGACTTCTGCAGTTTCTGTTGATTGAAATTAAAGTCAAGCAGACATCTGAGTCTCAGAAGCTTTCTCTTCTCTACCCTCACCTCCAGCAACAGCAAAGCTGGTCCCAGGTCGCTACTTTCCGTTGTGCAAGGCTCTGCATACCCAACAAGAAATATTCGCCAAGGCAGAATGCACTTTTTCCACATTTGTGTCTGTGTCTTTGCTGAACTAGCAGGCACAAAATTAAAGTCTACTGTACCTGGAACAATCCCACTGTGGCAGCAAAATAAGGTATCAATACCAAGGCATAAAGTGTTGATATGATTTCTTTTGAAAGCTACCTAGTAGAAAAGGGAGTAAGTGTGGGAGAAGGTGAGCCTCTCCCAGCTCTCCGAGGACTGCCTGTCCCCAGTCCACTTTTCTCCATCTGTCGTTCTTTCCCACTTTTGCTGTCCTATGCCCCATGCCTGGTTAGTGTAAGTGAGCTCAGCCGTGGGGCCTGTCAGAACCCCTCATAACAATCTCGGCAGCGATACGGGTGCTTTGCTCCATATATGGCTGAGAGGAAGCGTGGCCTCGACCGTGTCTGTGCTGGGGGCAAGGGGACAGAGCCCGGAGACAAACTCCACATAGCCAGGACGGAAGAGTTTGCATACCAGAAATCGTGGCTGGAAGAGCTCTGTAGGTGGCAAAACACAGAAACTTGGAGCATCTCAGCAATGACTCCACCAGAGCCAGTCTGTTGAATGCTGAGAGCCCACAGAAAGTCAGCCAAAAATAGTGAGAGCAGTCAGATTGATTTTATCTAGTTGCTGTGTAAATAGATTTTAGTAATTAATGGAAGAGGTTTCCGGGTCAAAATGGAAAATAGATTTCTTTTAATGTTAAGGTGTTACTTATGTGTAACCTTGTTGACTCCACTTAATTTTTTTCCTTAACATCCTGTTTTTGTCATGTTTCCAATAGATCTGCTATTTTGCGCCATTTAGAGTCATTATTTTTCCCCTTTAGTTTAGTAATTTTCCCCTTCTCCAAAACAGTCTTGACTACAGCACAATTTCATTTGTGGGGAAAAAAAAAAAAAAAAAAAAAAAAAAGTCTTAATGTAGGTACTACAGTTAACCAGTGATCTGGGATTTGTTTGTTTGGTTGTTTCACACTGCTTATGCTGAAATATATACACTGGGATGTATCTGCCTTTTCTTAAAGTCACAGGTTAGAGCAACAAAAAATATGGGTACTTTGCATTGCTGCTTTACAATGCATGTAAATGGTGTAATTTGTCATTCTTTAAGGGTTTTATTTAGTTCCTTCTTTAAATTCAAGAAACAACAGTTCCAGTTTCTCTTTGGAAGACTCATTGAAACATTTGGAGTAATATGATTAGTAATTTCACATGAAGCTAAAACTGGAGCTGCCATTCTTCCTGTCCCTGGTAGTCAGATAAGGGGATGCAGATGCCCTGATCCTACAAGCTATTCAAAGGGCAGATTTGCCTCCCATGGAGGACTGGCTGGTGTTTGGGGGAGGAGAGGCAGAAAACTTATCCAGAAGTTTGATCCACTGTCTCTGCTGGAGCAAAAAGATATAGATGCAGCTCACCTTAGTGTCTTCTCACCATTTAGATCCTCCTTTGTAAGGGAGAGATCCCAGATCTGGTAATACGTAAGCTTAGGAAAAAAATAAAATAAAACAAAATAAAATAATTATATATATATATCAAATTTTAGTAAGTGGGAACCATAAATGAGACAAATAAAATTTCTATATCTTGATCATGAAATTTTTGTTTACAAAGGGATTTTGTATTTACACTAACCAAAAAAAAAAAAAAAAGCAAAATTGAAAAGTCCATTGAGGTTGGTGTTCTATACCTCAAAAAAGGTCTGTATTCAAGGCAATGTACATACTGCTATTAAATAATACTACTACTATTAACAAGAAAGACCATGCAGGGAAAGTGCTAAACTACTTAAATTCTATCTAAATCATTTTAAAAATAACAGGCATCATTTTTAAATGTATTAGTAAGTTCAATGTCATGGGTGAAAATGGGCAGCCAATTGGACAGTTAATGTGCATCTTCTGTGAATGGAATGTCAGTATTTCTAGTGCAGTACGACAGCTGTGTTTGTAAGTGGTATTTGGACAAATTATAGTGTGCATGGATTAGGCAGGCAATGTCAAACACTGAGTGTATGTTGTGTGTGTATTGTTTCAAAGGTACATTTGATAGTCAGACGGTGAAAGTATTTTAAAATATTTCAAATAATTTCTTATTTAAGAGTCAGTCTGTGATTGGTTAAAAAGGTTTAGATGTGAGATGACACTTTCTTTGTAGTTCCTAGTTAACTTAGTATGTATGGTGGAAGACTTTTCTATTTGCTTTTCCTTATAGATAACAATGCTAAGTGAGGTTATCTGTAGTTAAAGCTTTAGTTACATTGCCTAGACTGCAGGTCCAGTTAGAAGGGATTCCTTTTCATGTCATCACAAGCTATCAAGTCAGCTTCGCCATTGCGAAGTTTTTGTGTATTCTTATCTTACTGAAGACTCCACTATGGCTGCTAGAAGCTGGAAACAAAGATCTCAAGAAAATTAAAAGGTAGGAGAAAAAGGGAAATTGTTGGCTATCCTCATTTTCTTAAATTCTTCCCCCTCAGCATCTCCTGTTTCAGAAAAATTAAGTTATTTAAAGGACCTGCCTGCAGAGTCAAGGGTATGCAAACATGTAATTTTCAGGATTCAGACAAAAATAATTGAAGGAAAGATTGTCAGATTGGGATAAGCCAGGTGTTTTTCACTTTTCTTACTGAAATGCAAAATTGGGGAACATTCATTTCAGACTGAACATAAATGTTGTAGCTGCAGTGACACCTCAGCTTTGTCCATTTTTTTCAAAACCCTTTCAAATTACTTTAAAATTTAGTGTTAAATGTAATTCTTGAACAAAATTTTACAATATTTTCAAAATATCCCGTGAGAATATTTTTTTTTTTCTAAAATAGACCCTCAGTGTTTTCTTCACCTGAATCCTTTCATGGAGGTTGGCACAAACTTGGGAATTAAACCAATCCTGATTATAATTCTCAGTTTCAATACTTTAAAGGCACTGTAAAGCAAACAAGCAGACCTGTGAGGGCTAGTTAACCAAACTCAGAAGACTTGGTACCTCAAAAATCCCCTAAAATATTGCCATTTATGTTGTTTATGAATTTAAGAGCCATTTTGTTCACTACATCCCCTCAAACAAGCAAATTGCATAGAGAAGCTTTCTAGTAGAATGAAGTCTTATGTGTGATGAGGCCGACTGTTGTGGTACAACAGTGCTGCTTATAAATAAATGGAGGCATGTACATGGTGTGAAAAATGGTAACATGGACCCAGTTGTCACTGATGTCATCTTAATGTATGAGGAGTTTTAAACTGCTTCTTTGAATCTATCTTGTGTCAGTTTAAATTATTCCCAAATGTCATCAGATGGGTTAATCAAGTGGCCTCTCAGTTAATGGGTAGCTTTATTACCAATACTTGTACTTGAGGCTTAATCAAAATTTTGGCATAAGCCTAAAAGCCAGGCTTGGGCTCAGTCTCCATGAATACTTTTGTGAGCTCCTGTAGCAGAGGAGCTCTTATTTCCTTTATGACTCTTTTAGCTGCTATTATATCTTCCAGCACAATGTTAAACATACGTGGCTTGTAATACAGAAACACGCATGCACAAACATAAATGCACGTGCTCCCCAGACTCATAGACATGGTCACTGAGGTAGTTATCCTGCTACAATACGCTTGGAAAGGATGGTTTTTAGAGGGAAAGTGTAATAGTTCAGAAGAATATTTTTTGATTTCCTCCCGTTCCCACCTGCTGTGTGGTAGTTATGATGAGTGCTGTAACAAAGTTGTCCTCACCTTTCCAACCAGCTTGTATCTAGCAACAACTTCTTTGGGTCACATAGAAGAGAGGAATCGGTGGGCTAATACCAGTCCCTGCCTGTAAACCAAATACTTATATATCTAAAACTGTGATCCTTAATCACGTCCTTTGCAAGTGCCTAGAAAATACCCAGAACCTTGGGTACTATCTGAAGTACCCAAGATACATGAGAGCTAGGGGAGAACTAGGACAGTTATGTGCCTTTCCAAGGATTTATTCTGAGTTTTGCCCAAGGGCTGTACAGTGTAAACAGCATGGACTGACCAACAGCAGAGCTTGGTATGCATGTCTCCTCTGTCCAAGGGCAAATGGCTGTAGCAACAGAGTTATTATTTTCTAGTGTCTCTCTAGCAGCATGATACATCCTTCTTGTCTTTATCTGTATGAAAGTGTACCAGAACAGCCTTTAGCTTGGAAGGTAGAGCACCATCACCAGTAGAACCTAGTGTATAAAGATGGAAACTAACATTTTTAAGGAATGCAGTGAGCCCTCTTCCAGAAAGAGTAAGGAGGTGTTCATGGCCAGTGGTTTTACTGAGTAGCTCTATGTCTTTTGATAACCTTATAGTCTTTCTCTAATTCACATATGGCCCCTAGATGTTCTGACATGGTATATTGCATTCCTTTGACCCAGCACTTGGAGGTCAGCTGTTGCCACACCCGATTTTGTAGGTTAGTTTGAAACTGTACTACTTACAGCTTGGTTAGGCAAGAATCCAAGCCTCCTATTACTCAGCAGGGAAAGCACTTGTCTTTGTAGACATCAAAATAACAAAACTATCAAGTTCAAGTAGATGGCCATATCTCACCCAGACAAAGTTAACCCCCCAGCCTTAAAATTGATTCTAATGCCTCTGTGATATATATATATATATATATGTATATAAAAATAATATAATAATTTGCAAGTTTGTCAGGCAATGAAAGGTAGTATATTTTGACACACTAATCCAGTAACTAATCAGTTTTCTAATAAACAATCAGCAGTACACTAATGTGTCATCAGCACTTCAGGAGCTCTGGAGAGTGGATGATCTGCACATAGACGTTAATGAATACACCAAAAATCATTAAGTAATCAATACTTCTGAGTTATTTTCATTGAGCTGATAGGTCTGATACATTAAAGCTGACATTTTACATTTGTCAAGATCACAGTGCAGTTTTTAACAGTGGAACAGGCTACTAAAAATATTCCATGAAAGATGATCAAAGAAACACAACTTTAAAATGTTGACATTTTAGATTGGTACAGTAACTTGGATGAATGAGTCTGTAATGTCTGTGCTAAATGCTCCTGAAGCAGAACTTTCTTACTGAACTTCACTCGTGTGAAGAACATTCCATAATTATGCATATGTGTAAATATCTTTCTCTCTCTTTTTTTTTTTTTTTTTTTTTTTTTTTTTTGTAAGCAGCTAGATCAGTGACAGTTCACTTTCTAATGCTCATATCAGTGAATACAGAAAGATTAATATTAACTAGCTAAGTCCATTGTTTTTCTCCTCCTTTGAAGGTGAAGAATTCATCATAAAGATGCTTTTATGATAATCTTCTCTGAAGATAAAACATCACACAAGACTGTTAAATCAAAGGTGGCTTTTGGAGTGAATGCCATACAAGAAGGATCCACTGTATCCGTATTTGCAGCTCATCAAACACCTTTATCTATTGTTTGGAATGCAAATTAAGAGGATAGTATTTGGGGGATTAGATACAACAGATTCCCTTTTGTAGCAGGGAAAGGGGATTCATATTCCCCCATTCTACCCCCTCAGAAATTCAATAGCTTTGTTAATGCATTCACATGTTATTTCTGATGGAGATTATAGCTACCTAACGAGAGGACAGGGTAGAAAAAGAGAAGACATAAAAGACAGTGAGGCTAACACTGGTGGCTGGTATGAGTTCTTGCTCAACCCACAAACAGTGTGGATGTTTTCAGATAATTAAGTCATCACTAACTCTATATGTGCCTATTTAAAATGAACCCCACTGCATAGTCAGATCAGATAAACAATGAGTTTTCTCTTGTTCTAACACTAAACATTATTGCTTTGTGATTTCTCTTCCTCAAATAGGCAACTGTGGATTTTAAATTAGCAGAAGGTGAAATTCTATTTGTCATCAATTTCTCCTAGGGGTTACAGAGCAGAAAACTGCAGACAAGCTGCTTCTTTGATGGCTCACTCCTAAAAATCTCTTTTTGTTCTTTATCTATTTGAACTGACAGTGATCAGAGCTACAGCAGGACAGGCCTCTCTGGAGAAATCACCTTCCCCCTGTCTATTGACAGATTCCTCTGTTCTGAACCAGACAGGCCTTGTCCCATCATAGGCATCAAGGTCTTGGAAGTAGCCACCAATTAAACCTCTTGAGCCAGTAAAATCTGAAGCCACTTTTGAGTGTCTGTTCTGATTAGGCAGGATGAGACAAAGCCCATCACCCCCACCCCCCCAGAGCAGCTCCCTGGTCTCAATTTTCTCTCTTGCCTTCACCAGGTGCGAGAGGTGTGAGAGGAGCTTCACACAAGCCACCCAGCTGAGTCGACACCAGAGGATGCCCAATGAGTGCAAGCCAATAACAGAGAGCACAGAATCAATTGAAGTGGATTAACTGATTGACTGGTTGGAATTAAACTGCAAGGAAAGTCATGATTAAATGTCACGGACACTTAAGCAAAACCAAAGATTTCCTCTGAGCAACTTTCAATCAGTCCCAGAAAACCAAAAGCAGTAATAAAATAAGTAAGATGTTAAGAGATATTGATCCTGGCGTGAAAGTGAGACCAGGAAAAAGATTATTTATTTATGACTGGGGATGAGTCTTATTTCAATTGACAAGTTACTTGGGACTGTTAACATTTCAAGTCCCACCATGTATTGCTTTAATTCTAAAAGCCTTTATAATTGTTATTTAATACCAAAGTGAAGAATCTCAAGGGTTCTTCTGCCCGTAGTTATGACTGAGAATGCACATGGACTTGTTTATCGTTGCACCTTTTTTGTAGCATGATTCAAAGGACCCAGATGTAATCTTTAGATTTGGCTGGGCTGGGCTAAGTTGATCTTGACGTGGCTATAATAGAAATCAGCGTGTGGGTTGGGAAGTGATCAAGAGCTATATCTGGGTCAGTGTCAGCCTCCTGAGACCAAAGGGCATTTCATTTCCATAGTCTCATGCCTCACACTGTGTGCACTTTTTCATACAAGTACTTTCATTCAACAACATTGCATTGGTACAGATATTCTTGAGGCGGTGGGTGGGGGGTGGGGGGGGAAATAAAGGAATGTTGTATATCTGCAAATATACATTATGTAAAGAAGCCAGTAGTAAAACTATGTTAAACTAACACAGCTCTCAAATTCAGTCTAATGGGTTTGAAAGAGAGTCCACTAGCAAACTGTAGTATGAGGAGCAAAATAGCAAGGTAATGTTTATAAGTTTGGATGATTGATTTAATTTCTTGCTTGTCTTTAGAAAACCTAATCAGAAATCCAAGCTATCATCCATTGATATCTTTATTCTGTTGGCTTGGGTCAAACTGAAAATGCTCCTGTATTAGGTGAAACTTTCAACATTCTTGGGCGGAGCTTCAAAACAAAAACTAAATCTGAACTCAGATACCATGTAAAAATCTTGGAGGCTTCATAGTATTCACTTTCATAGAGATTTGCCTGGTGCTGTTGTGAATAAAAGGAAGCCAAAATATTCCAGACTTTAATGAAAAAAGCTCAGATGTTGTTACATTGGCTGGATTTAGCATTTTTCAGTTACAATGGCTTTTTTTAAGCTTTTATTCTTGATTTACTTCAGATTTCATGATTTTGTCTAATGAAAGAATGTTTTTCACTTTTAGAGACCAGCAGTCTTTATATATTGATTGTCTCAATGCTAGAGATGTAGTTTGATAAAAATGCAAAATACAAAAAAATAAATAAATAAATAAAAGGAAAAAAAAGGGCAAACTGTTCTGAGGTCATGTTATGTCATGAGGTAAACTGCAAAATAAATTTGGTGAGATTATAGGAAGTAATCAGATTAGTTCACTTTTACACCAATACTAAGGTACTGGGTGACTCATAAGGGCTCAGTTCATTATATCAGATATTTTTAAACCATTTAAGGGGAGGATTTTAAATATATAGAAAATTAAGTATTCAGTTCTGTAAAAGGCTAGACAGAATCAGCTACAAATTTAACCACATGTTCAGACTATTTGTGAATTTTGCAAAGAGCTCAAGCAGAAAAAAGAGCATACAGTAAAATTCAAATACATTTAAAATGGATTTAAAATATAAGGCATCCTTACTTCAGGATGTTCTTTCACTATGTTGCATAAACTACATTGCAGAGTCTGGAGTTTCCAAAGGTTTACAGGGAATAACTTCAGGAGTTACTGTTTTTGTGTTTGGCCATTAAAAATGTAAAAACACTGTGAAAAAAAAAAAAAAAAAAAAAAAAAAAGTGATTTTTATTATTGGTCTATCAAGTACCAGATTATCTTATGAAGAGGCTTTTGCCTTGTGAGTTTTTCAACTCTGTTACTCAGTGGAGTGATATGGGGATTAAACAATTCAGTCATCACTTGCCTGATTTTATCCTCCAAGCTATGATAAATTCTTAGCGACTATATAAATGTGTTGCTTTCTGTTTTTGTTTTCTGTGTTGTGTTTTCTTTGGTGTGTGAGTGTGTGTGTGTGCATTTTTCTTTTAGGTACAAGGAAGCATGGGAACCTGGGTAGGAAGAATGGTAACTCAAAGGTGACTCTTTGAACATCATTATATTCCTAGCAAGGCTAAAAAAGATAAAAGAACACCTACAACCTGATCCACAGCCTTGCAAACCCTATTTCTTGGTAATTCACACCTTCCCTTATTTTAGAGACTTAATGTAAAGAAACGTCTTGGTGTGTCACCAGGTTTTAGTTAACATTTGAGCAATAGCTATGGATCATTGTTGCAAGCAAAGAGATGTTCCCTCAGAAAAACAGCTGAAATAGAGTAAGTGGGAAGAGAGTTATGTCATGCTCTGAAAGGCAGATACGAGCTGTGTGTTAGGTCACTGACTTGTGCTGTTGCGTTATCTAAATGTGCTCTTCTGTTCAGGAAGGTGGTTAGTGGTAGTGCAAACCACTCACCCTCTTGCAGAGAGGGACTTATATTTGAACCTGTAATGCAAATTGCACGTAAGTATGTGCTTACTGATATTCCAAGTTCCCTGCTGAATACAGATAGGCTTATTCATATGTTTTTAATTAAGCATGTGTCTAAGTGTTCTCCTGAATGGGCATGAAATAAAGATCAATTATTTCAAGATTTTATTGGATTTTTTTTTTTTTTAAGCACCAGAGTGGGATTTCTGCGGAACTTACATTTTCTTCCAAATAATTCTTTTTTTGTGTAAATCACTATGTTGTGCCAGATTCCTAAGCACAACTTCAGTTTTTGCATTATTTTATATACGGCACTTTCATAACAGAGTTGGCAGCATACAAAAGCAGTTCAGTGAAAACCCATGATTTCATAGTAGGTTTTTCTCAAGTAAAACATTTGGTGTTTGGTTACGCTATAGCAAACCTAAAACTAGCATGAATAAGCTAAAATACATCCTAGATTTGGACTAAACAGAATCTAGTTCCTGTCTGCACTTCCTAAATGTTGAGTGAGTTTCTGCTCACATATCAATGGAACAACGTACATTTAGGTCTATTATGATTACAGTATCTGTTTTTCACACAGTAAACTAAAGCAGTAAGTATAGTACAATTATCTTTAAATTTAATGATTATGTGCTTCCCTTTTCAGAACTTCTGAAGCACTAGGCATCTCTGTTTTGTAGCCTGGTAAATAAATACAAGTTTTTTGTTTTGTTTTCTTTTGTTTTGTTTTGTTTGTTTGTTTGTTTGTCTAATTCTGAACATATTTGAAGTTCTATTTAAAAATTGTGTCAAGTTCTAATTTTGTCCAGTGTGTGGAATGAAATTTTTTACATTCATAGATTTATTCTTTTCAGAAAGACATTAGGTCCTTTATGAACCTGCAGTTATATACTGTTAATATAGTCATTTTAAATACAAATTGATTGTCTTCCTGAGAAAGAAAACCAAGCTGAGAATAATGTGATAATTAAAACACATTACATACTAGAAACTTACAAGCAATGGTGTGTACATCTGTTATTTTCTTCTGGTAACATCTCTTTTAATTAATATTTATTATCTGTATGATGACATTAGGTTATGTGATGCTGTCGTATAGCTGACAAAATGATATAGATTCTGAAGACTAAATAGGTGAATGTCCAAAAGTAAGTCCTCATTGCTTTTGAGAGTTGTCAATTGCTATGACTTTATTTTATGCTATTTTTAATTTACAATTAGTGCACTCTTCTGTTCCATCCAATTTTTTTCTGTGTATATGTTTCCAGAAAATAAAATATTGTGGGACAACATAAAGTATTTCTTTTTACAATTTGTTAAGGTTTTGGAAGTTTTGACATGATAAACCAATCTGAAAAAGTGCATAAACACGCCCAATAGATGTAGAGTATGCTGAAGGGGTCCTCTGTTGTAGTAAAACAATAATGACACTGTAATTAGGTAAACAGCTTGCTTGCATTTTTTTTTTTTAATCCATAAAATTGCATCTTTTTTACTGCAAAGGACCAATTAAGTCATGCATGTAGCTGTATTCTTGTGATATAAACTGTAAAGATTACATTGTGTTTAAATGACAATAACAGGCACACATTTAAAAAGAAGACAAAGATATGTAAATATATTTGATTAATAAAACATTTCTATTACCCTATCCTAAGTCTTTGTTTTATGTTAAGATTACCTATGGAATTTTGTACATGCTATGCAGAAAAATATATGCTTAAATGCAGGTGTATTGAAGGTATCTTCAAATAATGACAGTACATTGTTGTGGTGTTCACTGATCTTCACAGAGAGGGCTAAAGCCTGGATGTTGCAAAATGATTTGTAGTGATAATTGAGAGCAAGTTCAGTTTTCCTGTGGCTGGAAGGTATTCTAACACTTCTATTGATGTAACAGCAAGAGAATAGTGCAGTTATATGCTCAACCATATTTTGGAATTTATATGTATAGGTTTGTGACACAAATCATGTCATACTGTAACCTGTATTTTCTGTTCTGTATACTGAAGTTTGTGTTTTTACAGTTAGTCTTCTATAGTTACCCAAGGCCTGTTTTACAAGGATCACCATCTAGTGGACTGAGACAGAATTTCAGAACTCCAGTTTTGATATTTGAGCTCATTTAAAAAAAAAAAAAAAAAAAAAAAAAAAAAAAAAAAAAAAACACCACCACCAACAAAAAAACATTCTAAAGCTAAAAGCAGTAACCATGTTCCACTGCAAGGGACCTTCTGTGCCTTTTGTAACATTATTTCACTGCCATTGTGTATGTCAAGGAGCAGCGATTAGTACACTAAGTCACCCCTTGTTCCACTTGAAAAAATACCACTTGAGTATGAGAAAAATATGTCAGTTTCTGTCATTTTTCATGTTATATGACCTTTTACATAAGCACCAGAACCACCACGGTAGAATAATTGCACAAAACTACTGTACTTGAGAAAATACTCAGGTAAATTGGCCAGCAGACTGCCTGCTGGTTTGCAAGTAGCAAGGATAGTCAATCATTTGAGGCAGGCTTCTATACATGCAAGGAAAATTCTTTATAACAAAAAATTGTATTGAGTCACGCTGTATGAGATTATATCGCTAAACCTATGTAATCTGTCATGAGCTAATGAGACACAAATGTCTAAACGGAGTGGTGGGTGAAGTCCTTTGGCTGATGCCCCAATCTGTGATATAAAATTGTCCTGGGGTCCACCTTCTTGCAAACATTCTGGTACATAATTTAGAAGGGGTGAGGATCAGGTCTCTCTCTTTTAATTCATTTACTGAACTTTTTAGTTGGGCTGAGGGTTGGTAGTTGGGTACCTCTTATTTCACTTCAGTGATGTACTTCTTACATCACTGTATGTATCTGAGATCTGGAGAATCTGAGATTTGAACTCTGTATATCATTGAGATTTGGAGATGGTCATCTGCAGTATTCAAGTACAAGGACACCAACCAGGAGCCCAGGGTTTTGATGGTTAAGTTGTTGGGACTTTTTCCTAAATATGGTGGACACTTTCTCCCAAACATGTATGTAGAGATGAGCATTTTTCAAGTCATGGCACACATTGGCTTTTTTGGCACCACTGAGCATCTGCTAGTTAAAACAAGTCCAGTGACTTCTGAACACAACAAATCCAAGTTATACTTGAACTGCTAACACACAGGTGATGCTGCACTGTCATGTCCACGTATTGAATGTGTGTTCTCCCAACCTCATACTAGCTTCTTTTTCTACGTGGTAAAGGGCAATCAGCAAAATATGTTGACACTTAACATGGTATATTCCGTCTTCTTTGGCTGTAAGGGATCTGTTCACCTTCTATGGTTGTAGGCGATCTGATAGCCATCTGGAGTAGATTGATAATATAGGGGGGCTTAACATACCCTGTGGAGTATTGAAACAGAATACCAACAAATGCACATGCCTAAGAAGAATATCTATAGAAGCCAGTGAAAATGTTCTTTGTCTTTCTCATCAGTATATCTTTGTGGCCATTCTGAGGTAGTCAAAATAGAGACATTCCTTGCCCTGACTCTGAATCAATTTCATAGGCATAAGAACAACTAAGAAGGCCATTGATAGCTGGACAAAACAACAGGTGGTTTCCCATCCATGAGTAAAGCCAAGAATAAATTAATACTGTAGAAGATCTGGATCTCCAAACATAACTGGAATCTGTCCAAGGACATGGAAGGAAGAGGGAAGTATAGTCTGTCAGAGAAAGGGAGCAAAATCTTTGCACTCCGTACAGTAGGTCTCATATTTGAAGACTGCTTTGACAATTTTTTTTCCATTATTTTATTTTATGTATTTTATTTTACTTATTTTATTTATTTTATTTTTTATTTGAATTTATTTTTAATACTTATATAGGTAACATAACTTGTGAGACTCCCACAGTCAGTGGAAGCCATGTTAGTAAATCCTAGGCCATCCTTTGTAGCTATAGCTGAATCTTTCCAGCTTTGCCCCAGATGTCCTCTACTCCACCAGCCAAAGCAGATGATCTGTACCCATACTCCCTATGGACTTAAACTTTTTCCAAACTTTACTCTTCTCCCTCTCCCCCTCTTGGCCGTCATCATTCCCATCTATTATACTTTCATTTTTCTCTTCATTTTCCTCTTTTCCTCTCTGACATTACTGCATTCAATCATTCTCCCCATCTCTAGAGTTCCTCCAAAAAAGATTGCAAATGACTAAAGAAAGAACTTGTATTTGTTTATATTGGCACAACAAGTCACAGAAACACATTTTTTTTTCTCTATAATCTCACCCTCAATAGAATGAGTCAAACAGTCATGCAGAGACTTCAACCTGGAATATTTTTTCATTTTAGGGAGCCAAGAACATTTTGGCCTATAGCACACACTGCTAGTGAAATATTCTGGAAGCTATTTAGATTTTTTTTTAACCTTTTATTAGGGCAATTGTCTTGTTTGTTTGTTTGTTTTCGCATACCATAAAAGGTAATTAGATAGCCAGTAAATTGAAAGTTTTGTATAGAGAATAGTAAAAAGCAAACAAAAAACACCCCATAATTAAATGTTTGTACTGAGCCATACTTGTCTGTTAGTCTGCCCATGTCTTTCTTCACTTTTTTTTTTTTTTTTCCCTTTAAAGCATAAAAAGCAATTTCTTCTGCTTACACGTAAGATCTTCAAGAAAGGGGATAATATATTGCTGTAATACTGCACAATAGTTCTGCACAATGAAATGCTGCAGCAGTGTCTGATCAGTCAGTGATAAGAACACTATGTAGCTCCCATCTCAGTTCCTGAAATTGCTTATGTGATGAAGATATATGTTCCATGAAGAGGTAGGCAGATACAGCTAAAAGCAGTATCTGATTCATTACCATGGGGTTGCTTAACTTGTTTTTATTTAATAAGCTAATGAAAGAAAGGAGGTTGCACAGTTCTTTAAGGGAGATAAGCAGATCAGGGAAGTTTTAAGCTCTGAAGAAGGTAGAAGAGTATTGTATTGGCAATTCTTTGCTCTGTGCTAATAGTCAAGGTCCTAGAGAAAGATATTCTTCCAAGTGCACATTATTAATAAGGTTGATTTTCATTTTTCCTTCTGAGAATTTATTCTCTAGAAAAGTACAGGGCTTGCTTGAAATGCAAGAAAAAAAAATAGAAAAAATATGCCAAGAAAACAAAGAAATTGGGATTTTTCTTCCTTAACTTCAAGCAAAATAATAATAATAATTATTATTATGCATAAAACAGGCCATTCTGTGCATGATTCCTCTTCTTCAAGAAGTCTTTTTCAACTTTTAAGATTTTAAGGGAAGATTCCTGCCTAGGACTAATGACTTGAGAAAAAAAAAGAAAGAAAAAAAAAAGACCATTTTCATGCTCTAAATCATGGATCTCCATAGCTTCTAATGGTTCTACTGAGTAATCTTTTTTTATAACATTGCTGATTTTTAAATGATTCTTTTATTTATTTATTTATTTATTCTTTTTTATTGTGGCTACAAAGGTCATATATCTCTTTCAGTCTTGCATGGTCATATGATCTTAATTCTCCTTAAGTCAAGTCTCAATGAAGGTACTACATTGTGCAGTTTCTCATATGTATTAACAAGTCATATTATAGACAGCAGAAGAATTTCAAGCCATCTGTACCTTTTCTACTTCCTGTCTTTGGTTTGCCAGTACCTTTCTGGTTTAGGATTTTCCTATGCTGAGTAAGGTTTCTAGCCCAATTCTTTTTTGCCACCACCCTGAGTACAAAGGCAGTTTGCCTGCAAAATATCACAGCAGACTCATCGCTACTTCAGTGTGCTTTTAGATTTCCCTCCGTGGTAAAACTTCACAAATCTGCTTCCATTGCTTTGAAGGACAGACCTCTTTGTATCAATAGATCATCAAGTAAAAGTAAGTTAAGCAACCCCATGGTAGTGAGCCAAACACTGTTTTAATTTTTATCTGCCTTTATCTTCCTCTTGTTATGTTTACCATCATTTGAAACATAGATTTCACAAACTGCAGAAGAGAAAGGGAATCTACAGCGCTGTTTACGTGTCGTAAACTCCTTTGTATGGTTCATTTGTTTTTCCTCTTGCTCACCTTCGAATGTGCCATTAACAGAGCAGATAAAACGGCAACAACCACTACAATTTTCCATTTTGAATCAGGATAATGGCCTCAGTAAAATATCACACCATAAATATACCAATATAGTAATGCCATTAACAATTATCATTCGCCTAAGTGCAAAGTAGAGTAGTCACTGTACAGGTAAATCCATGCAGATTTTACATACATGGTATTGTTATATAGTACTGTTAAAACACTGGCTAGCATGTACTTTGGAGTGATAGCTTAATTCTTTTTATTTTTTTTGGTGGGGGTGAGGGGGAAGCTAGGGTTGTTTTCCACAAAATGTTCAGCCAGTTCAGCCTACTTAGTGAGGCTGAGAAGATGCAATCTATTCCCAAATCTGTCACAACCAAAGCTATAGTCATTTAAAATAACCAATCCAATCATCCAGCTCTTGATTGTTTGATGTTCTTTCTGGCTTTACACTTTTGATTAAGAGGCTCAGCAAAGAGGTGAAGTTGCAGAATAGCAAAGGGTTCCTTGACCTAAAGAACCTGAAGTCAGCAGGTCACTTATAGTGACTGTGATTTATTGAACAATAAACACAGCCTCTCCAAACCCTTTTCTTTCCTCACTAGCCTATTTTTGCAGTCATCATATTATTGTTCAGTGGATGCATGGAGAGAACTTTCTGAAAGATTATTGAGTCTTGTGTATCAAAATGAAAGTATCCATGATTCTGCCTAACTGTAATAATATATTTTAATAAACTGCATTCTCAGAAATGGGATGAAGTAATAACAATAATCCATTAATTTTACAGACATTATTGAAGATTTTTAGAATAGTCTACTACAAAGAAAAACACTGTATTTCATTTTGTAAAAAAACAAACAAACAAACAAACAAAAAAACTTCAGCAGTGATGTTCTGTGAAATTTTAGTTGGAAGTTAAAAACATTTTTTCTTGTGTAACATTTTATTACTTAGGTCCTGTGTGTAGCACAAGAACTACAGTCTATAACAAGGAAGTATATGCATGGTGATTTTTTGAACTAAAGTACCTTTTTCAGTGAGTAACATGAAAAAGAAAATAACAACAAAAAAGAGAAAGCAACAGGAAAAAAATCCTGATTGCATGGAAATGTATGTTTTCATTACTTTCAGTCTTGGAAATGTAGTATGATTTATAACATTTTTAAGAGATGTCTTTGAAGCACAAGAAAATAAATCACACTTTACTAAAGACCTAGGCCAGATTTAAGCAATCAAAATCTATGATGATTTTTGTACTATTTTTGTCTGACACATTTTTCTTAATAAGTGTCTCCTGTAGCATACAGTCTTGCTGATCTACGTAACTCATGGATGACAAGTACAAGCTCTCTCTCTGTATCTGTATATGTACACATGCAGGCATTCATTCTCATTCTTTCTCTAATCTTTATTAAGTCTTTCTTCTTCCAAGGATCTAAATTTTTCATAAGTGAAAAGAAAATGGAAATGGGAGGGAGGAAGGTGATAAAGTTGAGTGTTCGTAAAAATAAGAGAGAAACTTTCTACCAGGAAATCTTGCTGCCTAACTTTAATAGACTTCAGCAGAAGAACATGTGTATGTCACACATAATTTTTTCATTAAAATTACTTTTCAGATAAGTGCTTCATTTGTCTCAGAGTTCAACATACTGCATTTTGCCTTGCATTAAATCAAGGTAATCTTCCACATGATAGATCATCTGGCTGCTGTTCTTACACACAGTAGTACTTGGGACTTTTTGACAGTCTTTGCCCGACGTTTAAAATTAAATGCTCTGTAAAGGAATGAAAAATAAGCCTCTTCTAACCAAAACCTTTCCAAGAGAGTCAGATAATTTCCATTCTGTTCCTAGAGGTTCCACCCAGCACACACTGCATTTAGGAGGGTCACTGCACTCTCGCTGTTCTGTTGAACCCCCCTGGTCTGGAGGATCTGCTGACATTCAGCAAGCTCCCATCCCTAATGGATACCAAGTGGACTGGAATCTTTCCTAAACCTGAAACTTGCAGAGGAACAGAAAGTACAGGAAGAAAAACCCCACATACTGCTATCCATCCCAAACCTAACCACAATAAAAAGGGGCTTGTATATAGATAAACAAAGAATGCCTTCAAATGCCAATCATCTAACAAAGACAATGGTGTTTTCAGCAAGGAACTGTAACGTTTCAAAGCTCCAGCTTTCTGTTTATTCATTTACTTGCAACAGTTTTAAATGAAAGCAGTCTGGTGCAGAAGGCTGGTAAGCTGGGAGCTGGCTCCACATTTGTGCTGTCTGGTCATTCGGAGAGGGGCTGTTTGTTTTTGTTGCCCACACAGGACACTACAGATATGCAATGTCTGCAAGGAAATGTACCCACCAGTTTGGGGACCACTTATGTGACATAATTTATGTTCTTAATGCTCTTCCACGGTACCTCTGTGTTTCCAAAGGTATAACACTGCTAGGAGTAAATGATGTCTTTCCACTACTGCTCAAAGTGCCAGAAGGCAGGAGAAATTTAAACACAACTAAGATCAACATTGTGAGTTTACTTGGCCTCCACATCTAGCAACATAGCCATAAATTTCTTAGGCTTCTTATTTAAGAATTTAAAAGGCTCTATAGACTTGGCAAGGTTTCTGTAACAATACCTCTTCTATACAGATTAGAAATGTTGGAATTTCCAAGGGCTGCACTTTGCATTGTATGTGGTCAGAGGGTTGTCGTGTGACCACGCACTTTCCCATTTAGGTGCTATTTCACTGTTAACCACCGCAATGGTGACAACACGGAGACTCCGAAAGCAGCAAGGAACAGCAGTGTTTCAGTTTTGAAGGCAATACTTGTAGGTGTGTTTCTTGCTTAGGAAAACTGTTTTTTGTTTTGTTTTGTTTTGTTTTGTTTGTTTGTTTGTTTTGGTTTGGTTTTGTTTTGTTTTTCTGTTTAAGCTTCAGATCCTTTTGTCTTTGGGGTTATTTTCACTTGTCTGCTGGGTATGCATATCTAAGAGCTTTATGACTGACCTCGCAAGATGAAAAAGAGTGTCCCAGTAGAAGAGGAACACTACCACTGGCAGGAGGCGACAGGGCCTTGCTTCTGTTTGGGTGTTTGGTGCTTGAAGGATCACACGTGGTTCAGGTCATGCTCATGCTGGGCAGCACTGGCTGCAGTGGTCGGTCTTGCGCCTGTGTCCACGCGGAGCTCAACCGCCCAAACACCAAACACAATTTGCACTGTACTGCAAATTAATGCAATCTGTATTGCTGCACATCATACAACTAATGATGTTGTTCTGTGGTGTGTCTGTGGTAACAGGCAGCCTCTTTGGATGGGCAACTAATAACAGTGGGTTAATTCTATCAAAGAGCTCTTTATTACAGAAAGTCCTTGCAAGCTCCTTTACCCCCAGTTGGATTATGTTTTCCTCCTTAAAACAAACACACTGTGGTTGAAGTTAGTGAAGCGTTTTTCCTGGGTTGCATATTATGCAACGTGGAAAATATTTCTCAAAGGATCCACTATTGTTTGCTGTGAGTGGCTTAGCCCCCTAAGGAAAGATAATGCCAGGCATGTGGGCAGTACGAGGAGTGATTCAGCAGTGCTATCAGCAAATGAAACATCAGCAGTGGTTCTTTTTTCACTTCCACGGAAGACACAATGAAAACTTGTAGTAAATGTAGGTCAACCTTATTATTGATATTACTAGAATTTTATAACCCCTTTTGATATTGTTATCTCAGTATCTGCTGGTGCACTCTCTGTGAGGGGTGCAGTCCTGCAATTATTGGGCCTGTAATATATTTTTACCCATGGAACACAAAAGTTTAAAAGAATAACTAAAATCCTTGGTATTGCTTTTTCCTCACCCCCCTGTGCTTTTAGTGAGATGCAAGAGAATTCCAAGCCATAGGGACATTTTTTGTGATTACGTCCCCAGACTTCCTGAGGCCCAGATGCAATGAAAAGGTTCAGGCTACAGATACAGAAAAGCACAAAGATTGTCTAACAGCATCCATTAATTTCTTTTGCCCCAGTGGCATTGACTTCAGTCTGAGCTTCATGAGTCATCATTTATGATCTCAGTAATTTACTGCAATGGGCATGAGATGTACCACAAAATCAATGAAAATGAAGGCAAATTCAGAACTAAGATCAGGGCCTGTAAGTCATTAATGTATGAAAATGATAGAGTGAGAACTATTACACGGATTCCTGTTGGCCTCAACTGGCCATGGTATAACTTGCCTGAGTACAGTATGCATAGCTGTTACTGTACACGAATCAAGCTGCAGTCTCTGCTGAACCACCTGGCCTCCTTGGCACTTAAAGATGAACTGCAAATCAATTATGAAAATATAATTTAGTCCATATTTATGGGCTGAATGTTCCCACTAGCCAGGCTCTAGGGGACTTTCAGAACAGAAATACATTTCAGCCGCTCCTTTATGAAGTTCTTTTTTCCTCTTTGAAATCCTCTTGATAATATCTGGTGCCCTGCAGTTACTTCAGAACACAGCATCCTGTGATACCATGAACACAACAAACTGAAGAGTAACACTGATGGCCCCTGAATGTATTATATCAATGAAAAATACATCCAGGAAATGCAGAGTTTCACTGTGAAAAGGAAGGCACATGCCCTCTGAACAGAATGCCTCTATTTGTTGTTCTGTGGGGTTGGTCTGGCATGATGTTTGGGCCTAATTTTCAAATAAACATAATAACAAGAAGTTAAATAATGAAAACCCCATGAAAATCATATATTAGAAGTGTTTCCTGATTTTCCTATTACAACAAACTGGTGATCAAAATAGAAACATCTTGGATTCATCGTTAGTAACAGAAAAGCAGCAGCCATGAGGACAAGGACTTGTACATCTGCATCCCAGTAGTCTTATTCATCTTATCCAGGAAAGCTGTTCTCAAATAACCTCATTCCTTAATAAGGTTATTCTAATTGTTAAGGCTCATATACAGGATGGAAGACAGAAGCAAAGGAATTAATTGGGAAGAAACAAAGATTTTTTTTTTTTTTTTTTTTTTTTGTAGCATTTTACTGTTTCTCTTGCGTAATTTTATTTGCTGTCCAAACTGCACATAGCACATTCAAATGTCACCACAGTGTAAAAGACTGTGCCAGTACTTTTTATCCCTTTTCCAGTCCTACTCTTCAGAATGGGTTCTGCTTACAGAACAAAACATGATAGCAAGGAGGTGAAGGGACGTAATGAACATATGAAGCTAAGTGCTTGTTTCGGGAATGGAGAAGAATAGAAAACAAAAATGGAAAAAAGATTTGGAGAATACCAATGAAAAGTGTAGGCAATGGGCTAGGAGAATGTCCTTCTGTATATGTGGAAAGAGTGAGAAATGTGCATAAGTAGAAAGATAAAAGTTTGGAAAACTCACATGTTAGAAGAAAAACATATAAAACCCAGTTCAAAGCTTTCATTAACTTGTTAGAAATTAAATTAGTTCTTTGGACCATGTAAGGGAAGGTGCTCTGCATGGCACATGCCCAGGCTTGGAGCCCCATTCTCCATCCAGACCAGGGTTGTGGATGGGGTGTGCAGAGATGGACAACATAAAGGAGAGAGATGAAGAAGGCTAAAAGGGACCACGTGTGCCTGGACTGTAGTTTGTGGTCAGATGGGTCACTGCAGCACCCAGCCTAGGAGGTAGGGCATGTTCCCAGGTCCCCCAGGTTAGGCTGATTACCATCAGAAGGGTCTTGTTGGATTTTTTTACCCTACAATGCCAGAGGACCAAAGATACTATCAATATAACAACTAATTCAAAGTGGAAAGTAAGTAAGAACACTTGGAATTAGTAAAATAACCTAAGAATAAGCAACATTTTAAGAAGCAAGCTCTTCCTCTTTTTAATCATCTGGGTGCCAGCTTTGTTACAGGAATTAATTGTGTCAAAAATCTGTCGTAGTTTAAATGAAAACAGGTAAAACAAGGAAAAACTGAAAACACAAGTCCAGAGCAAAACAGTAAATGATGGTCTTAGGACAGAAAGTACTCATAACCTACTAGTTTTCCCTGAAAGATCCTCTTTTAGGAAAAAATTGATTCCCGCTGACTACACTGAGAGTTTAATGCAGTCAGAGTTAAGCAGCTGCACTAAGTTGTTGGTAACACAACAACATTTCCTGACTCAGGGCCTTTGGTCCACCTTTTTGAAAGCTATGCTATGCTTCACAAAAACATCTGATAACCCCAACAGCAACATTAGATTGGTTCATAGTGCGGCAGGACTCTGAGGGATGCTTGGATTTATATTTTGTGTGCTAACTGTAAGATCTCTATCCAATATTTTAAGATTATTAGAGGATTTTCATAAGGGAAAACACACTTTTGGCAAAAACACAACAAAACTTATCCTTTTGCCTTCACTCAAGGTTACTTTTCATATAAATATGTTTGTTACAGAAACTAAGAAAAAGAAAGAAAGAAAAATACTTTTTGAATACTTTCTTCCAACTTTTCAGTAAAAAAAAAGAAAAGATAAAAGGAGTGGAAACAAATTATAATCAATATACTTCATTTTGTACTGCAGAAAAGAAAATGACTCTGCTAAGAGACTATGCATAATTTTAAGCAATACCAGATGTGGCACAGGGAGAAGTATTAGCTACTACTCACAGTTTAGACTTTTTTATAAGGCAGCGAAGAACAGGTAAATTTGGTGGGGGAAAGTGATAAAGTCAGTTAATGAAGCAGAATCTGACCTGTTAGAAAACAAGAATAACATAGGGCTCATGCAATTTGTAAAGCATTATGTTATATTTTTGAATTATGATTCTGATCAAGAGTAATGTAGACACTACTTTTCTCATAGTTCTTCTGTGTTTCGGCCTAGCAAACAAGAAATTTAATGCAGTTCCCTGAGTCTGTGACAGTGTTTGCTCACGATCACGCCCTCCTCAGCCCCAGCCAGACCTAGGGCGTGCTGTTTTGTCACCTGTCCTTCTGACAGGCAGGATCCAAAGAGCTGAGCCTGCAAGACAGAAATGTGGAGAAAGCACCCACCACAGCCAGGCTCCCAAGGAGTTCCTGCTGCAGACAGACCCCTTTTCTAGGTGCTGCAGTCCTATGGGACATGAGAGGCCCAGGAGCAACTGACTAGATGCATCTGCAGGCTCTTCGGAGACTTTTATGTAGTATTTGTTTTTTGTTTGTTTGTTTTGTTTGCTGTTTTTCTTTTCACATCGTGCTATAAGAGCTGCTAGTTGCAGTGTCATTGCTGTAATCTTGGTCTGGAGACTATTCATCTCCATCTGTGTATTCTGCTTAACTTGGAAGTGTCAATGCAGCGCAAATGCTAAATTACACCCTGTATTTTGTTGCATTATTCAGATGACATGCAATGGTCCTTAATTCTCACCTCAGGTGAAAATCAGCTCAGATGGTGGTTAGCAGCTGCTTCAGATCTGTCTGAAATGCACACTACAGCAAAAATAAATAGCCATGGAAGACTTTTTGTGTGTCTAGTTATGCAGAGTGGTGCTGGAGTGCTGTCTCAACTCTAGTGTGATTCATCCAGACAAAACAAAACACCAGCAACCAGAAACACCCCCAAAACAACCCTTTCCCCTTCCCCTAAATGGCAGACCTCTCTGGACACGCTTTCCCCTTTTCACCAGTTCTAGAGTGTGTTATGAATACTACAAAAACAGGCTCCAGGGAATGATCCTTCACAGACAGGCAGACAGGCTAAATGAGGTAAGGCTGTTGCCAGCTGTAATTTTTCTGATCTGTGATCTGTGCAGTATATTCTAAAAAGCCAGAAATATCTACATGCTCTCAGAGGCTAGGTCAGACCTAGATGGAAGGCCAAGAAAACTCTGCAAGCTTCAACTTCAGGGCTGGCCAAGATAAGGGAGTTCAAGCTTATTCAATCTCTAGTTCTCGCGTTTGGTTTCTTCAAAGCCCCTCTTTGCAGCTTCGTCATCTCTTCTGCAGAGCCACCCTGCCTGAAGCACTGGTGGGAGCCACAGCAGGCTCCCTCTCTTTTCAGCAAATGGAGCCTGAGCTCAGCAAAGTCCCTCACAGCTCTGTTCATGGAGAGTGGTATGAAGCTGCATGGTAATGCAAAATTAGAAAAGCTCAGCCATGGCAAGAGAATGTTTTTTGAAACCTGCTGTACGACTTCTTTCCATGCACGTGTCTGTGCTGGGGCTGGGGCTTGGCTCAGCCTTAGTGGGAGTGTAGACTCAGAGAGCTTCACCAAGGCTGGACTTGCCTGGAAGTGCAAAGCCTTCTAAAGGCTCCTCTCATATTTCCTCTGTAATTTAAAAAATGCGCCCCTGCGCATTTTAATGCTGTTGCAGTGGGTCAGCAGCCCAACAAAACACATGACATCCCACCGAATGTAACAAATTGGAGTCATCATTCCATACATACATATTTGTGACAGGCTTGCATTTGTGTGGTCCTGCTCATAGTCTAGCAAAAGAACTTAATAATTCCTGTGTATTCGCACCAGCTCCACTGCCGCCAGAGTGTGTTTACCCATTGACCACTCCCAGTGTGTTATATAGACTGTATTTCTTTCAGGAGGTTAATTTCACTACCCTCTCTCTCACAAATACTTTTGAGAGGTGATTACTTTGAGTCGCGTCACTAAAGGTGTTTTCATCCTCCTACTTCTCTATGGTTTTATCTAAGGAAGAATGGAATTTTTAGATAGGAAATCATATCTACATGGTTTTCAAGATATTCAGGCTGAAGCCTGCAATCCTCAATCCTCGTTCAATCTTTATACTGGCACAGCTCTCACTGAGGTCAATGGGCATATAGCCTGAATAAAGACTAAAAGCTGTGAGACGTGGCCCACCGGGCAAATTACTAGCGATGAACAAATTAGTTTGGATAGACTAGCAATGAAACAAAATCTGTGCTCAGAACCTAGAGTGAATCAGAGCCAGTCCTGAGCATTTAGCTGTGGGTATATACCTTTTGTGAATATTCATATTCACAGCTTGGGTCCCTCCTTCCTGGCCTTGGGCCTGGTGGGTTCCTGCAGCAGGCCGGTCTTCCACCGCAGCAGCCCCGCCACAGGAGGAGGCTTCCTCCCTGCAGGAGTTTATACAGGCAGTGCTGGGATATGAACAAAGCTGCTCAAAATTGTGATTTATTATTATCTTTATTACTATTATTATATATTTTTAGCAAGTCCCAGAACAAACAAATGTCTGGATTTCTGGTAAGTGGTGAGTGAAGAGCACATCTCTTCCCATTGCTGCTTCACTTTTCTTTTGATCCTTGGATCTGTTCACACAGCTCTGGTTTGTACCCAAGAGATTCCACCTCCCAGACATTACCCAGAGGTCTGCCCATGCCTCTGCAACTTGCTACCTTGGGCAGAAAGTTTGCTCTTTTCTCAGCCTGGGCAAGGAAGGGAACTCTTCCCTCTGCATCCAGGGGAGAGGAGAGCTGTGGTGAAGCATTGCCAGAGTGTGGTCTGGGGAGGTTATTCTGCTTAATGCAGCCCATGAACACTGCTTAGCTTTTTGTCCTCATTTCATGTGTATTCAGGAGGACATGCTTCTGCCCCTAGGTGCTTACCTTAACTCTGAAGCTGAGGATCAAACCCTGAAACCTTTATCCATGTGAGTGTTCACCTCTGTGACTGGGACCTGATATGGGACTGAAGTGTGATTATGCTGGGAGCAGGACTGTCAGGACAGCAGGATTTTTCGGCCAAGACTAAAGTTCGGATGAAATCTTGTTGCTGTGAGATGTTCAGTTTTATTTTGTGACCAAAAATATTTAGGCAAACTACAGAAAATGTATCAGACCTGTGGGTACTTAGAAACTATGAATCCTTGAGGGTTTTTTGTTTGTTTATTTCTTTGTTTTGTTTTGTTTTGGTTTGTTTTCATTCTTGCTGAGTGGTAGAGTGTGCTTAGTCTGTGTGCTACCTAATAAAAAGAACTCCTCAGCTCATTTTCACTCTCTTCTGGTGGAGCAAAAGCACAACATATCATTTATACAATTTCTAGTTGCAAAACTTCGTTTAAAAGTCTGGTTTTGTGGCTGAGTGACTGGAAAACACTCATTAATATTTTTGAAGGTATTGAAGACGTATCATAAATTTGGTCTTCAGATATTATGGATCTTTGGTGATAAAATTTAAAAATAAATAATATAGCATTTCCTTCAGATTATTTAAACTGCACAGGCAAATGTACCTGCTATATATTAACTCTGTCAGCCACCTAGGCATTACAGTGGATTTTTAATGTGTTTCATCAAAACACTTAAAGGCACTTTTTAAAATATATGACCCACTAAATAAAAAAACATAAGACGTAATCTTCAAGGCACACTGATTAATGCAAAATTGACTTGAACAAATGCAGCTTATGGCCATAGTCCAGGAAGCTCTCTTGGTGCTAAAGAGTTTCATACAATAGTTTTCCATTTTCAAAATCACATCAATTTTTACTTACAACATTTTGAAAACAGGTACAGCAACTTTCAATCAACTGCTCAGCAATAATTTTAAATCCCTTACCATTAAATTGTAAAAGTTTGAGTCATGTGTAGAGGACAATGCTATGGAGAGCTGATTTCTTGACTGTCATCACCCCCAGAGCTGTCAGATGCTGTGCAGTATTGCTTGTATGGAGATAGAGAAGGAGTGGAACAAATTACTCATTGTAAATAAGTTATGTGATGATTTTTTTTCTCTCTCTCTCTTTCTCTTTTTCCCCCTGTCCATGGACCAATACCGATTTTTCCAGGTATCTTCTTGATAGATAGCCACAAAGTATTTATTCAAGCAGGATCCATAGTAGGAGTTGTGCATGAGCCATCCATGATGTCTACTGATACTAAATGAGTATATAATAGTAATCAAGCCATAGAAGATAGTCTCTGCCTTATCAATGCAACACAACTTTGAGGACAATATCTGTAATCCCTTCCTGTTATTATTTTCTGCATTTAGTTTTTGAATTTCTGTAATTAGAAGTAGACAACCAGCCAACAGATAGAGCACAAGAAGATGTAATCACTGTCATTATATTTACAGCAAGGATTTAAACTGCAATGAGCTTAGCCAGCATACATATGATGGGAAATTATAACTAAATATTTCCCCCCAGATGTAATTGGACAGTTGGAAGATATGTGTCCTGGGTAATACGTCTGTCTACACCAGCTGCATATTGCAGTTGTGGGACATGTTGAGAAAGTAAAAAAGAAAGTGAGAAGAGAGACTGCATTACTTCTAAAGAATATTGTTTTTATTTTATTTTATTTTATTTTATTTTATTTTATTTTATTTTATT
>CM021797.1:63156138-63221540 GCA_011076525.1 Nettapus auritus | reverse complement strand
TTATTTTATTTTATTTTATTTTATTTTATTTTATTTTATTTTATTTTTATTTTTATTTTATTTTTATTTTTTAATTATTATTTTTTTTAAAAAAATCCTTTTATTTTATTTTAATGTCCTTGGAATGCTGACCTGAGCCTGTATGGATGAGTCAGAGCACTTTTTCTTGGTGTGTGGGGCCTCCCCTCCCTGCCCAGCCATGCCAGTGGGGTGGGCTGTGATCAGTCAGTGGGGATATCATCAGCAAGCCTGCAGGCTGCAGCTCAGTGTCAGATGGGGCTCAGCCAGGAGTGGCAATCCACTTCTGGTCTCTACTCAGAAAGGAAAAAGATAACTGAGACGGGAAATTAAGGCACCTGCTCTGTCTGTTGGCTGCTGCGTAACAGCCACGCAATGCAGTGACACCCATGCAAGTACTTCACAGAAAGGATGCTGGTCTTCTTGCCAAGCCAGCAAGCAGACTGTTCTGTGTACGTACTGCTCATGATGCTCTTTCCAGAGGCTCTGGGAACACATGAGGAGCTTGAAGTGCATTATCCTCCCCACCCAACCTCTTGCCCTTCTGCTCCTTGGAAGGAGACGGAGCCAGAATGAAGACCTCCCTCTCACATCTCCTTGGAGTTCTCGGCTGCCTGGTGACCTGCCAGTGGAAATCGGAGATGGGCAACATGGAGGTGTTATTTGAGGCACCTCACCCATAAGTGGATCAAAAAGCATTAAAGCTCTCATGAAAGAGTTCACCGCATACAAAGAAAAGAAAAACAGGAAATGAAAAGAGAAGCAAAGAGAATAAAAGTTCAGACAAAGTTTTCAGGGTTCCAACATCAATATTCTTTTTATAAGACAAAAAAGTTTGAGTCGTTTTTTATGAAAAGAAAAGCCTGTTTTATTGACTGATGAAAGCTTTATGATAGCTCTATGATCTAGTCTATAATTTCTAAATTGTTCCTGAACTTCTCCCTCCTCTGATGGCAGCCCTGGGAAATGGCAGCCTCACAGTCTAACAACGTCACAGCCATCCCCATCCCTCTAGAAGAGGAGTCAGGTCATGGGCATGCTTATGTCTGGCTCATTTTACCTTGTACCAAATACCTAGCATAGGAAAAGGTATGGTCAGCAGGATGTTTAGCAGAGCATTTGCCAACTGGAATGACCTTGCTGAAATTAATACCTTTCAGTAATCACTAGAGCACTGCTGTAGAGGCTGGTCTTCTATCCACATGAGGATTTCAGATGAGGAAAGATGGACACTATAGGGACAGAGCAGGTGAACACCTCTAAGACAAGGTTTGAGATCATGCTTAGAAATGGCTAACACTTTCCATGATCAGAGTGAAATATATACATTTGGAGATAATCAGAGCCATTACCTTGTGAAACAGAGTCTCCAGATATGGGTATTTAAGCAATTTCAGAAATGAAACTGACTGTGTTAAGACCCATGGAAAGACATCACATGTAAGTAGCATATACGGTGGGAGTGCAGCAGCCCACAGGGTTCCCATATCTGAGGAGCAGGGAAGCTTTAAAACCTAATCTTTAAGTCTGTAATGAAAGTCTTGCTCCCACTGGGTCAGGCCCTTCAAAAAACACAGAGTAAGGACATTTTCTGCTTCACACTGATTCACAGCTGCCTCTCGGTACCACTGCAATAAACTGGAAGAGCAGTTGCACACATCATGGACTTGGTGGTGAGTGGGAAACAAGGGTCATCCCATCAGAATCCCCTCTTCAGCTGTGCTGGATCACAAGAGCTGAGCGCCGGAGCTGATGCAAGAGCTACAAAGCTGATCCTTGCACAAGCTACGTGTTTTAGATGCCCCCTCTGCCTTGATATACGAACATTTCCAGAGAAATGACATGGAGATTCCCACGTGGCTTCAACAAAATGTGTAGGGGGAAGAGAAGACAGAGATGATATATTTTCCTGCATTTTCTGCTAATAAGTCTCCAATCTATGGGAAACCATTAAGATGTTTTTCTGCATACGTGATGTGAGAATGAACCTGTCTTTCCTCATATTGAATACTTGGCATTGGCACAGTAGAAATTAGGTATGTCTCCTATTTATCCCAATGCTATATATATATATATTTATTTATTTTCTGGTAATTTCTGAGTTCTGGGCTTTGTGCTTGTGGAAACTGGTAATGCGATGCATATCCTGCCCGTTACTTTATTCAGGCCTCCTTACAGGGAGATGTCTTAATGAGTGCATGCAACACGAGAACTACGGCAGAGGACCTCCACGGGCACTTGCCAGCTCAAACACCAATCGATCCAGACCAAATAAAGCTGCTCTGCAGCATCTTGAACTGTATGACGCACTTAGAAAACAAGACACGTTTCCTTAGAGAAAGGAGTTGACAAAGGGTGTGCAATTCCTGAGAGCCCTGGGTGTCCATGGGGCAGAGCTTGTGCCAGGGTGCTGAAGCACTCTCCAGGTGGGATGAGGGCGGAAAGCATCCTGTCTTGTCCCACCACCTGAAGGGAGCACGCTCTGAGGGATGCAGGGCAGTGGCAGGGTCGTGCTCCCTGCTGTGCATGCAGTGTGCCCACCGCCTCGCATTGTCCTCGTCTCCCTGTGCTCAGCCAAGGGAGCAGTCATCATCTGGCTAGGTGATGCAATTTTTTTTCGGAGTCTGTATTACCTTTCAGACTATAAACCAGTTTTCATTCTGATGTAGGACCAAAGGCATGGGTTACAAACTGTTTCAGTGTGGCTTGGTAAGTGTGCAGGATGGTTCATGCACTAAAGATAGCAGTTTTGGAGCTGCCTCCCAGCTTGGCTTGGGTTGCAGCTGAGACACACTTATGTTCGCTATTTCAATGGGGAAAAATGAGCTGGAAGTAGCTGAACTTATATAATGTTTTTCTTTCCTTTCCCTGCCCCCCCTTCCCTCCAAACCTTACATTCTTTTGTGTTGTTCAAGTTCCCCAGTGCTTTATATGAGAATTCAGAAGTCTGGCTCTCTGGAAACAATTGTTATGTCAGCTGACATTAACACAGCAAGCACTTTAACTATTTTTCCAACATATCCATCAAGTGCAATGGCCAAAGCATTAATTCTCATTACGCTTCAACAAAGTTTCTCATTTTCCTCTAATTCTGTCACCAGACTGCCTCCATGCAAGATTGCTTTACAAATATATCAAACCATTTAACTAAAAGGATTTTTTTTTTTTTTTTTTTTTAAGTGGCCTTGTGCGTATGCATTTGTGAATGTGCTAGGCCATTTATGGCACAAATTTAAGGCCCTTGTCTCCTAACTTAACAAAACCCATGTATGCTTTAAATCAACTGAAAAACGTAAAACTATGTAGTGCCATTACCATCTTGGAAACTAGGGATAACATTCTAGGATCATCAGAAAATACATAGGAAAAAAACAGATGAATTCAGCTGTGGTAAGATGAATTAAGATTTTGTTACTGTCTACAGCACTGGGTTGCATGTTCTGTCTCTAAAGATTCATCAGCCAGCTCTAGAAGTCTCAATTCTGAATATTTGCTGTGGATGTTGTGCAAGGAAGTGCAAAAATAAAAATAAACAGAATACTACTTTGCTTTAGTCATAACCAAACACTTATAGATTTGTGTCGTTTCATACCGAAGATGTGCTTGTCTGATGTTTGAGAGCTCCAATATTCAGAGAACAGACGGTGGTGTAACTGGAAAGAGCTAAAGCCACAGTGCATATAAAATCCAATCCACTTAAAAATAATGAATATCCACTATAGGATATCATGGTTTCTGTAGGCAGAGACTTGAAAAAAATAAATATATAATACTGACAATATCTCAGACACTATTAAAACATTGATAAATGTTGCCATTTTAGAACTATGACTGTGGTGAATGTATTAAGCATGGTCTATGCTTACTTTTTAAATGAAGCATGCGGCCCCATCAGCCTGCCCAAATGGCATTTATACCTTTGAATATCACCCTAAAAACACATGTAAGAACTGAGTTAAAGGAAGTAAGACACTGGTGCGCGTCACTAGATTTGTCTGGAGGGAAGAATCATGCCAGATTAACTCCCATGTCTTTTCTGAGTGCGCTGAAGATTTATAAAATAAATTCCCACCCATATTAACAGAGTTTAGTATAGGTAATCGGCCTTGTAAATCAAGAACAGAATAGACCCTATAATGTATAGTATTTTGAGGTATTTATCGCTTTGCTGAGGCAGACAGGATTTGAGCATGTAAATCCTAGTAATGGTAATAGTAATTCTCCGTCGCAGTGCCTGCAGGGTGGTGAGAGCACCCCTCAGCTCCTGGGAGAGCTGTTCATCAGCCCCCCCCAGCCCAGCACCTCTCAGATCATGGGCTCTGAAGCACTTTCTAGTGGCCCGCAGAGACTTGCACAAATAGGACAATGCACTATGCCAAGTTACATCGCCTCTTGTGTTACTGCTGTGAGAGCACACCTAATTTTCTGTGTCTTTTGACCCGCTCACTATTTTCTCTAGACTTCTTCCCAGCTCTGCAGGGTTTTCTTTCCTAAGGAGAATGCATGTTTAAATTATTCTCAATTCAATCCCATATAATGACAAAAGAATGACATAAACCATGGCTGAATATAATTTCAGGAAATTTCAAAACATTTGGAGTGGGAGAAGAAAAAAAATAATCCTGAGGTAAATGGCATGTTAAAGTCACCATTCTGCTAATACATTCCAGAAATGTGCAATGACTTTAAGAATACATTGCAACCTTCAGATAATCGTTAATGCGTGTAAGTGTTCTGCAGGAAAAAAGACATTCTGTGTTATCTGCAAAAAGCCCTCAAGAGTAAGACTCCATATCTCCAGGTATTTCTTTTAAAGGGGAATGGTTTAATAAAAATAACAAAGCTAGAAACCAAGAACATTAACTTTCACTTTGCCTAGCTACATGCTAGTACTCTTGCTGTAATTATAACACAGAGGTCATTCCAAAGGAATTACCAGCCTTCAAATGATATGAGACAATTATTCTCCAGGGAGTCGGACAAATTTGTAAGACAAATACAGTTGAAATTTCAGACATCAATCTCTTTTTTACCATAGCATGGGAACAAGGGAGCTGTGAAATGTAATTTTACCCTAAGGTCCAACAAATGATCGCATTAAAATGATTTAAAAAAAAAAAAAAAAAAAAAAAAAAAGGAAAAGAAAGGAAAAGACTTTACATCTATTATAACTCAGAAGCGAATGTAGCACTTGATTTTCTAAGGCTTCCTGCAAATAAAGGCACTCAGTAGCATCTGCAAAATGAGTCTTTGTGGGTGGGGGTGTGCTTGTTGTGCAGGTGCCTTTGCTCTGCTGCCGTCTGCTGCCTGTTCCTTGCTGTACTGGTGCCAGTGCCCAGAGATGCAGCCAGGGTTTTCCCTGCCCTAGCACTCCTTGAAATGGAAGGAGCTCAGCTTCACAGTGCCTCTTCTCTTCGGCAGAACCACTGTCTGTCCCTCTCCCATGCTCACACAGTCATGCCTGTTTTGATTTAAGCCGACTACTTATGTGAGCTGAGCGGGATTTAGCCCAGTGTGTGTGTTACAGTCAAAGTGGTGAAGTGGAAAATGGATATTAAGGAACTGCTCCTTGGCTAAGATTTGATTTACAGAAACCTATAACAGTCTCATTCTTCAGATAAGTGCATTTCTCCAACTGCTATTACTCAAAAAACCAGGCTCCTTAGAAATCTTTACAGCCGACACATTGCAATGTGACCTTGCACCACTTGGCAATGCAACTCTGCGTGTTTTTATTGTATTTAAATAATACTTTTTTTTTTTTTTTTTTTTTTTTTTTGTCTTCATTTTTTTCATTTGTACAAGGAAGTCAAGCTGTAGCTCCAGCATCATTCTTGCATTGCACGTGCATGATGGCCACATATGTCCATACAGGTCCTGGGTTTCTGCAGAGGGAACAAGAAGGAGTGTGTGTTCACTTGTGTGGGGAGGGCATGTCTGTTTGTGCACATTCTTGCATTCCTTTTTTTCCATGGATGGATTCCAGTTCCTGTGACACCTCTTGTCAACCGCTGTCTAAATGATCTCGTTAGGTATAGCCTGTGCAAATATTTAGGCCTACCTGCTGACTTCCATTGATTGTACAAGAATACTTCCCAAATAGAAGTTGACAAATTAATGAGAAATGCAAACACATCCTGGTTTAAATGAGTGCAAAGCAGTGCAGTGCCTCTCTGATTGATGAGGATGATTGACTGTGGAGAGCTGTGCAAGTGACCTTCTTTGGTACTTCGGGTGGGGAAAGTGCTTGAAACATCATGGTTCCATTTACTAGACCAATGCATCTCAATCTACCCCCACGAAGCTTTGTTAAGGTACAGTAACTTTCCCAAGAGGCCTAATGAATTGTTAGGAAAAAATAGAAAACCTACATGATGAGTGATAGGCATCTCAAAGTTGCCATGTGATGTCTCACCAGCAAACACTTCGTCCACCTTACTGTGGGAACACTTTGAATGCCCCAGAAATTTCCCAGAAGTATAAGAAGTTATGAGTCCCTGATGCTACATAGTTTTCTAAGTTAGCTTTAAATTAATATGCTGTTGTATTATTAGACAAGCAAAAATGAAGTAAAACAAGCCAGAAAAAAAAAAAAAAAAAAAAAAGAAGCAGAAATGCATATATACATGTTTTGTATGCACATATATAACTTATCTGACTCAAGCTACTCTTACCCTTAAACACAAGTGGCAAATCTTTCATCATTTGCCTCTTGCCTGCATTGTATTTTGAGGGCACAGGAAGCCCCATTTGCTGACTTTGGTGCCCGTACACTAAAGCAACCTCAAGGGCTGGGAGTAAACCAACAGACTTCTCATGTCTGAAAGAAAGACAAAATGGAAACTGAGTGTCATGGTATGGTCATGACTGAACACATGGAGGCATCTTAGGGACATGTCACACGTAGTCCACAGATGATAATATTGTAGGTAGACACCTACTTATGCAAAACAAAACAAAACAAAATACCTCATCAAAACTCTTTTGCTCATGACAAGTGAATTGCAAGTTTTATATAAAAATCTGTGTTATGCCTCTTTGTTGCTCTAATTAGGAGGGATAGCTTCCCGTAAACATGAAGGAAATCTTTGCCCCTCCTTTCCATCATTTGATTTAGGAGAATCCTAAGTTTTATATCTATGACTTTAGTGAATGTTTTCTGTCACCTGGTACTTCATTCATATGGAATTCTCATTTGATGTCTGTGTGCAAATTACCTAACAGCCCTGAGTTACTGGAAACTTCAGTTTTGCAATGATCAGAACTACTTATATCCATACGAACTCCAGAATATGACAGAAAGCAAAGCTTTTTAAAGTGACTGATTTATTTTTCTGATGGAAAAAGAGGAAAAACTACATAGAGCCACTGAAAGGCTGTTTTCACTGTAAATCAGCACAAACAGATTCAAGGACTGCTGCACTTGGATCAAGAGCATACCTAACCCATAGTCAACCCAGCAGTTTAATTTTCAGACCTTGGCTCCCAGATCTGGAAGCATGAGATCAAGCCAAGATACATCACCAGTAAAAGGCTGGAGCACAAAACCAGTGTTGAATTACAGAATCCAGAAGGTTTACAGAAGTGTTTGGTGAAAATTGTTTGCAAATGGGGTTATTAAAGTTTTCTGCCTCTTGCTGGCTGCTTCAGGATCTAGCCCTGTCTGAAGAGCTGAAGAGTTCTCCTCCCATCATCCTGGTGGAGATACGGAGGATCTGCATGACTACATGCAGGATGCTTGCTGCCCAAACTGGCGTCCTCAAATTAAGCATGAGAGTCTTTCCAGAAGAAGGTGAGTTTTCTGCCACAAAAAAGACTACTAGGCTTCATTTCTGGATAAATCATAGCTGGATGAAATGTAGAGCCCTCTGACACACAAAAGTGAGGCTATGTGATCTAATGTCCTCTTCTGTACTCAGATATTTGACCCAAATTGGCATATTTAATGATATTTTATTTTTTTTTTTTTTCTGTTTATCAGATGCACTATTAACTGGAACAGTTCTACATGGAATAGGAGTAAACTATGAACACAGAATTTTGCCCTGAGCAAAGCAGATTTGTATTTGATTTCTCAGCTTTGTTCTCATATCTGATACCATTTAAAAGGATTTCATGAGACCTGCAGGAATTGCCTTAATCAATGGGCAGTAAATTTATGGTTTTAAACAGCTTTGTTGTCCCTGAACCCAGTGCAGTCATCACTTACGTCAGGACTTGAACAGGAGTGGTTTTGGCTCTGCCTCTGTTTCAGGAGAGCCCTGGAAGTAGGTTACTATTGTTAAAGTATGTTCATTTCAGAGCAGAACAGAAATGCTTATACCCAGCAGGATAAGCAGCTCCTAGAGGTCATGGGGAAACATATTTGCATCTCATTTAGATGTGCCTATTTCTATTAACAGAAGTAGAGGCAAGTGATTTTTAGGGAAACTCTGGCTTGTAACAGCAGCTGCTGATTTTTGTTTGCTGTTTTCTCTTTTTCTTTCCTTCTTTCTTCCTTTCTTTCCTTCTTTCTTTCTTTCTTTCTTTCTTTCTTTCTTTCTTTCTTTCTTTCTTTCTTTCTTTCTTCCCTTCTTTCTTTCTTTCTTCCCTTCTTTCTTTCTTTCTTCCCTTCTTTCTTCCCTTCTTCCTTTCATACTTTCCTTATTTTCTACTTTCTTCTTTTTCCCACTTGGTGGAAGTTTTTGAGATTTCCCTCTTCTTGTTACAGTCATTGAACTCATACTTTTAGTTTAGACGGGGAGAAATGCACTATTAAAAACCTACTCCCTTCCTCTAATGAAAACCTGAGTTTGGTGCTGTATCTAACATTCACACATTCACCATGCTGTGAAAATACAGACCTTATTAAGTGTGGAAGAGGTACCTTCTGCCAGAAGTCTCCAGGGAGACTCTCAGAAGTGCTGACATGGCTCAGATCAAGGGTTTTCTATGAGAATTTCTTAAAATAACTCTGGGGAATCTATGAAATCTTTCAGCTGGGTCCCTTTGGCTGTGACAGCTATTGTGCCATTAGGAATTATTGCATACAGCTTATTTCTCTCCTCTGCATTTGCTCTGCTAGGTCTGTTTAGCACTCGTTTGTTTCCCATCGTGATGACCCTTGGACCCACGTTAGTATAGGGAGACCTTGCTGTACTGACAGCAATGCAATAGGACTTCTATTTTTTTCCTGTTGCTAGTCTGAACACTGTGCTGATGAAAGGCAGTGTGTGTCTCCAGCCATGTAAAACTAAATCTTTGTATCCTTGGAGAGGAATGGGGAGAGGTACTGCAGGCACCCTGCCTGTTTGACTTATTGGGGTTTTATCCTATTCTTTCCATCTTGTTTTCCTGAAATTTCCTGCAAGACACCAAACCAGCAATGGAGTCTAAGGTGCGGATATTTGTACTTCTCCCACCTGACAAAGCACTACCTAGGCTGGCAGTGTAACGCAGCCTGTCTTCTATCAGCAGCAAGGCTGGCATTGCTGGGAGGGATGTAAAACACTGAGTGCTGTGCTTCATGCTAAGCTAGGTCTGCAAAATATCTATAAATGATAATGTTTTCACCAAGGGTGCCGCAAAAGTATCTCAGCCTTTTCCCACTGACCACAGTCTAAATAGACTTTCCAAGGACTGAAACAGAAGCCTGTGAGGAGTCAGCTCTCGAGCTCTACCCCTGACCCTGACTGCTGCTGTAGTCCGAGGAGAAGTCATTTAGCCACTCAACTCCACTCCTCTGCTGTAAAAACACCTCCTCTGACACCAGGCAGACTGGAAAACAGCAGCACGGTGAGCTGTGCACTGCCAGAGTGAAGGAGCAGCAGGGGGCTTTGGAAACCCAGCCCCAGCCTGGGCTGCTCTGCAACAGACTCAGCATCTCCCTGCCACGGGGTTTTTAGGGAGAAGGTGCAAGGAAGCCACGACTAAGCACTTCCCGCCCCGGGCACACAGTGCCTGCCTGAGCAGGAAATCCTCAAGGCGGGAGCATCTTACCACATGAGTAGTCAATGCAGAGACGCATCTGACAATCTCTTAAAGCTGAAACATTTCAGCTTAGCAAAGAATAAATGAGACTGCTCCAGTAACACTCCCTGTGTTTAGCGCCAGCTGTGCACTTAAGTGCTTTCCTAAGTAATGGGTCTTAAGGAAGCTGATAGTGGTTAAAAGAGCCTCTTGCCGGTCACAAGCGTATTCTGCTAGCACGGTATCTCTTCTCTTCTTGAAAAAAAGGAAAATCTCTGATGCTAAATGGAAGTTAGGTTTAAACTTCAGTGACAGGCTGACCAGCTGCCTGCTGTTTCATGCTTTAAAACAATTTGCATGCTTACCTGTGGTCCTATTTTTTAAAATTGATTCTTTCCTAAAGGTATTCCCCACTCCCCCACCTCTTTTCTCTGCTCTGATTAACAATCATGGCATGATCTCATCAGCCCCCGACAAGTATTGATGGGCTGTAGTATCATGAGGCTAATAAAGTGTGTTACCCAGTATTTTCTGGTGACACATAAAAAACTCCCTCTTGGAAGGTTCAGGAGACAGAATATAGCATAACATAACATAACATAACATAACATATAAAGATAACATAACATAGCATGTATATATTATATAATGTTATATATAAGGCTATATTAATGTTATATATAATGTTATATATAATATACCACAAATGACACCAGCTCAGCAGCACAGGGCTGTGGAGAGGCAGGGTCAGGATGAGGCAGGGTGTGGGGAGGAGGACCCTGCTACCTCTGCAGCTGTGATAGGACTGGTGGCAGGATCAGGGGTGTGCTTGGTGGGAGAATGAAAGCCCCAGGTTTTGCCGTGCACCCATGCTGGAGCAGTCCAAAAGCAGCATACTGTGTGTGCCACAGTCGTGCTGCCACTGCTGGCTCTTTGCTGTCACTAGTACAGGAGCACAATGTCCATCCAGCCTTTGGCCTGTGAGTCCATGTCTTTGGCAAGGATGGGTGGAAAGGATCATCGAGCACTTGGTCAGTTAGCACACCTCCACTTTACAACTGTGCCTTGAGTGTGTGCCAGACACCCAGCAACAAGGCTAAAATGACCACCTTACTCCTGCTGCACAGAGCCTGCTCCTGGCCATGGCAGGGCACGAGTGTAAAGCCCAGGAAAGCCATGTGCTTGGTAGAGCAACATCAGCTGGCTGCTGGGTGTGAAGTCCCAGCCCTAGCTCTGCTGCTTCCCCCTGGAATCACTCTGCTGCCTCCACGGGGCAGGGTGGAGGGATGGCCCCCAGGGCTGGGGTGAGCATCCCTGGGTGATGTACTTGGGGGTGGCATGTGGGGTATTGTGGCTGCCTCTCGCAGGCAGCCCCCAGCCTCTCCTCCCTTTCCTCACTTGTGAGTGTTGCCAAAGTGTGCCGATTCCAAAACTCCTGCTGTTGAGTGTAAGGCAGAGAGCCACAATGCAGGGTGTTTTGGGGGCTACTCTTTTAATGGAAGAAGGGAGAAAAAAAAATCCAAGAAGAGGTGTAGCAACAAAGAAAATCCCTTTTCTAGCTATCAAGCCCTCTTTCCCCAACCTCTGTGAATGTCTCACCTCCTGCACAGGCTCCAAATATAAACTTTGCTCAGCGCACTCAGGGTAATCTTTTCACATCATAAAACTTATAATCCTCCTAAAGTGGTTTCCTAGGGTTTGAGGTATGATGCACTTATCAAATAACTGAAACAAATAAATCAGCTTATTTAGGCTGTGGTCGGTGCATGTGTATCTCTGTGTACGCAGGGAGGAAGCCAGCGCCATACCAGCATTTGTATACATTACCAACAAAGCTGTCTGTGACAAGCTGTCCTCTGCACAACTAAATATTTAGCCGCGTATCATAAGTAACTTCTTAAGTGATTAAGGCGAGAGGGTGCTCTGCATCCGTGCCAGCGCAGGGGGATGGGGGAGCATGGCCAGCCGGGCAGGAGGGTGCTCCTGGGGACTACAGGGCATGTGGCCTCAGTGGCTGCCCACCACCGCCTGCCTCTGCCTCGAAGCTGGCTCTGACCAGGGTCCACGCAGCTGTCTTGAGTATTTGTACAGAGTTCAAGTTTTCAAACATTTGTTGCTAGCTTTTATTGGTGTTAGAACAAGGTTTATTTTTAACTGGGACTTTATTTATGGATTCCCACAGTTGCATATTTTTTGCATGTGCAAAATTAAACCAATAAAGCAATTTCATATTTAAGAACTATAGGATCTGTGCTTCCCGTTTGCTATAAAATCATTGTTAATAATCTCAAAGCCCATCAGCTTATAAAGATCAACTTTAAACAACAAGCTAAATATCTTATCCTAAGTTTGCTCCCTGTATGTTTTTCTGCCTGTACAATAAATGTTTCTTTAGCAGCCAAACACCACCAGAATTGAACTCACCTAAAATGTTAGAGTTGCCAGGGGTTGCCATCCATAACTAAGTATCTTTGGATTTGGTATTTTACCTAGGTAAACAGAGAAGAAAACCAGCCTGTCCTAGGGACAGGGTCAGTTTTGGAGTGTGGGGCTCCCTCCTCCTCCTGCTGCTTTCTTCCTGTTCCCCCCCCAGCTCTCTGTGCCTGGCTTTTGCTCTCAGGGAGATGTTACATTTCTTCTTTACTCCAAAGTGGAAACTTCAGAGGCAATCATAGCCATTTTCAAGAATGAAAGTGTCATTTCTGTTTCAGCACGGGGACAGGCAGAGGGATCCGACAGCCTCTGTTCCACCACGATGGCACCTAGTGTGTGAGGATGGGGGCTGCCCAGGCACCCTCCCAGCTCCCAAGGCCCCCTTCCCCCTCCTGCATCTCGCCAGCCCTCCTTTGGGTGCCTCAGCCTCCACCAAAGGGCAGGGACCCCTCAGCCACTGGTGTAAGTGCCCTCGGCCTGCAGCAGTGCCCAGGCTGCCCTGGGGTTTGGCAGCAGCTCTTGTGGGGAGTGTGGCCAGGCCAAGCTGGGCCCGGTCAGAAAGCCAGCCCTGCCTCTTCCTGTCGGAGGGGTTAGGTAGGTACACCCAGGTGCTACAGAAATAAACACAAAAGTAAAAATAATTAAAACAAAACAAAACAAAAAACTACCCGGAGTTATTTACATTGCTCTGGCTTCAATGGCGTGGACAAACTTTTATAAACCTTTTTTTCTAGGAGATTTTCTAGATTTTGTTACTTGCATCTGGGAGTGCAGCATTGAGGAAGACAGTAGCACTGTCATCTTCTTTTCTAGAATATATTGGGTTAATAAGAAAATTAAAGCTCAAATAAATATTCACCAGAAAGTAATTTCAGTCTGTCATGGAAATAATCTACATTTATAAGTTATCTAAAGTAAAGTGAGCCATATTAGCCTCCAGCAGCTCTGAAACGATTATGAATTATTGAATGTCATCTTTTTTTTTATCGTTATTGACATAATAAATATATTTGCTTGAAAACATCCACAGCTGCATAGGCACAGAAGTATTTATGAGCCTGTGCTCTTTACAGCACTGTTTTACAGGGCACTGTCAGCTGTGGAAGGGAAATGGAGAGAGAGAAGAAGGTTTTACCTCTGATGTTCTTGCCAGCAGACACGGTGCTTCAGTCACCTCGTCTCTGCAGGCCCTTGTCTTCATGGCCCATAAAATAAAAAAATAAAAAATAAAAATATCAAGTTGCAAAACATGTGCCTTGGTTTATTTTTTTGTTAATGGTTAATTCTTGGGCCACTATAAACTTTGGTCTTGCAAACTGAAATAATGCTTTTTGATAATGCAGAGCAGCTTAGGCTTTAAGATGCTACCAGGTCAGCTCTGGAAGCCATAAAATAAATAAATAAATAAATAAAAATAAAAATGTAAATCAGAAGCCTTGGGACTGATGTATGTCTATTGTCAAAGCAACAGGAGATATGTCAGGCAGCCTTGAAAATCTTTGCATGCAGCAGCTGGGGAGGTGGACGGTGCCTGCAGCCTCAGCAGAAGTTGCCACTGCCAGAGAGGTTGGTTGGCATCTCCAGTGTCATTGTGTGTTTCCCAAGAGGAAGATCAGCCTGAGTTGCATCAAAATGTTGGAAAAAAAAAAAAAAAAAAAAAAAAAAAAAAAGGCAATGGGAATTGCTGTGTGCAAGAGTGTGCCCACAAAAAAAAAGTCAACTCAGTCCTGACTGGGCACATTTGCAACCAGGACATCATGGTGGTGAAGCCCTGTCCCAGTGCCCAAGGGGTGCCTGGGACTGCAAACCTGGGGGCCGAGCACTGGCACCTTCTGGGAGACTTCAAACTCCCCTCTGGAAGATTAAGTGTGCAAAGCACTTGCAAAAATCCTCCTTTTGCAGTAAATGCTGTCTCCTTATGCAGTAAATATGTAATCAGCAATCTTTAATTTCCCATAAGTTAAAAATAAATAAATAAATAAAATTAGCCACTGCTAGCTATGAATATGCAAGAATATATGCTATAAGCTTTTCCCTGGAATGCAACCCCAGACAAAGATTTAATATTTTTTGTTGTTGTTTTAAATTAAAGTCTGGTGGAGCAACATTGAAAACAAATCAGCCTTTATTCAAGTGTGAAAATTAAGGCATAAATTGCTGGCTGCTTGGCTCTCAAAACAATGTCACATTACAAGAAATGTGATATTTTGAAGAGAAACAGGAAAAAATTTATCAAAGTTTTTGTTATTGTTGCATTATCCTCCTGCTTGATCTACTAGCTATGGATACTTGGTGTCTGCTTAAGTGCTTTCCATTCTTCCCATAAGCAAATTCTGGTTGAAGACTATATATCATTTTACTCTTGATCACTGCTAGTCTCAGTACCTCATTACAGCAGAGCACTTTTTGAAACTGAGCTATAGCTCAGATAAATGATTGTATAAAGTTTTAAATAAACATACAACATTTATGTTATGTTGTTTCACAGGGATGATTTATAGTCATTTTCTTCTTCCAGTCCTGAGCTCTGGACATAAAAGACACTGAGCTCTCTGCTGTTTATCCAAGCTAAATCCTCTGTTTGTTCTGCATAAGCGTTCTTGATTCTTTAATATATTGCAGGCTTTAGCTTCAGGTTTATTCCCTCTGGGATGGTAGAATTAGATACATTAACTGACAAAGATAAGGTACGGACATTGTAGCTTAATAGCCATTAAAATAGATACTGTGATAACAAAAATGGAGCTAGAAAAGGGAGTTGAGGTTGCAATATTTTAAAAACATATATTTATGAGGCTTAGATGAATAAATGCAAGATTTCAAAAATGTCTGTAAGGAAAACTCCAAATGACAGTGGGATTTTGTTTGCTTGGTTTTTATTTCATAAGAGAATCAGAAATGAAAGATACTGTGAGCCAGGTTGTGTTGCCTCTCATGTTCCCAAAGACAATTTTGCTGCTGCTTCTTCTTAAAATGACATTATGTAATCTGGATGCTAAGCCACTGAAATACAGCTCTGTGCAACAGAAGAAAATCAACAAAGTGCTGTAAGATAAAGCAAACCTCTCTGCCTTAAGAAAAACTGGGTGGATTCTCCTAATTGTGCTCCCTCTTTCATCTGTGTATTTAAATACACATATATACGTTCAAATCACATGGGGTAGTCTATTTACTTCATACTGTTATTATTCAAAATAGACCTTTTTCCTCTGTAAGAAAACAACACCAAATGCCTGTTTTCTCTTATCTTGTGAGTTCAAATAAAACAAATTTTGTACCAAACCCACTGAAAGTTGCTTTGTAGTTCATTTGATTCGGTATTCATTCGCAAACTGGTATAAAAACACAGTGATTAAAGACCTGATGCTTAACACACAAGAAAGATTTTAAGAATTATAGCAGTTAATGTGACATACCCCAAGTTGCCTCTTACCACAGTGTAAAAATTAAGCTAAGATTTTAGAGGCCCTAAATGGACTTGATTTTTTATTTTTTTTTTTTTATTTTTTTTTTTTTTTATAAGTCAGGATTAACTGGTGTATGAGTAACAGACTGGGTGCTTTCATTGCTAAAAATTATCTAACTAGAAGTTTGAGTCTGGCAGTATAAACAGCAGCCCTGCCTGTACTTATACAAGCTTGTTATTTTGTGGTACACAAGTTGGTATGTTGTTCATGCTCTGTAACAGACTGCATTCCATAAAGCATGAAATGCTTTTTTATCTGAAACTGGAGTGGTAAAATAAGCAGCAAGCAAAATAAAGACAAGGGCAGTCATTTATTTATTTATTCTACAAGCACTTATTAAAGCTAAGATACTTGCCTTCTATAGTGGTGAGACATTTCCAGGAGTGATGGTGCAGATGTTGTGAATAATCTATTCAATAAATAAGAAAGGAAGTGCAAAAAAATAAATCCCTTCCCAAAACACCTCAGACGTTTGTGAAGGATTACTGTTAACACATGAAAACTGCTTTTAAAACAAATTGCACAACTTATTTTTTCTGCAGATGCTGATTTTTTTTAATGATGCGATCGAGATTGCTTTCAGTATAACGTATATAAAATGACGCACGTAAGTCTATGCATATTACCTAATATACATATATTGCCATTCATCATAAGCGAACCATCCTGGTTAATTTGTTTGCTGATGAAATCTGCCTCTCTCTTCATTGTGCATACAGGCAATAAAATGGAAGAAAAAGAGGAAGAGTCAAAAATGACAAAAAATCAGGAACTTGTTGCTATGCAGGGAGATGTAGAGGTTTTACAAACAGCAATGGCAATGACTTTTCCCTAAAATGGCAAGCACAGTGAAACGAAGGTGCTGCTTCCTCCTCCTGCTCTCTGTGGCCCAGTGCCTCCCGAGTTCTCGTGCTGAGCTCCAGACCTGGATGGAGACCTTGCGACCGCCTCATGGGCACACTTTTACATTTGGCACCGGGATGGGGGTGTCCTGCTCAGCTGCAGCCAACTGCTTTCACAGCGCTTGAGAGTTGCCTTCTGAAGAGTTGGCTTCCCCCCACCTTCAAGACTCATCTCCAACAATATCTGTCATGTTGGTTAGGATAATAGGGATTTGCTTTTATTAGTATTTCAATACTAATAAGTCAGGAAATGATTTTCCTATAAAAGTATTCACTAAAACCCTTGCAATTACTTATTTGCTCAATATATGGGACATGGCAAACAATGCCTGACCTTTTCTTTTCTATACATCTGTAACAACCAAGCATTAACTAGTGGTTCATTAAAACATCAAAATAACAAATAGCAATCTTCAACTTACCGATACAGTACTGCCCCACACCAGATACAGTCTTGTCCATGGTGGGCCCCAAACTCCACATTTTTTTCACTTTTTTCTGTCCCCTCCCTCCCCAGCTGATTTTATTTTATTAATCTCTTAAAATGGTTAACTCAGCCTTCTTTGAGAGGCGTCAGCCCTGGACTAACTTAGCTTCTTTAACATAGAAATTAGTCATAAATAAGAATTAAAATATTTTTGCCTTTTTTCTTTTCTGAAAATTTTTGACTTAGTTCATAACTAGCTAGAAAAATTAAATATACTTATGTATCTACTAAGAGCAGAGTTAGAGAATATAAATAATTCCATTTATTTGCTGAAGAAATATCATGCTAGAAGCTAGTAACTACCCCTTTCAGGGCATTAAGTAAGTATCCAGCACAACATGAAGTCTGAGTTTAAAGCAGTTTTTGAACCACTTATATAGAAAAACTCTCCCCTTTTCTCAATATTTTTGTTCGAGAAACTGAGGCACAGAGCCCTCTCTACAACCAAGATGGGCAGAGAAATCATGCATTTTGTACCCAGCCCTCATGCTGCCCCTTCACACAAGTGGTTCAGGAAGGATTTTGCCATATTGTATGAATTAGTGCTACACGTGCACTGCTTTGTCCTTATGCTGTGGTGCAAAGACAATGCATTCTAAGATGCCATCTTGCTAAGGCTACCTATTTCTGCTTATGGTTATTACATGCCATCTGCATTGACGATAATATACATAAATGAAATAGGAATCATTGGCATAAAATACTCATTCTGGAATGATCAAATTTCCAGCTCATTTTAATGATTTGTTGTACATATAGAATAAGAAAGTACCTTTATAGAGTCAAAAAATGCAGCTGTTCTGCAGCACCTGATAGGATGAGGCAAGTAAAAGTCACTGCAGCTGTGGACAAGCACATTGTTGATGAGTCCAACTTTTTCCATGAAGAGCAGTGCCCTCTCACAGAGGTAGATACACGAATGGAGACATACCTACTAATTCGTTGGGGACAGTGGTGTGGTCTTGCTTTTTGACATCCTGCCTTTTTTTTTTTTTTTTTTGGCCTAGTATGCTAGCTATAAATGCAAACCATTAAATTGTCTGACTTACTTGGAAGAGAAGGTGCATGTCAACTTCATGCCTGAGTAGGACTCAACCTCCAGGCGTATCTCTGATTATAAAGCAAATAAAGGCTTACAGTACCTTTCAGCCCTTGTCTGTATCATCTATTGTATTATAATCTCATTGCCAAAAATAGCCTTCTCAGGTGAAAACACTGATAGTTGGAGTTCTTGTATAACTAATGTCTCTTAGTGAGACCAATAAAAATTCTTTTCTGTATCTCCAGAAACAAAACAAAAAAATCCCCTCACTTATGCTAAGCTATTAAAGGAACACAAAAATGTTGAAGATTTACCATTACCTCTTAAACCTAAATTCTATAAAACATTTATTAGCTTGACTGCCTGCTCATCTTAAAACCTGATTTAATTTTGCTGCTCCCTTAACATAGAATGGTTTGGGTTGGAAGGGACCTTAAAGATCACCTAGTTCCACCCCCCTGCCATGGGCAGGGACACCTCCCACCACACCTGGTTGCCCAAAGCCCCATCCAGCCTGGCCTTGAACAATTCCAGGGATGGGGCATCCACAGCATACCTGGGCAGCCTGTGCCAGTGCCTCACCACCTTCAGAGTAGGGTATTTCTTCCTCACATGTCTTTCCTCTTTTAGCTTATCCTCTTTCAGTTTAAAGCCATTACCCCTTGTCCTATCACTACACCTCCTGATAAAGAGTCCCTCCCCAGCTTTCCTGGAGACCCTCTGATAGAGACAGTAAGTCACAGTCCTCTCTGAAAACAAATTTAGTTTTCTCACAGTACAGCTAAAGCTATGAGCAATGTACAATACCTGTTTAAACAGGTATTAGGCTACAGGCCATGTTCTCCTCTCTCTACCATGAGTAAGCCCACTTCTAAATAGGGATGCCACATTGTTTTGTCAATAGTTATGTCACAGTAACTGCATCAAAACCGTATCAGTGAAACATTTTGTAACACTACACTTCCATAATGATCCACTTGCTATGTATATTGTTAGAACAAATTTTTTTGTAGCAATACATAAATTGTTTAAAATGCTGTCAAACTGCTACAAGTATTTCACTTGAGGAGAAAAAATAAAAGTACTGGACTACAAAGTAGTGGGTGCCATTTTTCCAGAAGCATTATTAATGAGGACTATTTTAGTCTTTGGTGATGGGGAACAACAGGCTGTAGCATTTCTTAAGAATAGAAAATAACTGTACTTGCAAGAATTCAATTACTCTACATTAAAGCCACCATGGGGTTACTGTACATCAGAAAGTCAGTAAATTATTTTTCTATAAATTAGTCTCTCAAAGTTGACTTTTTTGTTTCAATTCTGAATGCCAAACTCCTGACTGCTTCTCCACCACAGAGACTTCATATCTGGATAGCCGACATCTGTAAAAACATTTCTAATGAAAACACTACTAATACAACCCCCTGGAGAAACAAATGAAATGAGATCTAAGTATGCAGCCGCCTTTCTACAGTTCTGTCTTTAACAATAGTGGGACTAGTGCTTCCCATCCAAGCCTTGACACAGGTCACGATCATTTAGGCACAGTAGTAGCAAAATAAATAATTCTGTAAATATGTAATAACTGGTATAAATACTTCAGTAGCACTTAGAAGATGTGATAAAGGACTTCCGTCTTTAGCTGTGCATTAAGGTTTATCTCAGTGGATGGAAGGGAGAAGTATTTAAATTGCACTGAAGGAGAGCTACGGACTGAATACTTGAAAGCTCAGTGCCAGACATAACACTGCTTCTTTTCCACAACAGCATTTTATAAAGTGTGTTAGTGTTGAAAGTGTTGGATAACTGTTAGAATGTTTTAAAAAACAGTTACAGCTTCCCCCCAAAATACAATATACTGGAAAGATCAATCTTATAAGTACTTATTTTAATAAAACAGCTTCAAAGTAAAACATTTTTCTTGTTTCTGTAATTTGTCAGATTTTTGCTCAACCCACTTGACTGCTTGAGTAACAAACACTTTAGAGACAAATTTTCAAATAAATAGACTAATAATTAAAAGGTGAAAAAGGTTGGTTTCAAATAAATGATTCTCAAAGCCTTAGTTAATGTTCCATATGAAGGTTCATAAGTAGAAATGCATAGATTTGCTGCTTTGCTTTCCATTGTGCACTAAGTAATTTGAGTTAACTCTGGTAGTAAAGATCAGTAATACCTGGAAGTCCACACCACTGTAACTAGTCATATAACTAGTTATAGTACCTGAGGAGGCAGATGGGGGATCCTCTGACTTTGGATTAACATAAATAGTGTTTCTTGATATCCTCATTTCAGATGGGCTAATGATTTGTCTTTAAGAGACTAGATTTGGACAAACATGGGAAATAACTCAGTCTTGAAGTCTCCTTATTCAGACAAAACTGAAAATAGTGTGCCTGAATAATAAGAATGATGAAAGCTTAAATTAATTTGTCAACAGAACAACCCTTCTTTCCCTTACTACCCCATTTATTATTTTTTATGGGCATTTGAGTTTACACAAAGATATTAGTAAAATTACTTATTATGAAATAATTTCATCCATTTCCCCAGTGAAATCTGTCTGCATCAAAATTAATGGTACAAATCTGCCAGAATGCGAGCAGGGCCTAGCTGTTGCTGCTCTTCCCATCCCCCTTCTTTAATGAGTATGGAACCAAGACTGAAATTGAAGAAAATTGAAGACAGTTTCCAGTAGGATGCTGGCTAAATTAAAATATGCTTGTTATCTCATGCATCTGTTTCAAATGGTATCTATTCTTGCCATGAAGGAGATTAAAGTAAAAATTAAGAGTTTTTTTTTTTTTTTTTTTTTTTGATAAAAGCAGTACATAGTTGTTCCACTGCATTGTTATAATGCTTAAAATGGCTCTGTAGCAATAAAAAGCCAAATGGAACTCAATGTAAAAATAAAACAGCCATACTGAGCTCCCCTCTGCTATGTATGTATCTACTACAAATATAGATTTCTAGACTACTTTAAACGGAAGCACTTCAACATTTTTTCCTGCAAAAGTTACATCAAAACATCAAGCCTAAAGTATTAGGATGAGAAAGTGTACAATACAAACAATGAACAAAATGACTAATAGCTGTATAACCAAAAAAATCTAAATTTAAAACTTAGAAAACTCATGCTTCTAATCCTGTAAATACTGATCTTACTGATCTTTCAGGGGACAAAGTGGACCCACACAGCTTTAAATAGCAGGTTTATAAGTGTATTTTAAAAGATAAAGTGATGCAATAAGCATTTTACTAAATACTCTGATTTTTACTAAGTATTCTGTTTTACTAGAAAAACTACAATTAGAAGGCTTTTTTAAACCTTACAGCAGCATGACTACTGTTTTCTTTACAAACCATGAAAAAGATTATTAGAAATTCAAAATGAAATTAACTTTGAAAATCAACTTCTCAACTTTACTGCTTCAAGCACTAAAGATTGACTTATTACCTACATTAATAAACAAAGTTTTTGTTCAAATACATAGTTGAAAAAACACAGAATGATTAATAATAAAAATCTGAGTTTTATTTAATAATGTAACACCTGAAAAGTCATAGAATATCAGTTCAAAAATATCACCAATTACGAAAATTGTTAGTAAACATTTTTTAAGATCTTTAAGTCTAACGCACCACCCAGTGTTTCAAAAAGAAACTGCACTTCCAGCACATCAGCAAGCATTTTAAGAATGTCTTGAGCAAGTCTTCCTATCAATATAGAAGCCCTCCTGATTAATTTACAGTAATTGCATATGATCATGCATCGTTGATAAGTCACAACAACAAAAAAAAATGTATAAAATTGCATGTTATGGATTTCTACTGGATTTATGAAGACAGTACTTGTTTTACTAGCAAAGTAGGATCTTTTTAAGCACGCTAATTTGAAAAAATATAGGTGTGCAAGACAATACAAAAGCATTTCTTAAGTCTGACACTGATAATCAGTAATTCCTTATAGAATCTGATATCTGAGTCTATATGGCTAGTTTAAAACTTTATAGACTCTAAATAACAATTTATTTAGCAGGAGATAAGCCCATGGTAGGGAAGAAAACAACACACTTAGGGGCAAGGCATGCAGCGTTAAGTCTATTTTCTATATAATTCATACCATGCAAAACAAGAAGGCAATACATATACAGCCATGTCTATAGATGTTCATAGATTTTATGTAAATTTTTTTTTGCATGGGATTTGTTATGCTTTAGATGAACAAAGATACCTAAGACTTTTTCAATACTTAGAAACATTATACCTACAGGGCAGACAAAAATCCCCATTGAAAAGACAGTGTTGTACATTTATATATAGTTAACTAGATCCAGATGAATGATTTAAAAATAACTGACACAATTAAGTTTGGAAAAAAACAACTATTTCAACTGATTACGCACATACTAAAATTTCTTGTTGAATTCTGTTATGGCATTCAACACCTCGAGGCTAACTTTTTCATACTTCAATCAAGTCCTACATAAAATTTAAGTGGCAATGAGAAAACATGCATTGAAATATATGTTAAGGAATTATAAAATGACCAGGTCTTGATTAAGGAAAAAAAATCATTACTTAAAAAAGCTTTCTTATGCAAGTGTTCAATATCTGAGGTACTAATTCAGTGAATTTATGTATCTTTTGTTTTGAGGGATAAATATAATGCATGTTTATTTCTGAACCAGGGCTTTACCCTCCTGGGTTCACCTTTACAGGCTTATGTGCAAAACTGCTAGTACAAAGGGACTTTTCATCCTGTCCAATTCTAACTAGTTACTTAATATTTCAATCAGTTTCATAAGGTGTGAGTTTTCTTCTCCATTTAAAACCTTGAGTCTTGAAAGAGTATTAGCTACAGAACTTGCTATCTTAACTACAGTTACCAAAGCAAAGGTTGATTACCTTGTGATTTAACAGAAGGTGACATGTCAAGTTCAAGCGATGCATTTTGGGTCAGAATTAAGAACTTTATCAGGGAAAACAGCTAATGTAATTTTTTCCTACTACAGTTGAAGAACCCTTTTTACAAAAATTTAAATAAGTTATGACAGTATTGACCAAAAAGCTTAGAATAATTATAAAAAATTTTAAAAATAAACCTAGGCACGGTGGTACAAAGAGGTAGAAAACATTTCAGAGGAAAAATACACAAGATAAATATATTTACATATGAGGGTAAAAACATTAAAAACCGGCCACTCCCTGTAAAACTCACAACCGTGCTTAACATCATGAATTGCAAATATTTACCTTGACTTCAAAAATGGCTAAAAAATGTGCAAAATTTAAGCATGACTATATATTTTTGCAGAAGGTGGTTTAAAAACCAGTTACTCTGTTCCAGTGTAGGCTCTTTTTAACAGCTTTTTGTATGCTTTTATCTAGTGATATTCCTTTTTGCAATAGCTTCTCTGATTTGACGATCAAGTTCACTTACAATATGGTCTTCATGATTATAGACGCCTGTTCTCAACAAGGTATCCCTCTCTTCTATCAGACGAGAGAGATAATCATCCATGTTCTCATTTGATTTTCTAGAATGAGGACTATCCACTCTACCAGCAGAATTATCTCTAACGTCTTGCAATTGCTTTCTCTCTTCTTCTTGTTGCTTTAGCCTGGCATTAATAAAATGGAAGGGGATGACTGTTAAAAACTGCTTTGATTTTCAGACAAAATAGTACATTAACTGAAGTAGTTAGTAAAATAAAGAAATTTGTAACAATTTGTTCTCTGTCGTAAAATTAAGGGAGAACTATAAATGAAAGACATCTTAATATAATAGCTACAATTTGAGAACACTTTTTTTTTTTTTTTTTTATAACTCTGCATGCATAACATACAGTAATTGCTACCAAAGCTCATATTTTGATAATGCAAATACCACTCAAGCTACAAGGCTTCAGTGTACAGAATCATTGCAGATAGCCTTTGGGGGACAACACTACACAGATTTAGAATTTAACGTATTCAAAATATGGATAGTATCTGTTTTTTTTTTTTTTCCTCCCTTTATACAGTTTTCCCTAGAACTGAAGATTCAAAAGAAAGAAGAAAAGATGCCTAGTGTCATATACCTATATTAGCTTAAAAAACAACGTGGCCTTACACATAGATTTTCTATAATACAGTACTGCTGAATTTCATAGATGTGCCATCTTTACTTAAGGGACACTAAAATGTGTTCTTTTACTAGACTGACAGCCAATTATAGTCTTGATTTAACTGAATCTTCTCCTATTCTGAGGCAGGAACAGAGTCTTACAAGTGTTTTAATACCTGTTAAGTTCATTTCTGATATCCTCCAGCTCTTGACGGTCTGTTTTCCCCAGCTCTTTTTCTTCTGCTGCCAAATAGCGCAACCTCATGTGCTCCAGCTCTTGTTGCTGCTTTTTAAGGCGAGCCATTGCACTTTCTTGTTCACGCTTATGGGTGAAAGGATAAAAACATAACTTGGTTGACATGTCAAAGTGCTAATTATAGTGACACAAGCAAAACTTCAGGAATGAAATCACAACAATTATGTCTCTAGTAGCAGTAGAAAGATGTTAAACAGAATGTCTTTAGCTGTGATAGTCACTGGGCTTGCAGCATTATAGATACTAAAAACTGCAGTAAACCTGTCCATGCTGGAGCAGGTGAAGCTCAGTCACAGATATCTTTCCATTAATGAAATAAAGAGGGACAAACCTTTACAAATACCGGCTTAAGCTTGTTTACATAAAACTTATTTGTGAAATTGCTGAAGATATTATATAGCAAAAAAGTCTCAGTATAAGTTATGTTTTTATATAATTTAATAATATGATTTATATAGATTATGCCATGCATGACAAAATGATAAGTAGCTGCATAAAATCCCAATGTTGGCCCCCATTAAAGCCTAGTATCAAACCTTTTAGACTTGCTGAAGTTGTAATTCACGTTTAAGCCTTCAACTCCTAAAATTCTGGTGAGATTTCCTTTTAGAGTTTTCCAGCTCTATGCAAAACCTTAGGTAACTTATTCAGGGGATTTAATCCAACTAAGCCCTCTAAAGGTTTACTTGATTCTAACCTTACTTTTTGTTTTAGTGCCTTGTATAGAGCCGCAAAACTAGAGTTGTAGTCCACTTCCACTCTGACACTGAAGTGCCTGAATGACAAGCATGTTCCTTTCTCTGCTTGTTTTCCTCCCAGTCATTTTCCGTATGACCTCCTGTGCTAACTCAACACAATCAGTCTTACACTCAATGAAACAGAAAGCCTGAGGGAAAGTGGCATTTGTTCTTGTAGCTAAAAAAACAAAGTAGGAGGTTACACAAACATCCTGGATGTAGACATACTGTGAAGTGTGAGCTTACCTTTTTAATTTTGACATCACTTTCATCTGAAATATTTGATTGTTAATACAATGTTTTATATTTATTACAGCAGTAAAAAGACAACTGTTTTATATGTGTGAATATATTCATTATACAGACAACCCAATAATTTCTGGAGTAATCTGATCCTTGATTTCAACCAAACAGTTTTCTGAATCTCAGTCCCAAGCATCTTAAGCACTCCCTTATTATCATGAAGTAATAAAATCCAAATTTCACAAGGAGTTGATATAAACAAAAGCTCTGTTCATTGTTCATGTGAGCAGCCAATGTCATACAGAAGCACTTGTACAAGATTACATGTAATCATAGCACCCGACTACAAAATATTTTAATAGTAAATCCAGTACACCATTCAGCAAATTAAATGCTACTACTTCAGTGAGACAGACCAAAATGACTGCAGAACAATTTGCTAAGGGGATACATAATAATAAAACCAGAAGCAGGAATCCTGCCAAGTGTCTACAGCTGATAGATGGCTGAAGTATAAAAAAAGCACTTGGAAAAGATAAGACCATTGTCCTTCCTCCCTCATCAAGAGTTCATTACAAAAGCACATTATTTACAAAAGAACTTTACCATGTGAGAGGCATTTTTTCTTGGGACAGGTTTGAAGAGCAGGCTCAAATTTAAGTAAAATAGGTTTAATTAAAATAGGTTTTAGAACATGAACCAACACTTATATATAGCAATTGTAAGAAATCACTACAGCCAACTGATACTTATTCAAGAGTTCTAGGGAAATCCAAACAAAGTATAAGGGAAATTGGAGGTGTAATCCATCACTAAAACTGGTGTTGACACCCCAAGAACAGCAACCACCCTCCATCCTATTCCGCCCAAGACCTGCCCCCCCCCCTTTTTTTTTTTAATTAGAATGGAATAAAACTACTCCCTCCTCCTGCTCTGAAGCATTAGGAATAATGGGGATCTACCACTAAGACTTATTTCCACACTGCAGAAATTGGTTGAAGAAGAAATTGTTTGAAACCACAACTAAAACAAAACTAGCAGGACACATGGATACAGTAGCAAAAATGAACCCAGCTTTCGTAGAAAAGTCACACTTCCAACTTATCTTAAGACACAAAAACAGAACAACAACAAGCAAGCCACAAAACTGAACTGCCACCAAGGACTCTCTCACTCTCTTGGATTATTCATAGGTTAAGACCAGAGCGAGGACAGGACTTGAACATTTCCGCAGCAGGTAGGTGACAGCGAACAAGACCCTGTTCTTTGATATACTTGCTGATATGGGTATATGGCCGCCTCATTTGTGTTATTCTCTGGTTTCCAAATATCTGGATAGGCAACAGATTCCAGGCAATAAAGCCAAATTTCAAGTATACAGTGGTCTAAGAGTGATGTAAATGCTAAATGCCAGTAGTAAGATCAAATGTTGATTGTTATATATGCTCAAATAGGTTGTTATAAAAACTGAAGTTGCAGTACAACTCATTTACAGAATATAGACCACATATCTGATTTCCCTGATTATTTGAAGTATAGAAATACAAGAACAGATCAATATTTACTTGAAGACCATCACTGTTCTTGGTGCTTTCACTGGATCCAAGTTAAACTGTAATCCTTTTCAAAACGAAAGGAATTAACATACAGCCAGCCACATTTCAGAAAGAAAAAAAAAAAAAAAAAAAAAAAAAAGTGTTCAGATTAAATTTTCAGTTTTGTGCTTTCCTTTAGGGATTAGAGTACATTAAAACTGTACATTGTTCTATTTAAAATTCTACTCAAAATTGTATTTAATCTCAGGAGAAGAATTGTTGCACTGTACATATAGATTAAGCCTAGAAATTTTTATATGTCTATCTCTTAAGGTAAAGAATCTAGTAATTCTAGTAATTTGGTCTGCTGACCAGCTACTTTTCTTGATTGGACAGTAAGCCTGAAGAAACTTGTTCTATATAATCCTGTTGTAGATACAGTACAGACGGCATAAACAAAATTCAAAAGCAGAATTTGAATGTCTAATATAGCTGGGCTTTCCTGTTCACATCATCTAAGAGTGGTGAGTGTCTTGGAACCCATATAACAGATTATGTAAGAATGCAATTTACAACAAACTACATCATGCAGAGGAAGAAATCCACACTACTGTGGAGCACTCATCTTACACGAAGTCAGAATCACAGAATATCCCGAGTTGGAAGGGACCCATAAGGACCATCAAGTCCAACTCCTGGCACCGCACAAGTCTACCCCAAATTTTAGACCATGTGGCTAAGTGCACAGGCCAATCGCTTCTTGAATTCAGACAGGCTTGGTGCAGTGACTACTTCACTGGGGAGCCTGTTCCAGTGTGCGACCACCCTCTCAGTGAAGAACCTCTTCCTGATGTCCCTCCTAAACCTCCCCTGCCTCAGCTTAACACTGTTCCCTCGGGTCCTATTGCTGGTGATTACGGAGAATGGCTCAGTGCCTGCCTCTCCACTCCCCCTCCTGAGGAAGTTGTAGGCTGCGATGAGGTCTCCCCTCAGCCTCCTCTTCTCCAGGCTGAACAGGCCAAGTGACCTCAGCCACTCCTCCTCCGTTTTCCTCTCCAGGCCCTTCACCATCTTCATCGCCCCCTCTGGACACTAGAAGAAATCCACACTAATGTGGAGCACTCATTTTACAGGAAGTCAGAAATCTAGATCTACAGAAAAAAGGAAGATTTAAGGAGTTTTAACTGCCATCATCTCCTTTTCTAGCCCTTATCCTCACTGATTTATAGATATGATGAGCTTCAGCCCACTGAATTGTTGCAGATTGAGAAAAGGTTCATTTTTTTATTATTATTATTTTTTAATTAAAAAAAAAAAAAGAAATCCTGCCCTGCAGCTCAGTTAATACATGCTCTAATTGCTCCCAGTTTTAAACTAGGACTACCATCATGGAAGCTGGGTGTTAATGGGAGTTTGTCAAACATATCCTGAAAGTTAAATACTTCACGACTAATGCAGAGCAGCACTCATTAGCACAAGACTTCAACGGGCCAGGACAAAATGGCACCCTTGCCTACTTTTTAAACTGATTATATATAATGAGGTGCATAATATACACAAATCAAACAGCTGTGACCACACTGAACAGAAGTATTCTAACTCAGTCCTTCAGTTTGTAGAATATTACTCAGATCTCCTAATGGAAAGTTTTGAAAGCATTCTTACAGTTGCAATTTCAGAGTGAAGACAACTGTGTTGGCCTGAGAATAGAAATTTCCTTACAAATTGATACTTTACTAACTTGAGGCAGAAAATGTCAATGATCCAGGGCTTTATATTGTTCAGCAACACGCTTAGGGTGGCAGATCAATAGCAAAGAGTGTTTTAAACTCTGAAAGAAGTACATTCTCTGAAGATTAACAGAAAGTCCTAAACTCAGCCAGGCATATGACAGAAAATTCCCAGTTGTTTGACTGATCAGAAGGAATCCCATTTAGTATTTTCATCCTTTCTGCCCTCACTGAACTACCTAGTTTCAGAACAGTAAGTTTTCTCATGAAAAAAGTGATATTTAGTAACACCAAAAAGGGGGAAAAAGAATGTGAAAACCAAAGAGATGCAAAAACAAAAAACCCTTCCTGAAGAAACTTTTGTTCAGTTTATGTTCTTTTTCATATTTATCTTGGAAAAGTGATCAAGAAAATAAAAATCAATGTTCCTAATGAGCATGTTCATTGCTCAAGATAGCCCTAGATTTAGAGGGAAGTAAGGGTGAATAAAGAGTGCTACATTCTCCTTTTCTCCATAAAGTAGAAAAACTCTTAACACTCTTGTCTCTGAAAACAACACTGCATAAGACTTTCAGAGAAGTGCAGTTTGAAGTTCAAGGTGTTTACTAATATAATTATGATATAGATATGACAAATACTCCATGTCATTTCCTTGTTTGGGAGTGATGAGGGAAACTATGAGATTAATTTTAGTCCTGTAACAGTGAAAAATAAGAATTTCTGTAGCATTTTAAGAGGTATAGATTACCCTGAATAATATGACCTTTAACTAGAAAATACTACTGTATTAAAAAGCAGTATTTTCTGAGGCAAGATTTCCCTAGCACTTAGCTTTAGACTAGTCCAACTCAGAAAAATACATGAAAGCAAGTGACAAGAGAGTTTGCAGTTCCATTCATGACAGATCTTGCGTGTAATGTGAATGTTACACACTTCATATTGTGAGACTTTGAAATGTATTTCCCAATATTCATCTTTGACTCCTTTAAGTCTGATGACAGAAGTTGTATGGTGAGTAACAGCAAACATGTTCTTTGCACGATGTTCAGAACAGCAATAGAAACTCATTTCCTAATAATCCATCAATACAAGAAGATTGCAAAGAACTTAGAACACTTGTTTGATAAGAAGTGAAGTATGCTTATTTTGAATTAATTTGCTTTATTGTGATATGTTCAGAGACAGATAAGACTTGTTACAGTAGGAGAAAAAGAAGTATTTCTTATTCATCATAGAGGTGACTGGTACTAATTTAAAAGAGACACTCAGGCTCTAAAATTCCTTTTTTCCCCAATCACAATTTAATGATGCATAAGCACTGTTTATTTTTAAACCAGAGGAGGAACTCTACTTCACAGTAGTACTTAAAGTTTGCCACAATTTACTGTGCAATCCTCAGAAAGAAATATTCATAAAACAATACAGTACTAGTAATGTGAAGTCCAGCATTTCTAGCCTCATATGTAACTTTTTCATTATATTCTGTGTATGCTGAAGTTTAAAAACAAGGATATAATAAAATATAAAGTATTTTTAATTGTTCCTCAGGGCATATAAGTATACACATACACAAAATACATGCTGTGAAGGCTTTTTGTGATAGGTCTTATTATTTCAGAGAGAATATGCTCCTACAATGTATCCTGCAATAAGGTACATTTTAGATTTATTCCCAAATTCTTACTGTACCTCCATCAAGCTGTTTGAAGCCTGAGTAAGAACCCCTAGATTTTTAAACAACTTCTAGAAACTTGAAGTTTGCTTTTTAAGGTTTCAGGTAAGAGACAACTTCAGAATCATTAGCTGCTGGACTAAAAGCAGCTATGTGGATAGAATGTAAGAACCACTAGAAACTGTGAACACTGTATTCTTGCATTACGTCCTGACTATCAACACCCACCATCCCACAGCAAGGCAACAACAGATGATCAAGAAAACTATCTGCAAATTACTTTTAATTTTTACCATCTGGAATTATTATTGTAATACACCTAGTTGGCACAGGTACCTTTTCCTCCATTATCTTCTGTCTTCTCAGCACTGTTAGTCATACCATCCCCTTTTGCCCCCCCCCCGGGTTTTTTTTTTTTTTTTAAGTGAGGGGAGAAAAAGGAAACTTATCAATATTCCTTTTTCTTATTAATCTGATATTTTGCCATCTTTCTCCTACATATCCCAAACAAAGCCAAGCCAAACAATACCTTAAAGGCACATGCTAGTTATCAGATCATTTAATTCAATGTTTTACTGCCTTCCTTCATTGGTTTGTATCTCTAATGTAGTACTTGAGAGCAAGAATATCGGTTTTTGTTTTAGGGGTTTGCATGGTGGGACCTTCAGTCATGTTTTGAAGCCTATGATACTAGAGAAATAATCAGCATTAAATAAAAATTAGCCACTATTAAGAAAACAAAAATTTCAATTACAATCAGATTGTAAAAGAACCCCTCTGTGCTGCCAGGTGCTCTAGTTAAGAGGCTCTTCAATCAAGGAAGCACAATCTTTATTTTGCCATAGCTGCCTATAAATCCAAAAGGGAGATGTAAACATACATACACTAGACTAAACAATGGCTAAATAGCGGCCACTATTCACTCTCCCACTCACACATACCATGCAAGTCTGTGGGAAAACTTACGATTGAAGCTAAGGAACTCAAGTACAGTTTTCTGAAAATAACCCAGAGCTGACAAGTCAGTAGGAGGGCCTGGATGGTTTCAAGACACAGTTTTTAACCAAGACTTGGACCTCCGACTGTTTTTTTTCCCCTTTTTTCTTTTTTCTTTTTTTTTAAAGCAAAGATTTATAACCCATCCTGGCTAAATTACTTATAAATTAATCAAATTAATTACTGAGTGGATAAGCAGGAGGCTGGACAAGATAGAGTGAATGTCACCCAGCCAATAATATCTATGTTGTTTTAAATAAATGCAGTGTTAGTTTGAGCAGATCTGTAGGACACAAAAACAATAAAAGACTTCATTAAAAAATATTTCTCCCAGAACATTTAATAATGTATGCATGTACACTTTTAGATTATTTTGGTTTTCTAGATTATAAGGCTATCATCTGCTGAAAATGAAATTCCTGCTAGCTTTGGTATTTGTTTTAAAATACTGTTTCTTGCACTCCATTTAGTACCTGAGAACACCACAACGTTCTGTGAGTGGTTTGATTGTTTTCAGTAATAATGCTCACATCTTGTTTGTGTAGGTTCAGACTTTACTTGACAGTACGCTTTAGAAGTCACGTTTTGAAACCTCTGGAAATAACAAAACCTACCAGGATAAGCACAGCTATGTAGCTAACTTGTTGAAGTTTTTGTCTTCCTAAAGGGGAATAGGGATATAAGTAAAGTACTTACATACAGTTGCACAGAGTAAGTAAGAGGGACTAATCAAGATTTCACCAGAATGTAACCCAGCTTACTATTTTCACTCAGCTTTAAAAACTGTGCTTAAATTCAATTAACTTCTGTGTTTTGTTAAGCACAGGTGATATGTGCCCTCATCTGCTCAGGTCTTTTTTTTTTGTTACTACTGGCACTGTGTTTTTAAACATTCAAATTACTAGACATGGAGAAGTTCAGAGCATGTTCTATTAACAGTCCCATAATTTTCTAAGTTATGTAGTGCATATCTCATTCTGCTAACAACTAGTTCCAAAGTAAAAGGAAACTTTTTAATTAAGGAAACATTGACTTTTATGGTTGCAAATCAGAAGAGCATTTTACTAAATGCTTAGCCTGTAGATTATGCTTCTTTAATTCACAAATTGACTGTACTAGGTCACCTTTGAGTAATGGAAATCTCTGTTTAAACATTTTTTTGGCAATGGGCACAAAGCATTAGATCTCATTTCCAAGACTTACCAGCTGGGTTTTGTCATTAACATTTATTAACAATCTAAGATATGGCTTTCAGCGTCTAATCCTCACTACACAAATGTTTTGTATAGTTCTCTAGAGAGCTTTGGTGTGACAAATTACTGGCACAGATTACAGCCCTGTGGCTATTCACCAGAGGCAACGCAAAATTAACATGGTACTAATCCAATTTAAACAAGAAATTGGTCAAACTATGTGCAATTGCACAAATCATCTGAACTAAAGCAGATCTAGAATTCCTGAAGCAACACTTTCCAAATTTATATTTAAAACACAGTAAATGTTTTTTGATCAGCTCTGCTTTAGCTTTTATTTGGCTCTTTAAAGTCACTTAAATCCTTTATCAATGGACTAAGTATAAGATGAAGCATGGGAGTATAAAAACACAATAAACCACTTTTAAAGGGTTTGTTCTGTTCTATAAAAGTCTTAAGTAGCATAATTCACTGTATATGTCAACTTATTTTATAGTTCAGACTTTCATCAAGGGGGTCAGCTAACACCATCTACATATGTTACTAAATTCAGATCACGAAGCCTACTGTGATGAGATTCATAATAAGAACTTGATGATGATATATTCTGTGTTAATCTGGCAACTAACAATATTCTACAGGGAACTTTTAAATCTGGCATTAAGAAAAAATAGCTAGGATATTTCATGGCTGCTGAAGAAATCTTCATCAGAAAGATTAAAAAAGTAACAATCAATTAGAAAATGGAGGGTTTAGTTTTTACTTTTGAGAAAAACAAAAAAAAACAAACAACAGTAATGAAGCAGGAACTATAATCCTTAAGAAGTACCATCCCACTTCACAAAGTGTGAAGGTAAGTAATAAATACCTTTTACTAAACTGAAATTCTGAAGGCTTAGGTCTGTATCAGAGTTTGTTCAGCAACCTGGATTAGTGATTTATCAATTTGTCACAGACAATGGAAATGCTTGCAACTCTTACATATACTGCTTAGTTAAAGTTTACTGTAATTAGTGAAAGATGCAATGACAAAAGTCAAAGTATATGCATTCAGTATAGATGAAACTGTTACTACTGCAACTTTGAACAGAGTATTTTTAAGTTACTTTAAGTTACATACATATGACTGTATGTATATGTATAGTAGATCTATCAGAACAGTAAAAAAAAAAAAAAAGCCACATTGGTTTCAGGGATTGGGATTTCCCAAAGCAGAAGCAAAAAGTTTCATCTTCAATTTCACTTTTCTTCTGCAAATTTACTTCATGTTACAGCATTCAGCAAGTCTTAAACCATTGTTTTATTTTTTGGTTTTAATCTCTACTCTTTATTCATTTTACAATTAAAATACAGAACAGTTAGGAATATTACTAACCAAGATGGTCAGGATGGTCAAAGCATGTTCTCTGAAAGGCATGTCTGAGCTTTACAAGGAATGAGATTAATTAATTTTTTTTTTTTTTTAATTTATTTTCTTTTTCTTTTTTTTTTTTTTTCAAACCCACTGCTTTCAGCTAAACCAGCTTTCTTTGTTGACCTGAGCTGTATTCTTCTCTGAATTTAATGTCAAACTCAAAACAGTTTTGCTATTCTACTGACTTCTGCAAAAAACTCAGAGCTTGAATTTTACAGAGACAAATAAAACACTAAAACAATGAAACAGCCAGTAGTTAATAGTGACTGTAGATAGCTTCCAACACTGCATAACTTGGTTGTCTCATATGATGAAAGAAAAAAACTGCATACCTGTTTTAACCTCGCAAGTTCTTTCAAAGCTCTTGCCCACTGTTGTTTGTAGTGGAGCTTTGACTTGGTAGCTGACTCCAACTTTCTTTCAAGTTCAACCTAAAAGCAATTAAAACCATATCAGCTGAAGCAATAACAGCAGTAACAATCACTGAAAGATGTATATATACAAAGGGTCTGGTTTAAGAAAAGTGTTTATGTAGTGTAACATACAACATCATCTAAAGCTGTTATATAATGTAACATAAATATTATGGCACATGAACATTTTCTTGTTTAAAATATAGCTTTATTTTTATTGGATAGCTGTCTATACAAAAGGAAAAGATTAGTTATTAGCACTAAATCTACTGACGTAACCTTTTAAATTTAAGATTCTCAAATTAGTAACCTCCCCTCTCCACAGCCCCCCCCCCACAATCTTTTTTAAAGTAAGATTATAAACTCTAATTTAGCAGGAATGCTGATGGACAAATCTTGCACAAATCTTGCCTTTAAGAGGTATGTACTTTATTTTTTCCCCTTTCCTGGAGCTGATGGAAGATTTGTTACATTCTTTCCTCTGAAATACACCTCTGTTCTAACCATTCCTTAGAATATATGTATATGTTTTGGGTATCTCTGGTTTTACATTCTAAACAATAAATCTTAAGAACATGTTATGCAATTTACCAAAAATAATTCATTGCACTGTGCAAAAAATATTCCAGTACTAAAAGGCATACAGAAATAGTTGTGACATACACAACATAGTTACCTGAAAAATGATGCATTTCAATCAAAAAAATCGGAGACAGTATTTTTTAATTGGACAAGAACTATTTAGCACTAGATTTGTGATTTTTTTTTTTAAATGAAAAATAAGCCTAACAATATTTTAGGAATTTAAAGATTAAAGAGTCTGTACAGGCAAATATTTTGAATCACCTGCTTGCAATATTAAAAGCTATTTAGCCATGCAGTAATATCCATACACTATATAACTGAGTGCATTTTGTGCAAATAAGCATGGTATCCTTTTTTTCAGAATAATCTACTTTACTCACACCTCTCAATGATTCATAATTAAAACCACAGATATGGGCATCTTAAGTAGAATATCCTCTACCGAAGAGATGTGCAGCATATGAAGAAACCAACTTTTGACAGTACCCATGGAATGGAAGTAAGTAACCAATCTCTTTTCAGAAATACTTAAAAAGAAGCACAGTCTCAGTCAACCCTCACAAGAAACTGTTCTTAAACTTTAAGAATAGAAAGCTCAGAGTCACAAGTACAAATCATGGCACTAATAATGCATTTGACCTATCCGAGGTCTGTTTTTCCTGCCTTATCCTCACCACAGCTTCCTCTAAAGAAATATGGCCACTGTTGGCCTTAATTGTGTGTGAATATTTAGTTTGAAGATGTTGGAAAATTTAAACAAAATGGACAAGATAGCCAGGTTCTTGCATTGTGACGGTTTTTAAAGACTAAAAAAATTCAAGATACCTTTTCTAAAGTGAGGAGATTTATTTCCGACTGTAGCTGGATTTCTGGTTTACTACTTTGCTGTTCTTTGTATTGCTGGAACTCCTTCTCCAAAATTTTATGCTTATTTTCTGCTTCATAAAGCTACATTAAAACAGATACATCAAAACAGATACAAAACAGATACTAGCAGTTATATTCATAATTAGTAATTTCCTGATGATGCCATACAGCAATGTTTTAATAAGAAAAAATTTAAAGATGATCTTTGGTTTGTACTGTAAAGAAAAAAACAGTCTCTCCTCATACAAAACATAGATTTATAAACACTTCTGTTCACATTTCTAAAACAGACTTGCAAAAGAAACAGAAAACAAAGCTATTTAGATTTACAAACAACTTTTAAAGAATGCCAGTGTTATCTGCTGTATTAAGTTTTATTACTGACTCGCTTTCACAAGCATAACTTGTTTAGGAATGTCTGGGAGAGGAAACAACTAATACTTTGTACAGCCAAATAGTAATTTAAAAGGCTGAAACAAAGACTTCAGCGACTAATGACTTAATGCGCTTAATGAGGACTTAGTCTGTCCTCACTATTTCCAGAGTTTCATGAAGATACCATAAAAACAGAGCTTTTGATTTTCATCTTAAAACTAGTAATTTGAAAAATGTAGCCTATATATGATTGTATTACTTTGCTACAAAAAACTATGTAAGTTAAATGCTTACTAGCTTCTTTTTTCATTAAACTGTATTAATAACATTGAGAAAACATCTAATAAGAGAGTTTTAATGATATAATAATGTAACAGAAGAATAAAGGTTACTCAACTAGAAAGCCCCTAATGAAAGCCTCACCTGACAAAAGTGATGTGTTCCTCTACAGAACTGATATGATAACAACTGCAATTTGTTTTATCTTTGACTAGTTAATGCAAATGGTTCCTGAATTGTATCTAAGTTTAGAATACTGGGTGAAAATGCTTCAGAAAATTCATTTGTTTAAAAGCCTACAACTTCTTTTATTAGTACATCAGTGTTTCAGTTCCCTGATCTCTTATTTGAGTCACCTCAATAATTCTGCCACAAGAAATTTGTGAACTTTCTATAGAATTTATTTTTATAGAATTGATGTAAGAATGCAAAGATGCCTTATAAGAAACCATACAAAAACATAGTTCACTGCAGTTATTTTTTCCACAGAAAGAGATGATAGCAAACTTTGACAGAGATACTATTGTTTCTTGACAATATTTTTACCAATTTCTTTTTAAAACATAGACATATGGCTATGATGTCAATGGTAAGAACAGGTAGTAACTTGAAGTTTCATAGAATTCTTTAACAGCCAACAAAAAATTAGGCAAGTCTTGCCAATTAGCGCAAAAGACCGCATACAGGACAACAGAACATAGCATAAATTTTCCCGGTTTAATTAAAGTTCCATTATCAAAACAGAAGCTCTTAACATCAAGATAATTTCCCCACCCCCCCAAAGATGGCAAAGTAATTTTTTTTTGCAATGGAGTCATAAAATGAACTGCAAAGTCAAGCTTTCTAGATATTCTCATATATGTTAATAGTTAACAATTTATTAAAAACTTACTGAGCTGTACACTTCAGTTCTACAGACAACATATGCTTGTAATCACAGTTTGATTTTCAGCATTTACAAAATGAAATTAAAACCACTGCACTGCAAACTGGCCCTACTATGAAGCAAGATTGACAGAGGTGGGTCAAGCATATAGTTCACTGAACAGCTGGGGATAAAGTATTTATCAAGTTGCCTCAGTATCGCTGCTCAACTTGACATCCTTATTTAAAATAATAAAAACTTAAATTATAGAGACTAAACATTTAAATGCAAATACCTGCTGCTGTAGGCGAAGCTTGTCTTCCTCCATCTGTTTGATTTTTGACCTTTCTAGCTCAATTTGGTGAGCACATTCTTCTCTGGCACGCCGCACAGAATCCTGTAACTCCTGCTTATTTCGTTCATGCTCTGCTTGCAACTCCTTCTTCACTCTTTGAAGCTTAAAAATGAGACAGCTACATCAATTCATACATTCAGAATCTTTACTTTAAGAGTCTCTTAAAACTGCTACTATTCATTCATGACAAAAGTTACCTATTTTAGAAATTAAGCACTAGAAATTGCACTGTTACCTACACATTTGATATATCCCTTTTGTTGGCTTTCAGATTACCTAATTGTCTTCAAATTCACGTGTTTGACCTACAAGTATATTGTTACTTGACTACTAAAAACAGGGCTATTTGTATCTCTGCTTACTTTCTAAATCAGATTACAAACAGAATTTAATTTCCTACTAAAATTAAAAAAATATCTTCACTGCAGGAAACATGAAATCACTCCTATAGTCAAGAAAGCGTCTTTCATTCAGTAGGATCTCACTCTTCAAAATGAGTGCAGTGAAAGAATTTCTCATTAAGCTTAACAGGAACACCATCCTTGACATGTTTGAACTTTTTAGGAAGATGATTACTAGCCTATTCGCTATCTGAATATAAACTCCTCCAAACTGAGCATTTTGTCCCCATAAACTGTAATTGTGAACTCCCTATCATTTTTTCTAGATTACTGTAGAATCCATAGATTTTCATTATGTCTAAACCCTCAAGTCAGAATCTCACTACATTTAGAACATGTTTTGAGACAAACATGTACGAGAATCAAAATAAATACTTTTATCCAGACTGAAATGCATCCAGATTTAGTTACCAGATTTTGTGTGCTGAAGATATAGGTGAGGTCAGACAGTTTACAGCACAAACTATATCCTGAGGAGAATAAAGAGATTCTGAGTAAAGAACTGGGAACAGATTCTGCCTGCCAGTGCCTCTGCTGGGAACTGTAGCTTTGTTCTCAAGCAAAGGAGGGATTCCTATGATAAAGAGGCTGAGCTGAGCTACAGGAAAGAGTTCACTGGACTGCTAAGTCACCACAACAGTCTACCTATATAATTGTGAGACTGTTCTCAAGTTTCTGAAGTAGGTAAACAGGAAGTTGTTTTTCCTCTCTTTCCATATGCTTTGCATATATAGCTTTCCTGAGGACTCATCTTGCTCCCTAGATGTGGGGTGTTCAATGAGATCCAGAAACAGTGGTAGCTACTGGTTTCTCCCTCATCTACTTTGGTCCTGTCACTATCAAAAAATACAAAATAGGAATTCTATCATATTGCTGGATGACAAAATTTGGACAATTGTAGTTCTTCCCAGCATTCCTTGGCACCTCCTACTTGTTTCAGTGGTAGATCTTGCAATTACTGTTTGAAGTAATGCCCTCTTGTACACATTGAAAATGCTTACTATGATGGAATACTAAACATAATTGAGATATAATGATATTATATAAATCTCTCAATTGACACTAATTCTGTTAAGAAAACAACGTTTACAGTTCTATACTTGTAACAAATCACTCATGAGTTTGCTGAACTTTTATTTCACTAAATATGTATAGGGATAAACATTTAGCTTGAAATTGTTAGTGCTCATCTGTGCACTGATATGAATGTTGCTCTTTTAGTTCTTATACAGAGGCCATAACTGCCTGCTTATGAAAGAATGGATAGAAATATCTCAACCAGAAAAGTGATCAAACAACTTTTACCTCTGATTCAGCACTAAAAAGATGTCGCTCTCGCTTATCTAGATCTCTCAAGGTTTTCTGAAGTTGTTCTTCCAAAACAGTATATTCTGCTACCTTTATGAAAACAAACAAAAACATTTTCTTGGAATAAAAATTAGGCTTCAGACAGCTGAAGAATTTAAAATTGTTTCTTGTTTGATATAAAACATGGACAACATTCGGTTCACAAGTTTACACACAGAACAAATCTCCAGCTTTCAATCACGAAATTCTGGTGGAGAGCTTTTCTTTTATTTGTGAAAATAGGTTAGTATGCTCCAATTGGACTGCTGAAGATTTTGACCATGCAAGCAATAAGCATGCAAAGTTGAATATCCACTAGTCAGCAAGCTACAGGATTCATAACAAATATTCTGTCTACACATCATCATAAAAACAATATATAATATAAGCAATCTAGCGATTTCTAGTTCAAAATTAAACAAATGTACCACTAGCCTTGGTGTTGAAATGAAATAAAAGACTTCCTTAATTTTATGTTTTGTACTGTTGTCTAAATGCATATGCACCTCTTGAAAGTCCTTGAAAGGACTTATCACAGACCCTTTGTTGTTATAGTCAAAGTATCTGGTCAAATTTTGCAGTAATGAGATTTATGAGACTTTTCAGCAAGTATATAAACTAGTTTCCTCACCTTCTTCTTCACTAATGCCTCTCTCTCTCTGTCCCTTTTCTTCCATTCTTCTGCAAGTGCTTGCATATGGGCCATCTCCTTCTTTTTAAGCTTTTAATAAAAGGAAAAAAGTTCCTGAACAGAAACTTAAATCAAAATTGTTGATAGCACAACTTTCACAGAGTACTAACAGAATTAGTACTTGAGCAGAAGTACCTCGAGCAGAAGTAAAAAAATAATTTACAAGTCTTACGCTGACTTATTGTAACTCAGATCATTTTGTTAAAGATATTTCTTACTCTTATATTGTGAAGCCAGCATAAGTTTGAGAAAAATATGCCAACTAATAGAAACTATATTCTCACTCTCTTAACCAAGATGAGACTGCAACAATACCTATCTTCACTTTTGAAGATAGGTATTTATAGGATAAGTGGTATGACTTAAAGAGCAGAAGAACAGCAGCAGAGTGACTGAGAAGAAATAAATGTATAGTTAAGATTTAACAGTAATAACTTGCACACTGAATACCTACGGCATTTCATTAATCGTGAAAGAGAACTGTGATAGAAGTTTTGTATTTTATTACCAGTAACTACTTCAACCATTTAATACTAAAGAATTGCTATTCTGCCTTAAGGTTATGGAAAGCATTTGTATACATCTCCAAAGTTTTAATGTATGTGAGCAAAATGCTGCTCTTACTTGAAACAGTGACAAAGTCTAAGAAAAAAATACAGCTAATATTCCTCCCACCAATTTTGCCAAAGCTTCTCCAGGTAGTTGGGCAGTTTAGGAAGTATGAGTAAAAACCTGATTTTCAAAAATGTCTTCTTGCATTTCCTTCCACATTTCTAACTCCATTGCTGCTTTGTATTCAAGAGTTTCTCGAGGTTCTGGATGGATTTCTGGGACACAATGAGGTTGAGTATGAGGGACATGCCGCTGCTGACCAGCACCTACACACTGACATAACAGTGGGTTTTTAGTTAGAAAACCAACATTTCAAGAAAGAGTTCAAGGAAAAATGCTAAAATTAATGCAAAATTTACTTGAGAAGAATCTGACACCAGAACTTCATGCGTTTTCACAAGCCCGTAGTCTTCCAAAGTGATGGCATATGAAAGCTCTGCTATTCTGTTGCCTGACCTGAAAATTGCATTAGAATGAAAAACAGTCAAAAATGTTCTCTAAGAACAGTCAAAGTGTTCTCTAAGACAAGTAAAGCAACAAAGCTGAATTGCTAAAAGGTTCTGTGTAATTTCAGGCAACTTTAGTGAAAGTCTATGGGACAACACAACCCAGCTCTCCCATATATATAGTTAACAAGTACAGGTTTGTATAACTACAGTAAGCTTTTCTGACCTTAACAACTTGTAATTGGGAACCTATTTAACTAACAGTTTGTAACAATTGACTTATCCCTGTAAGAACAGAATGATACAGATATTGTCCCTGCAGTCATAAATCTGTTTAACAAGTCTACCTCTTGAAAGTATTTTGCTACTGAATTCATCTTCATGATACTCAATTTCATTAGTCCTGTATTAGTGGTGTTAGTTAACCATAACTTTCTAGTGTTAGGTGACTTGATATATTGCGGATATCATTTATGGTAATCCATCCTTGGATTCCTAAAAAGAATCCCATTTCTAGATGCTTCAGCACAAGCAACTGACAGCTTTAAATCCATTTAGAGGGGGCCTTATGGTAAGTATGGTAAATATCTGTACAAGTAGTGAGAAAGTGTCCAGATAAATGTTTAATTAGTTTGATTTGTCACCTCTGAACTCAGATGAAAAGGTAGTTTTCTGCATAGTAAGAAGTCTAGAGAAAATACACAGATAAATCACTGAACTGAAAATTATCACTAGTCTGACACAAAAGTATATTACAACATAGACCTGTCAATGGTCCCCGTCAATGGTCAGAAATAATGCTATAATTTCAGTTATAACTACATGATGGTGTGTAAAGGCAATGACAATCCCTCAAAACTTGGGAACTGCAGTTTGTGACAAAAAGCTTCCGGAACTAACCACTGAAGTTTCTTCCACAGAAATTTCTTCTTCTAGTAAATATAAAAAGTCGATACATTTTTACAAAGGTGCAACCATCTACACTATCATTCTTTTTCAAGGGGTTACATTAATTTATGCAAAGTGCAAATAAATTACTGCATTGAATTGTTACAACTTTCTATCAGTCACTAATAAAAAACAAGATTTGGGGTAACGGATCTCAGAATTCTGAATAATTAAGTCAGGTAACATACCTGTCTAGCTTTGCTCTTGTTGGTATAGCATTTTTTATAGTGGTATCAGAACAGCAAAACAGAGGCAATTACATGAATTTGAGAATGCCATCTAGTGGTTTTGTGCAAAAGCAGGTTTTATTTTAGCAAACTTATTTGTTAAAGTGTCAACCTTAGTGTCCACTGAGATCATAAAACAACTCTCCACTGAATCAGGCCATGCAAAAATTTAAAAAGAGTCAGAGATCAATTTAATACAAGTTTAGGAGGATGGAAGACATTCTGTGTTAGCTCCCTGAAGTTTCCTGTGTGTCAGATGTTAGCACGCTTTACTTATTCATAGGATTAGAGGTTTAACACCGGCCTCAGTCTTAGTGGAATTTTTATTTATTTTTAAAGGCATAATCAAGGCCTCATCATACAGAAGATGAGGGTCTAGACACTGATTGCTAGCACAGTTCACATTTTCAACAGGGGCATAGAACAGAAGTACATGAATATGAAAGAAGATAAATGTTCATTTACATGAAGGATTGACATTCACACACTAATACCACTGTTCATTCTGATGTACATGAGCTGAAAACACTACTATTATTAGTGTATAATATTGAAAATGGAAATTTCTCTACTGTATGGATATATTTGTCCTCCTAATTTTCATTGAAGTCACATATGTCTACAAACATACTATGGATAAAACACAGGCTTAACTCTTTCCTGGAAAATCAGCACCTATTCACAGTTCTTAAGTAACTTACTCAGTAAAGTCCCTCGTTGCATTTAATTGGCTACTTATTTCTTTGACCTTTGAAACTTAACCAAGATCATTATTATATGATATAAACCAGAGATTTACTCTAGTATCAATGCGAAATTGCACAATACATCTGTGGCAATTAAACTTTTAATGTTTTGGATGCCTACTCCTACTGCACCACATTCACCAATTCATTTAGCACTCTTTACTAGAAGTATTTTCTATACAGGTTTCAGTCATCCAATTTAAAGCACTGTCTCACAAATGTGAGACATTAGGAGACAAACTTCAGTGCAAGGATGGGGGTAAATGCAGGGTAAAGGACCCATATGAAAGTGATGAAATTATGTTCCGTGAAACCGTAGACTAAAGTGTCAAATGAGGAAAGCAATGACCATTCTGCTGGCCTCAGAGTGAAAAGCTCAGGTTAAAAAAAATGCTAAGTTTAAATGACATAAAAGATTTAACTTTCAGTTATTCCCTCTGGTCCTTGAATTTGTTTCCCAAACTGTTCACTTGCCAGGCGAAAATATAGATTTGGCTTCATCTAAAACCATAAGAGTTTACAACTGATCTCCAAAATACTTACAAACTAACCAAAAACATTTTACACTTAAAAATAAATAGGTTTTTCTTCAAATAATACCAGCCCACTTTGTGAGATCTCTCAATTCTGTTGATAGTCACTATTCTGTTTTAATTTCAGGCTTCTCTATTCCATTTTTGGTATCTTATTCTCCAGAGCTCCTGATATGAAAATGAGCAAGTTGTATTTTAACAGTATATTAACAGTAAATTTAAATATATATGTATTGACAGAAATATTTATGTATAAATTTCCACAGGTTATGCAAACCTAGTTTTTATACAAGACAACCAATAGTAATCCTAAATGTCTGATTTTTAAGATTCAATCACCAACATTTCTTACTTATTTTCTGCTTTTATCAAGAAAATCTAAGTGCTGCAACTAATTGTTAAAAGATGAAAAATTCAGAGTTATTTCTTTGTTTTCTGCTGCAGGGCTATCAATGCAGCCATGTAAATAAAACACAGCCTTTACAAGTAGTCTCAATTTCTTCAATTTCTTTTACCTTTCAAATTTATAAACAGAAAGTTTAACCTTGTTCACAGAAATACTAAACAAATAGTTCAAGGCTTGCTACAGAGTAAAAAACTTTTGATTAATTATTACCCTTGTGCTGCTGTGACACTGACTGTCTCATTGAAAGTCTGACGCCAACATTGTTCACCATTACTACCCAAGAAACGGGTTTTTTCTGAAGCCAAAACATTTGAAAGCTGAAGTCTTGCAATCCCTAGAAGCATGTCTTTAGTTGTTTTATCCTTGTGCCACAACTCGACCAGCAGCGGTAATCTGAAACAAGGAAATTATTTTAATGTAAGTCACCAACAGAAGTGGAATGGGACCTCGTTCAAAAAGTCAATTCCAATCTCAGTGCTGGTCACAGTGTCAAAATGATACAGGCTTACTGCTTTTCAGAGAAATGAGATTCACAGACTTTGTCTTTTACATCACTTAACTTCGCTCAAGTTATTTCCTTCCTCCATTGATTAGTAAGAACTACATTGCAGTGAAAATTATTGCAATGAAAATGACTGACTGAATAATCTCAACAGACCTAGATCTTCCTTTATGAAACCTACATGTGAACTTCAGTCACTGTCATTCATGGAATACATCTTCTGAGCTTTTCCTTTCAAAACACCACAGCTACAATGATTCTTTTAATCCACATCTAAATCCCCTATCAAAAGCACATGGGACTACTGGAAAAATTGTGTCAGAATTCACAACTCAACTGTACACAGCTTTCCAAGTTTTCATATTTCCAAAGATTTCAGATGGCCATCATGTTAAAAAAAAAGAATACAATGCCAAAAGACTGGAATAAATATGCTTTGTTAGAAGCATTATCAAACCTTTAATTTAAAAGCTTACACCAGCAGCAATGATCCCTGCATAAATACTCAGATAGAGCCAGGAATTTGAGTCCTCGCCTTTCAAAATAATGAAGGAATGGGAAGAGAAGTGCATTAAATATTCACGTTGATTCCTTGCTAAGTTCTCAAACTAAAGATCTTAAGTATAATATTTGAAACTGACTGTATTTACAATGAAAGATAAGACATTCAAGCTAATTAAGATAAAAGAATGCAAGTTATCACCTGAAGAATGTATCTTGAAGCTGATGAGGTGTAGTTGCAAAGTCAAACGCACAGTAGGACTGTGGAAGAAAAACTTCCATGTTCTTCCTGATTTCTGTGGGTGGGCTTGTCATAATAGGCGCTGCACTGCCAAAAAAGGGATACGAGTACCTAATAAAAGCAACAAGAAAAAACAGTCAAGTAACAGTTTAAAAGACATTTTCTGCACAGACTTCTGCAAAAATAAGACTAATTTAGAATCTTTTTACTGAAACAAAATTAGCATAAAAAGTGAAAACTGCACAAGTATATCTAATAGATACTCCTCTCAAATAATGTGAAGCTTCACTTATATTTGCTGTTACTTTGATAAAAAAAGCTTCAGTAATCTGTATGGATGTTTATAAACTTGAACTATTATTTTTAAATTAAAATTGTATTTCTCATTTTATAAAATAATTGAAGGAAGAAGTATGGTACTCATATATGGATTTGAGAACATTTTTAACTGTTTACAACTAAGACTGTTATCAATTGCTGTTGTTAAACCAAAGTATTAATGTATACCAGAATCACCTGAAAATCTGAGTCACATTTGAAGCATTTAGTTTTTAAATGCCCACAGCTCATGATGAAAGACGCATCCTTTTACAGATTTACAATGTGACCCAGAACTACTGTACTGGAAAATTTAGTGATAAACCACAAGGGGAGGTCAAGAACTTGTTGAACACTGATTTGCTCAAACTGATAATGCTAGCTGTCAGCCAAGTTGCTAAAAAAAATAAAAATATGTGCTGTATCAACAGCTGCCATTTATAAAGTTTAACTGCTTAGGCAAATTTGTTAAGAGCTTGTTTAAACCTGAATTAAACAGTGCTCCCAACATGCTGTTAAATGCAATTGTTTACCCTGCAACTGATTGTAGCTTTTAAGTGTCATGTTTTTCCTCTCTTCAATTTATTGCCACATACATCACTGACTAAAAATTGAAGTGCAAAAAAGAACAAAACCTGTTTCTTATCCCTATTTTGAAAAAAATAGTTTCTGAAGTGTTATCTGAATCTGCTTTTATGTGAAGTTTATAGCCATTTTATGTTGTTTTCCACACACCATTAGCCTAAACAAAAAAAAAAATCATTAATGATACAAATTTATATCAGTTGTGTTTCAAAGTATTCCCCCAACCATCTTTTTGCCCCATTGAAAAAAGCTTTAACTCCCTAAGAATCATCAAGAACAGACTTCCCAGTGACCAGCTAAAACTATATTCAGCCAGATTGTCAAAACAAGCAAATGCAGACCTTCAAAACCACAATTATGTAACTCCTTCAAACAGAATCATACATTAAAAGATGTACACTGAAATGGCCCTAATGAAAACCAGAATACAAACTAACTGCTACGAACCATATGTATGCTGTCAAGAGCTAAATATTATTCAACTAGCTCCCCCCCACCCCAAAATTAATAAATTAATTCCAGTATCTATGAATTTTGACCCTAAATTCTAAGGAAAACCTGGAAGAAAAGTAAGAAGTTGATAAAGAAAAGTCTCTCTTTTCATTAGCAGAGAAAAAAAAAAAAAAAAAAAGACTAAAAAACCACAACATGAATACAGAAATAGGGGCTTCAATGCCCTTAATTTGAACATTTTAGTCTTTACTCCTTCAATTTATTTTCCTCCCTGCTAACTTATATTCTCTGGAGCTTATGCTCCAGAAATACTCCCATACTTTTCTTTTGTATTGACAGCAGTAACAAGCTAATTTCTACAGAGTTGTTACAAACTAGCACTGAAATTTTGTACTTTTGTCTAAGGTACAAAATTAATGTAACCAAAAACTTCTTTTTCTTTAAACTCCAAGAACCAGTATAACCAGAAGATGCTACTTCTCCCTTCTAAGATTTGAATCCTTCCTTTAATCCTAAAGAGCATTACTCATCTCCTAAAGATGAAATATTGATTTATTCCTCCTGGGCTCTGATATTCAGGTGATAGATATAATAAAAAAAACAGTGCAGGCAAACTGTTATATACTGTCTTTAATACTGCAGTGCTCAGAAGTTTAGTGCTGAACTAGTTGAACATCTTAAGGTATTCAGCTACTGATGATTAAAATAAGGCATCAGGCTGCAAACTGACTATAAAGATAATATTTTGAGAAGAAAAACACTTGGTACCAAGAACAAGATAAACAAAAATAAATCATACCTTAAAATGCAATTTATTGGAAAACCAACTTCCAGACCACGTATACTTCGTAAGTCTATTGAAAAGCAAAAATGGTGAGAGGCTGCTGGAATTACAATTTTCTGTGCTGACACAGGCTCAGAAGAACTGGATGCACCTACTGGGTTGGACTGAGATGCAGCTACTAGTGCAGCATCAGCTGAAAACACAAGAGAATGAGCATATTATTTAGGGCATAACAAATTATTAAAAACAATGTATTAAACACATCTCATTTTGTACGCAAGTACAAATAGGTTACTTCCTGAAAGATTTCAATTCCTTGTAGTATAAACCAATACTAAAATAGCATTGAAAAGTAGCCACTCTAAATTACTAAAATTCTAAAAATATACTTTGAAACTTCTTGAAAAAATAAAAACATAATAGAATTTTTAAGTTTTAAAGCTATGTAAGTATATTTTACTCCAAGACATTTAAAAACCAGCATCTAATATACTCTGCAGAACTGAATAAGACTTAAGTTTCAATAGTCTGCTTAACTGTTCCTAGCCAAAGTGAGGGCACACAGAAGAGGCAGGCTTATTAAAAAAATAGTAATTTAGTTTTCTTTGAATTAACTAATCAATTTAGTTTGGAACTGAAAGGGACAGAGCACCTGGTCAGCTATAGAACTTGTGTAAGAAAGCATCAGCTATTGCTCCCAGGCTAAGGGTTAATTTGAAATAAAAACTGAACTGCTCTAACTAGGTCTGCAAAGCACATCTGCTTATGCATGCACTTTGACAGGATTGCCCCTATTGTTATACCCATTCTATAATTTGGGCAACATACTCTAAGTGGCCTGTTCAATTGTCAGTCACAAGTCAGTCACACAGTCACAGTAATGCAGATTTTTCAAGCACTTAAACTGGGGCCTTAGCCTCCCCACTACCTCCTTCAAAAAGCAAGATGTCAAACTACAAGTTTTACAGCCATGGTCTCCAGAAGGCAACTCCCAGGAACTTTAAGACTAAATTTAAGACTAAAAAAAAGAAAAAGGCAAGAATGGACAGAGGAGAGCTTCTGCCTTTTACTAGTAGCTTTTCTGATCTAAGATGTTTCCACTTGTGGGAAAAAAATTATATATCACTACTAGCATTGACTGTTTTCCTGATATTTTATGAAGTGTTTTGTTTACATTATCAACACACAAAAAGAAAACTTCAGAGTACTTCAATATCAGACAATCAGCATAATGTAGTAATGAAATTAAATCTTTTCAGTCATTTAGGTAAGAGTTTGTCACTAATTTGCTTTGTGCAATTGAATGGATGAGTAGAACTTTAAGGTTCTGAGAGAGAAGACAAAATTGCATACAGTCTTCAGTTAAAATTTAAGCTGTTGCTATATTTAAATTTTGTTCAACGTACTAACTGATTTTTATAAGTTATTTTGCATTACTGGAATTTTGCAGATCTGACAATAGTGGTGATTTTGTTCTGCTCTGCAATTTGAGCACTGGCATCTCTTCGGTGCACTCTTTGTTAACCTCTTTGCAAGAATCAGTCACCAACCCTGAAAGATAATTGTAACATGACAGGTTCTTCATCTTGCCAAAGCATGAGCAGTAAAGTTATGAGTAAAAAGCATAACTGGGATTTTCTGCCCTGAACTGGTTGCTGGGTTTATAAAAGTTTTCATACATTCTATATAAAGGATAATCCATGCTTAGATATTAGTTAGAATTAAAAGAAACTTGTCTGAAAGGGTGGATATATCCTGAGAACATGTTCTAGGGCACAGATTTTCCTCTGCAGAACTGGACCTCCTTAAGACCAACATCAAAACAACAGTGATACAAATGCCATTAGAAAATAACTATTAGGCTTTATGTGTATACCATCTCTTAAGATCAGTAAAATTGAGCAAACAAGGATTATTTTGAGTATTATGCTTTCATTATGGTATTTCTTCCCCTCCTATCTCTGCTTCTCAATTTCTCCCTCCTTAGTCTACAAGCTAAGTAGCATGTATGTAACAATTTATTCTTTTCACCATTTATTTCATATAATGCATTTCTTTAGAATATGAGCTTCCCTTAAAAATCCTACGTTTCCCTACTGTTTTATTTAATACACTTGAACCTTAGACCACTGCTACTCTTCCTTGAAGAAATCAGTTTCTTCATGGGTTTGTACTGAAACTCACATTCTCAAATTCAGGTAATTTCAAGTGTATCTGGTATTACTTTTCAAGCTGAAGATCATCCATATCACTTGCAATCTACACATCAAATGCCCATTTCAGGTCTTCCAAGTGCTTTCAACAACTACCATGTTCAAATTACATTGACTCTCATCCTATCACTTATTCTACATACACAATTCTTACTTGCTTAAGACTCATGACAACAAATGAGCAGTACATAATCCAAGACTGACTGCACTTAGCAAGTAGGGAAAAAAAAAAATCATACCACATACTTGTTTTTGTCAGTTTTGTGCCTTTTTCAAGCTTAAGACTCTCCACTTCACTTTCTGTTGCTTCATCTTCTGTTGGTGAAGAGTGGTCATTTTGAGATGGGACATCATTGGATGTCTGCTGCAGGCCCTCTGTTTTTCCACTAACAGGTGAAAGAACTTTCTTCTGTGGCTGTTTAGGTTCAGTTGGAGCATTTAGGGGAATCAAAGGCTGTAAAGGCTGAAGAGATATAGTTCTTATTTATCATGGCATCATGGAAATACTGTTTTTAACATTTAACTTTGATATTATTTTTTCTGACAGAAAAGTGAAACAATGAAAAGATTATTCATAAAAGAAATTTATTTTTTTCAAATAAATACTTAAGTGTCTGACTTAGAAATAACTTTGTTTTTAGACATGAAACTGTGCAACAATAACTAAACCGAAAATAACAAATAGCCTATACCTGTACATTTAAGCTCTCCTTTTGCAGAACTACAGACACACCCACAGTTGGAGTCATACCCAAGGGCAACTGTGGCAGCTTTTGTTTAGCTCTATTTGGTGGAACAAGGATAAATGCTCCTTCTATTGCCACAGGGTGCTGATCAATTTCCACGCTTCCTTTCTTCAGTAGTCCAGACAGGGGTATTTCAGTGCTTCCAAGAGACTGGTCACCACAGCAAAGATGGATCTGTATAACATACAGAAGTACCAGAATATAACTGGCATATGCATTTCCACCTGAACTATCTGTCAGACCTCTGCTAGAGGCAGCGAACACAACAAAAATATCTCCATCCCTAGTCTAATCCCTATATGCTGACAACAAGTGTTTTGAGAAGTATATCTCAATGCTGAGCAGGTAAGATTTGCCTAGTACTAGCACAGCGACAGATCATTGCTGGCTGCCCTCTGATGACCTGTCATGTCATCCCTTCTGGATGACAAATTTAGTAGCTTGTGCTTTTCAAATACAGTACAAATTCTTGCTCTTAATGTGAAATGCACCAGCATGAGGTACAGACTAAATAAAGCAAGTTCTCTGAAAGCTGTCTTTACACATATATTCAGACTTCAGTTAAATAGCAAGGATATTTGGAATTAAGTCACCACATCCTTAATTCCTTGTCAGGATCATTATTCCTTTCTCAAACCTTGTCTCAACTCTTTCTTCCTTCCACAGCGTAATATTTGCCCATTTAAGTAAATGAGGGATCTTAAAATTCTAGAAGTCACTCAGTGAAAGCTAATTATTGAAACTTACAAACCAAAACCAATTTGTTTTCTCCAAAAAAAAAAAAAAAAAAGCAAACCAGAGTATTGTATTCTAATCTTTAACATTTAATGTTTTTTTTTTCTTTCAGAAAATGAAGACATTAATGCTAAGAGGTGTAAAAGTAGGTGTATATACATATGTATATATATGTATATTAATGTATTAAACATCAAGGATCAGAATACAGTGCTTTGATCCTATATCCCAAATTTTAAGAAGCCAAGTTAGAGAAACAGAACTGTAAAGCATTATGTGGATCTGACCTCATGACACCTACTGTGGAAAGATTCATTTTTTAACTTGATGAAAATACGCATAACTGTGTGCATGTGTACATACTAAATATTTTGTTTTAAGGCAATAGACTAAGGTGAATTCCCAAACACATCAGTACCTATGTTTCTCCAAGCATTAGAAGGATATTTCAAGTTGACCAAAAAAAATCTTAAACAAAAGTTCCTGTAACATTTTTTAAACTAACCTAGATAACAAAACTAGAGTTGTCTATACAAGTTTAAGTCCTATTATCCAGTACAGAGGAGGAAGAAGAAAAAGACAACTACAGAGGACCGATACTCAGAATTACATTCTATAACCGTCTTATTTACCAGCTATGTTTAAAAACCTTATACTATCCTCAGCAAAATTATCTAATTTTATGATCACTTAAGTGTAAGCCAAAGCAGATCACCATAAACACTTTAATACTACACAACATTCAGAGTCATGGCTAAAGATAAGCAACATCTGCTAACAGCCCAAATATTGCTGTAGTGCATTTAAAATAGCATTTGGCTGAGAACTGGGGGGAAAGCCAGACCTCTTATTATTCACAATCCATGCTGATGGCATGGATTATAGAACTTATTCAAGAGTTCACTCCATGGCTGGCATGTATGAGGTTCTAACAGGCAGCACAAAGCAGGGGTGTGGGTTTCAGATGGTCTGATTTCCGAGAAGGCCTCAGAGCACTTGAGAATGCCCTGTTTCATTCATTCTGCATTACATCATTATGCGGAACCCAGTTCACTATATACCCACCATTTAAAAAAAAAAAAAAAAAAAAAAAAAAAAATGCACTCCATCTATGCAGAAAGCTTGCTGCTACAGCATTTCCCTCATTAGTATGAAAACCAAGTTATAACACAATCTTGTTTTGGAAAAAAAATATTTTCCCTTTCAACTGGAGATAGATTCTGTTTCTTTTATTGTCATCATTTAATTTGTTTTCCATTCACATTTGAAAAGAAAACACTTACCTGCAATTTTGACTGTGCACAAAGATAAACTTGAAGAACATCAGCTGAACTACGTATTCGAACTGAAGCTCTTTCTGGCTCAAAGTTTGGATTAATTAAATCAGTGAAAGTTTCATTTGTTACATCATTTCCCAGTAATGAGTAGTAGAAAAAAAACTCAGGCTGTCGTTCAGGAAGCTTCATAGTACTAGGAACTAACTAAAAGAGAAACGGAAAAGAAGGAATCTCATTATTGTACAGCTACAGAAAACTTCAGGCACTACCTCAGAAACCAAAGAGCTTAAAATGATCTCAAACTTCTGAGCCCCAGTTTACAGTACGAACAAAATTTAAAAGAAAATTTTAATATTAATATTCAAATTGAATTTTAAAACAGACTTACTTAACAAGGATACCAGAAACTTTCAAAATGACAAAATGATCCCTTTCAAGCTACTGGCAACATATACCACCACCAAGGGCTGTAAATGATACTGTATAATCAATAATGGCAAGCCCCATACAAATATTCAAGAATAACAGCACCTCCACAAAATATTTATAGCGTAAATAAATTCAGTATCTAATCTGTATTGTTATAGCATTACTTATGTGACTGAATAAAATGTTGGAACATTCAAAAACCGAGCTTCTCCTTCCTTTAGACACTGCAACTGTGAGTTCAAATGGTGCAAACTGGTCTGGAGTGATCAGTAGATCTATTTCACATAGCCTTGTAATTCTGGCATTTAAAGTTATATTATTTTCTCTGAAGTGGATAAGACCGAGCAAAGTTTGTCATATACTAGGAGCTATCAATAATTCCAAATCATTATGAAAATCACAACTTCCAGCCATCATAACTTGGGCAAGCCTGTACTTTGAAATCAGACAATGTAGAGAAACCTGAAGAGCATATCAGTGGTGTGGTACAGCACAGCTTGGACACAGCAGCTGTCTAAAGCTGAATTAATCACATCAGCCTGACACTTCATCCAAGCTATTAAGTCCTTCCCTTAAGCAACATATAAACTCTACCGTTTCATACAGATTGTGAATTTAAAAGGTATTTCATCTTTTCAGAACTTTAGCATATGGCCACCACATGCTATCAAATATTAAGATTTATCAGCTTTCCGATAAGGATTTTACTTTCAGTTCAGTTTTTAACAGCTGTACAAGTAAAAGGTTAAGCCTACCATACAACTAGCCTGGAAGAAACAGTCACTATATTTAGCTGCTGTCCTCTGGACTTTCTCTGAAAAATAGCAAAATATACCATATGCTTGAGAGCTTCCCTAAAGCCAAACTATATGTCAGAGTCAACCAAATCCTTTTGACAAAATAGCAGGGGCTTGAATTGTTTAACATGCAGGATGACTAGGAACCTGAAACCCTGTATTGTTGCACTCATAGAAGAAAGTATGTCAAACAGAAAACTGAAGTCAATTCTCAAGCTCAAGATCACTTTTGGTTCTAATTTTAAGCAAACTTTACCAGAGCCAGTCTGGGAAGCTTTGAAGTTTCCTTAAGGAAAGCAGCTCTGATGATGAAGCTTAATATTCCAACATACCTGCTATACTGACATTTTTACATTTTTGTGGGATAGTTCATAAGGTAAATCTGCTGTGGTCCTTACACATATTTCTTACGTTACAATACAAATTATGCTGTTTAATGTAATGCATAGTTTAAAGTTGCAGTTTTAGTGCACCCCCCCAGTTCTGATCTTTCATCTGTAATTTGACTTATAAGCACTACATAACGTTTCAAAATTCAATTTTTTATTAATTCAGTATGGGGACAATACTATTCATTACAAGCAAGAAGATAAAAAAAAATCCTGAGTAGAAATAAGGCATAGGAAGGCAAAAATACAGGTGTAGCACAGTACTTCAAACCTAAACTGGCCATGAAACAAACCTGTTCCAACTGTGTGGCAAATGCAATGGTTACAGACAAAACAAAATAGTCTCTGCAACACTCTGCTGGTCCAATTTGATGATAGCCCTCTTCTTCATTCAGAACCGGTACAATACTTTTAGGGTCTAGTCCAGAAAGAAAGGCAGACACTAACAAGGAAGAGAAAAAATAGTAACTTACGATGTTATGCAAGATTCCTGCAGAAATTGATATAATCATAATTTTACCTTTACTTATCTGTAATTTTTCTTACCACACATGTAACGGAGATCTGTATGTTTCCAAAGCACTTCATCAAAATAAAAGTTTAAAGTATACTTAACAATAGCTACCGTGTTTTTTTAGATAATTTCTATTCAGTAGACACATTGTTTTGCACACTACTAGAAAGAATGTTAGTTTAATTCTCACTGTGAAGAGAACTTCATTTCATAGACTGAGTCCATCACACTTTCTTCTTTGACTTGTCAAAAGAAACACAAGACAGTAATTGCATATGACAGACTAACTGTTGACAGAAGCGTGATGAGCTTTAGAATGTCTCATTTGAAGACTTCAGATGAAGTCTTCAGTGCATAAAATTAGTGGAGACTTGCATTATAGTTTTTTTTAGTTTTTTATAATACTCTAGAAAATAGAGGAAAATGGTCACAACAGGACTCAGACACAGGTGAGTATGATTACAGGGTGCCAGCTCCATGGTCAGTGTTTCTAATGAGCTAGCCTCCAGCAACACAAAAATATTTAAAGTAAAGCCAGCTAAAGAGGGCTGTAGTTAACTTATTTTAGTGCGAGTTAAAACCATGCCACTTAATATATACTATGGACTACAAGCTGACTGGTCAAGTCACAGAAGAACAAAAAAAGGCATTGATTTACTCACCTCTATTTCTTTTTCAGAAGGAAAATATAAAAACTGAAGAAATATGCAACATGAAAACCACAATCTACTGCCTATGGATCACTGCTTTCCACCTGCAATTGCAAGATCCTGACAGCCCAAATGCTTTCAACCTCTAAAAATGAACTTGTACTGGGTCTGGCTGGGATGTTAACTTTCCCTGCAGCAGCCCATACAGTGCCACGCTCTGCACTTGTAGCTAGAACAGCGGTGTTATCACACTAGAGTTGTGTCTGCTGCTGAGAAGTGCTGGCACAGTATCAGGACTTTCTCTAACCCTCCTGGGGGGTGGGCAAAAAGTGAGAAAGAAACATCACCAGGGCAGCTGACCTAAACCAACCAAAGAGATATTCCATACCATATGATGTCACACTCAGCAATAAAAGGTGGAAAAAGGAGGAAGAGGGGAGGGGTGGGCTCTCGTTGTGAAAACGTCTGTCCTCCTCGCGAACACCGGTTACGTGTGTTGAGGCCCTGCTTCAAGGACGTGGTCAGGCATCGCTCATTTGCGGGAAGTAGAGAATAATTTCTTTCCTCTGCACTTCCACATAGCCTTTACTTGTTTTGTTTTTGCTGTTCCCTTTCCCCCTCCCTTTCCCCTTTCCCTTTTTTCCCTTTTTCCCTTTAGTTGAATTGTTAATTAATAATATTTCCTTAATATATATACATTTTTCCCTTTAATTAAATTATCCTTATGTCAACCCGTGAGTTGTTCTTTCCTTTACTTCTTCCCTTCCTCATCTGAGGAGGGGGAGTGAGAGAGCGGTTGTGGTGTTCAGCTGCCCAGCACAGTAAAACCACCACAGAACTCTAAAGTGAAACGTGAACTCTTGGTCAGACTTCAGAACCACAGACTATTAAATAGCTGAGACTGAAAAGACAGTGTACTTAATGTAACAGCCAGCTCAATTCCTGGGGCAGGCAGAATTTGTAACATCTGTTTTATGCCCCAGGCAGGTAGCCCAGTAGCCTTGATACACCTAACATCACTGAATTCACTTATGATCCAATGTAATTTTGTAACTAATCTTCAGAGCTAAACATAAACAGGAGAGTTCTCAAAGGCAAGGAAGCAGAGAAACCATAGTTATTTGTAGAGCTACGCTGAGACTGTACTTAACAAAATAGTTTACACATACTTTGAAACAGTAAAATGAGGCAAGCAGAACAGAATTAAATAAAATAATACTTACAAAAACATGTTATACAATGTATTTTATGCATGTTTAGAAGACAGGGCATGCAGGGATTGTAGTTGTACATAATGCACACTTAAAATACATATCTCTAGTTTTCACATCCTACATCTTTAAAAATAAGATGATGTAAAAATTGGGGATTAAAAAAAGAATGACTACTCAAAAATAAACCATTTATATTCTGGTTTACCAGTTACCACTCCATAGTACCAGTAATTCAATACATTTCAAAGCACCTCAATTTAGAGCAGACTAATAGTCACACAGCACTCTTGGTTGTGAGCCAAAAGACAGTTTCAGACACTGGAAACATTAGACCACTCATGTCAGTGAAGTAAAAAATCAAAGTGCATGAATCCAAAAAAAACAAGAACATCCCATTAGCTATCCAACAGAACTAGAACTCGGTAGTCTAGTGTTGTAATATGCAATGCTTAGAACATGCTTATTTTCCTCTGTTGTGTAAGTATGGCATTGACTGATTTTGAGATGGTAAAAGAACAGGAGACTTGCAAACTTGTTTGTATTATATCTCCACAGAAAACTAGAAGTGGAAGACAGTGCTGGGAGAAGGAATTTCCTGTATCATCTGCCAGTGTCATGACAGGTTAGACAGCTTGTGGATCAAAAGATCACAGAAGAGGTAGAAGAATAACAAGTCACTTTCCTTGCCACTATTACAAACTTAAGAGTATGTAAAATTCCTGGTGCTTTGTTGTGAACATGAAAGGATGAAAGCTAAGTGTAACTAAACTCCCTAGCCATTCCTGCAATGTTGTTGAGAAGACAAAGTCAGGGCCAGAAATCTTGGAAAAACACCGCCACTGAATATTTTGTTTTTGCAAAACCACAGATGTAGATGATTATGATAAGCAAATGACTAATGCAGAATTACAGAAAAGTTACCCTCAGGGCAGGAACACAATCTATCAGAATGAATGCAGGAGAAAATACACTAGTCTAACAAAGGCTCAGTTTTTAAGTGAAATAGATTGACTTTGGGGTGGCAGAAGGTAAATACACGCTTTTTTGTTTTAAATAAAAACATCACACTTCTAAGGGGATTTAAAGAAAATAAACAGCTCACAAAAAATCCCAGACACAAGACTAACTGACCAGCACAGCATAAATGAAGACACTTGCTACTGTAATACTGTCAAGTAATACTCAAGTTCTAACAGACTTGACCCATTTCCCTAACTACTTTTTGAAAGGAAAGTACAAAGGAATCCAGAACTAGGATTAGTCCCAACAGTTAACTTAGTGTAGATGTTACTACAAATATTTCTTGTAAATGAACACAACGTAAGATGAGTGGTTTAGCTTGACAAAAAAAAAAAAAAAGAAAAGAAAAGCAGTCTATCCAACAAACAGTACAGTACCCTACTGTACGACTTGTAATTCTAAGTCCAAACTACTGAAATTGCCTTCTGTAAAGAAGCTTTCTTATTTCTATCGTTACAGAACTTTCTAAAGCCCTGAAATCTAACCAGAGTGAAATGCCATCAGTACTGGGTCCCTGATCCTGATTTTAAAGGCCAGTTAATTTGCACCTCTGTCCACCTGAAATCACACTATTACCAAAGTAACAAATCCTATGAACGATTCATATCACAATGTATGTTTTCTATATGTATCATTTAGGGTTAGTTAATGCTACAATACAAAAAATTCTCTTCAGGCTCAAACAACATGTCTGCAACAAGTGATACGTTGATTTGTCACAGGAACACCTCTAATTCAAAGCCAATAACATCATGTTACTTACCCCTCCCCTCTCTAGGGGGTGCTTCCTTTGCTTTAAAACCATCTGCCAATGCTTTTGTATCAGCTTCCAACACCACACCTACTTGTATTTCGGATTTAAATTTAGTGTACTTGTTACTAAGCAGAGGGTACCATTTTGGTGTCTGCATAAACAAAAACAAAGGCCAAAGGCATTTTAAAAACAGAAGGATAATTAAAATATGGTTACAGAAAACAGACTTGCTCTAGTATTTCTACCTTGTCACTTAAAGAAACGTACCTTGGCATTCATTTCTAAAAACATGGTCTGTTTTGAGTACGCTACTACACTAAATACGCCATAGAATGGAAGAGTTAAACACTCTTTTCCACTGATTGGCACAGTAGACAAGTTAGCAAGGAAAATACACTATAAATCTTGAATTAGAAGAGAAACCTTTTCAGTTTTCAGCTGCAAGGGTGCAGAATACATTATATGAATCACAAATCCCTAAGAATTGTGATTTAAAATAAGAAACCAAGGTCATGTCATGATCCATGTCAGAGTTGTTTTGATCAAGCACAACACAATTTTCATGAATGCATTTTATATAGACAATATTACATGACCCGTGTCTGTCCCTCCCCAGCCAACCCCCCTGCTGTGAAAGGGGCTAGAACTTCAGAACCTAAGACATCTTGCACAGAAACCCACTTTAAAAAAAAAAAAAGCACACACCAAGAACAACTTCAGGCTCTAAAGTCTTGATTTGATGGAGACTCAATTCACTTGCTCAATATCAACTACTTCAATAAATTTTTACAAGTTATTAAGTGATAGCAATGCTTAAATACATTGCTTAGAAGTGTTTAAGTTCTCATATTCAGAAGTGCAATTTTTTTTTAATATAAATACTTAGCTTTCTCATGTTATAGAGCACTCTGTTAAGATTAGTACAAAATTGTTTTTGTTTGCCCATGTTCTTACACAGTCAAGATCTCTTAAAAAAAAAAGTGCTATTAAGTAGGACTCATACTCCTTCAAAACAAGACTCAGAAGTTATGCCTTTGCCTCGATTCAGACTATCTGTAGCAACACTGTTGTGAAAACATCAATTTGTAAAGTCTTTATACCTGTTTCTTTTCCTGCACAGCCCTTAAATCAAGTACAATATAGCCTATATTCTCTTTAGCTGAAGAGACAGGATCCAATGCAAAACACTGGAGTTTGATAGGTGTACGCTGCAGCCTGTAAGAACATTTCAGTTGAAATCCAAGATGTAGAAGTTACTTCTGTAATTAGTTCACAAAAATGTTTCACAAGTTTCAAGCGTACCAACAACAATTTATTGAAATTCATAACATAGCTACTTCTAATAGGTCAGAAACTGAGTTTACATTGAAATTCCAAGAATTCAGCATGAAGCAACAGAAAATGAGCAAATGAATAATTTTATAAGAGTTTCTTGCAGTCTCACAAAGCCTCAAATGCTATTAAAAAGAACAGTAGTGTTAAATAAACCCAGTCTCATCCATGTGCATGAAATAAGTAATGCAACTGGCATTAAACTGTAATTACACTTGTGAGAAAAAAATTTTGCAAAGCACATAAAATATCTTAAAAATATAGATCAAGTGTCTACCATAAAATACTTTCAGCCATTTTTCACTCCTCAAAGTTAATATAGCCTTTTAAACTTATTTGACACTTAAAATACTATCTCAATATTTTCAGTCAAAACCGATGACACTTATGGAAACCAAACAATTTCTCAGCTTTATTTGAAATTTTCAAAGTGATTTTACATAGGCTTTTCAAGCTTAAGGTTAATTTAATTCTGCGTCATGGAATGCATAAGGGAAGCTTGAGTCCAGTGCTTAAACTATAGCTTTTCTAAATTTGCCTTTTTTTTTTTTTAAGCAGTATAAATGGAAGGTTTAGAAATTTTTAAACTCACTTATGACTTCAGTTTGCCATGGAAGCAAAATGGCAGATCAGCATATAGCTAAAAGAAGGCTTCTAAGAAAAATTCAAAAAAAATTCAGATGAAAGCAATACAAACATTGTATTTCAGTAGCTGTAAGGACAAGAAAAATAAGTTTAAGCAAATTTAATTTATTTGAGGTTTAACTTTCCACTGTTACCTGTGCTGATGAAGTGCTTTCCTATCAAGTTCCCAAGCCAATTCAGTGGCAAATTCTGGCTGATCAGTATGCTCTACAGGATCAGTAGCCAGCTGTTCGCCATCAAACTTTGCTTCAACTATAACCATGTACTTGGGTCGTTTTGGAAAACAGCGCCCTGCAACAGAGTGTAATAGCAAGACACTATCATTTAAAAAAAAAAAAAAAAAAAGTGAGAGCTCAGATTTTCATCCTAAATGATCACATAAAAATATTTCCCATATCTTCCCTGAACTTTAAAACCGTATTTTAAGAACGTGTTCTTACTATTTAAAAGTTAAGAAAGAACAAACCATTTGTGAAGCACCCAGAAACAGTGAGATATTAGGTAACAGCTAATAACTAAGAAAGAAACCAAGCAACCAGTATGATTTAATTTTGAGAAATCTACGACAAGGAAGAGATCGAGCTAACAGGTAACAAACAGGAAAGTTTAAACATTCTTCCTTCATGACAGATTTGACCATCAAAGCAGGGAATGTGACCTCATGAGCATAGTGAAAGGTGTTTTTCCAGTTACTCGTGATTTCAAAAAAAATCACTATTGGACCAACAGAATGTTTAAGGTCATATCATGTGACAAGATGAAGGGACACGGCCTCATGTTGCATGAGGGGAGATTTAGCTTGGATATTAGGAGAAATTTAGTTACTGAAAAGGTTCTGCAGGACTGAAACAGGCTGCCCTGGGAAGTGGTTGAGTCACCATCCCTGATAGTCTTCAAAAGACAGGTAGATGTAGAGCTCAGGGACATGGTTCAGTGGTAGACTTGTCAGTACTAGGTTAATGGTTAGACTAGATGATCTTAGAGGTCTTTTACAACCTGAATGATTTTATGGATTCAGCACCATTCTATATTCAGATTAATAATTTTAGTGGCAAAATGAATTGTTAATATTTGTATGTCACTACACAGGAAGGGGCTACATGCCTTTCAGAGGACAGAATCTTGATTTTTAAGTTAGGTTACCTTGGCAAACAACATAAGTAGCCAGATAAATAGAAACATAGAATGGTTTGAGTTGGAATGGACCTTAAAGGCCTTCTGATAACAATCCCCTGCCACATGCAGGGACACCTCCCACCAGACCAGGTTGCCCAGAGCCCCATCCAGCCTGGCCTTGAGCACCTCCAGGGATGGGGCATCTGCAGCTTCTCTGGACAGCCTGTGCCAGGGCCTCACCACCCTCAGAGTGAAGAGTTTCCTCTTAATGCCTAATCGAAGTCTACCCTCCTTTAGTTTAAATCCGTTACTCCTTATCTTATTCTTACACTGCCTGATAAAGAGCAATTAGGTAAAATAGGTCATAAAATAGAGTAATAGGGTGGAATAGTAGTGCACACTAGAAACAGAAAGCACAGACACACCCCCAACAACAACAACAAAACCCTCACTTGCACAGCCAGGCACACGCGTCAGTATTAAAAAAATACATATATTCGCAGATCGCTGACAGAGGATGAAGAACATCAGCCTACCACGAAGAAAACCATACACCCGCGGCTGCCGCCGGGAAGCTCCCGCCGCCCCGCTCACCTTCCAGGATGGAGACGACGATCAGCAGCCGGTCAGCGGCCCTGGGCACCATCTCCTCGCTCCGATCCGCCCGCAGGCTGCCGCGGGTTGCCACCGCAGCCAGCGGGACAACGGCCACCGCCTCACAGCCTTTTAAACGCCAACCGCCGCCTCCCGGCGCACTTCCGCCTGACAACGGCTGGCCCCGCCCCCGCTTCCGGCGGCTTCTTCCCGCCCGCTCCTGGCGGGGAGCGGAGGAGGGCTGCGGTGGCGGCGCTGGGAGCTGGAGGAGTCTTCCCTTATAACCCTCATGTTATGCTCTTCCTGTTGTAACGCTGAGGCGTTACGGCCTTTCTCGTTGTATTCTGTGTCAGGGCAATCTGAATAAATTCTAGCAAAACGCAACGTTGTCGCTCCTGCATCATTTCTAAGGTGTTAGATCTTTAACGTGAAGTAATAATTAAGCAGTGATAACAGGAATGTGTGCTGCCAGTATCCCAAGTTACACACATGCCTTGACTTTATAAGGCAAAAGAAAAAAAATCACGTTTTTAAAGTTACTTTCATATGACAGACCCTAGTAAAAACTTTGTCCTGACACAAAAGCCTTCAATTTAAATACTACAAATACTCCAGAAAGAGACACAACTTGCAATTATAAGGAGATGGAGACCCACTTTCTTTTAGCCGTAGTTTATTCTGGTACTGAAGCACTGCCAAATGCATTTTCATAATTCCGAATGGAATCTAGGAGTTGTTTTTGTCTGGTGCTTTCTGTCATGGCATCTTCTGTTCTGTAACACTGCATTTGATACTACAACCCTCTACCTCAGGTTTGCAGTCACAGTTCTTAAACTCTTAACATTATATAAACTTCTGAAAATTAGGTCCTAACTATTTTGAAAAAAGGAATGCCTGAAGGCAGACTGCTGAAACGTGAGCAGTTTTGGCTATAGAGGGGACATGTTTACAGAAGCTGGCAAAATGTGCAATTTACCTGGCAGCCTTACATTTGAAAATTGATTTCTTTTGGAGTGATTCCTGGAAATAACGTAATGTTCTGGTGATTTACATGAGCTTATTCCATATCAAAGTGCTTCAGCTTGTAGTCATAATAAACAGTGTCAGTAAACAGAGATTTAAAACTTTTTTTTTTTTTTTTTTTTTTTTTTTTTTTTTAAATAATAATAATAATGCTTGCTCTTGAAATTAAACCACTAGTGCATTCTAGGTGAAACATCTACTTAAGGTTTATCTCTAATCAGGAAAAGGTGTCTCCATTTCCTCATAATGTTCAACTATATTTCATCATTTTTTTGTTCACTTCTAGTTTTGGTCTTCCTTCACTAATTTTATCTCTCTAACCTTCCTAATCCTGTCAGAGATTTTTCAACTTTCTTTCTTACTTTCTCTTCAGCCCAATCATAAAATGATTCCTGTTGGAAAAGACATTTAAGGCCATCAAGTCCAATCATTGGATGGACTTGGCACTGCCAAGTCTACCACTAAACTATGTCACTAACCACTGCGTATACACATCTGAATACCTCGAGGGATGGAACAACCACTTCCCTTTGCAGCTTGTTCCAATGCCTCACAACCCTTTCGGTAAAGAATTTTTTCCTAATATCCAACCTAAACTTGAGGCCATTTCCTCTCGTCATATCTCTGTTGCTTGAGAGAAAAGACCAACCCCCACCCTTCTACAGCATCCTTGGAAGTACTTGTGGAGGGCAATAAGGTTTCCCCCAAGCCACCTCTTCTCCAGGCTAAGCAACCCCAGTTCCCTCAGGTGCTCCTCATAAGACTTGTTCTCTAGACCTTTTGCCAGCTTCATTGCCCTTCTTTCGGCATGCTCCAGAACCTTGATGTCCTTTGTGTAGCAAGGGGGCCAAAACAGAACACGGCATTAGTCTGATTATCTTCCTCTGTAGACAGCCTTTATAATCAATTTCTTTCCTTTTTAATTAATCTTGTTTTAATATGTACTGCTTACCTGAATAAGACTGTTGTCATTTTTCTCACCATTTTTTTTTTCCCTCCTGGGTGTAGGGAGGATGGTCTCTGAGTTCTCACTGTTAGCTGTTTTCTGTGATTTTGTTAATCCCTGCTGCCCTTCTCTGAACTCTTAATTAGTCCACACCCATCTTCATTGACAGTATCTACAGCTGGATAGCCTGTATCAGGTGAGACCTTGTACAAAAGAATTACTGCTCGTTTTCCTGCATACTCTGTACTTTTTTTTTTTTTTTTTCCTTCGGAACTAGTGATGTAAAAACAATCACTTTAGCTTGTTATTGTTCTTGGATTTGTTTTCTGCCTATTTAGCAAGCTGAACTGTTTCAGCAAAGGGTCAGACAAATGCTAGGGTTAACACAAAATAATGAGAGGATGTGGCTATCTGCTACTTTATGGGTGTTTGGGATCCCACAGAGTAAAGCACGTGGGATCTCCCCTTTCAGCAACAGCAAGCCATTAAATCAGGTCAGCTACCTTGTGAAACTTTATCCTTAGACACTCCCTCCATGCCCTAGCCTGATGTTACAGGAATTAATTCTGCCAGGAGCCTAATCATCATTACCCTTTTCCAGTAAAGACTTAAAAATAAGTAAATGAATGGCTGAATAAGGGAGGAAAAAAAAAAAAAAAAAAGAAAGAAGGAAAGAAAAAAAAGAAATTAGTAAGACATTAAGACATCTTTGATCTTCTGCTTCATTTGTTCACACTGTTGTAGAACACAGGATGAACAAATGCCTTTTTCTTTAATCTTTACCACCAAATAATTTTATTTATTTATTTATTTTATTGCAATTTCATAAACTTGCCTGGTTGAATTTCAAATTTATGTATTTGCCAGCCTAATATTCTTCTGTATTTTTGGCTAATCCTCCTATTCTTCCTTAGTTATTAGCCTCGCTCACTGAAGAGCTTAAGTAAACTAGAATTCTTCCTATTTGTGCTTGAATACCTTGCATATACATTCTTACAGAGTTTCTTCAGGGACTACAATCTCTCCTAAACCACTTTTCTAATAAATGTGTGTCCCCCCCAAAATTTTACTTATTTATCCTTTGAGTTCACTAAAATATGGTTTCTTTAAATTTGTTATGCTTTTTTGAAAGGCATTTTTTGACACCCACATAGGACAATCTGATAACTGCCAGACCTCCATTAATATATTGGAGTTGGAAAGGCATCCAAACAGAACAATATTAAGACAATGATTGTATTAATTTTAAATGTTACTATGCAGCAAACTCATTTTTAATTATTTGTGAGTTTGTTTTTAATCTGTCCAAAAAGGTTGCTTAAAAAAAAAAAAAAAAAAAAAAAAAA
>CM021797.1:63074653-63156038 GCA_011076525.1 Nettapus auritus | reverse complement strand
TTAAAAAAAAAAAAAAAAAAAAAAAAAGAATATATTTCAAATAGAGTCAAAAAATCATCACTAAGAACAACTAAAGTGTTTTCTTCATAAAATACCCTTTTTCAAATTCAGTCAATTTCTATCAGATTATGTGAAACATTATCTGGAAGGCAACATGTTTTTCCATTTTCTAAATTTAATTGTGTAATGCACATTAGGCAAATTAATGCCATTATGCTTCTCCTTGAGCAATAGAATTAGAACTATAACATTTTCAAGATCCATTTGCCAATTTATAATCCAATTTTCATGAAGAAGATAAGAGTCTGTCCAGTATCTTGCACTTCATTACTATCTTCACTTATCCCACATCTCTAAGGAAACAGTATAATTAAAATTAGGTAAATACAAATGATCAGATAGCTCAGGAAAGCAAATGAGGTAGTGAATATTTGACACAATATTTTAGTTAGTATTGGTTACTGAATTTTCTTCATACAGTAAATGGTTGAATTATTGAATAAATAAATTATGACTATCATTATTAAATACTTTAGTCAAAATTCATTGCTTTCATCTTCTTGTTCCAGAGGTTATTCAGCTTTAATAGTTCTTCATAGTTATTAACAAATTTTCCTTGGCATGGTTACTTTGTCAGTTCCAGCCTCAGTTCCCATCGATATCATAGTTTTACTTCCATATTTTAAAGTTTGCCTCATTTTGCAAGGTTACTTAGGTTACCTGCTTAATTCTTTCAGACATTTTAATATTTCTTTCTATTAACATCAGAAAATTTGTACTTGTTGCCCTTCTATCTATATTCACAGCTAAGAGAATTTGATGTTCCCTACTAAAATTACATCTTTGATCATTCTGTTTACCTCTGTGTTAAGTATCTGTTCTACATTGCTTTCAGCATTTTAGTAAGCCAAGGATTTGAACCCTACAATAAGCATGTCTTAGAAGTTTGACTCTCCCCTTAAGAAGAATATATACAGAAAATGTTTACTTTGGAATTATTTGTAATATATATTTATATTAAAAATGTCAGTGAGATGAGCTTTCAACTAAGGTTAGAAGGTGATGAGACTGTTAAGTGTTCTTTATTATTTCCAAGATCGCCGCACTATAGGCAACCAATCCTTTCTCATTGAGCCTGCCTTCCGTTAGCTTGCTCAAATTAAGAAGATTGTATTTCCCGTTACAGATCATTTGTGCAGCCAGTCACCACTGAGGCATGTTGTAATAGCTTCAAAGATTCCCTCTGGACACTGCAGACAGGCTAGAATACCATTAACATGTGGTTAGTTGAGAACAGATTGTGAGTGAATTATCCTTCCCACTCAGGCATCTTGTTTCACGGTAGCTTAGTCCTGAAGATCCTTCTGCTTGGAAGTTTGTATTGTTTTATTCACTATTTATGTTGGAGGGTGGAGGGGGTTCTATAAATAATATTCCCCTTACCCCCCCCCCCCCCAAAAAAAAAAAAAAATAAAAGTACTTTAAAATTCATATTATTTTCAGCTTAAAATGCAAATGCATCATATTTGTTTCTGAATGAATTAATGAATAACCTCAGGGTAGTTAGTAACTGACTCAAGATCTTTAATTTAGTTTCTATTTGACCTGTCTTGCATTTCTTTCAACATTTGCAGATCATTTGGCCAAAATAATTCATGTGTTCATGCACAGAGTGTAGTATATGCTCTTATCCGTTTATAGTAGGAATGGAAATTGCAAGAGTAATGTGTGTTTTAAAAGGGTGACTTGAATTACTCCTCTTGTGGTTGATTGTCTTGTCACTTGGTTTCCTGTTATCTGGCTACTCACTGCTTTTGTGGTAAGTAAGCCTAATCACTTGGAAGGAGGAAAACTTCCACACAACAATTTTTTTGGGGAAAAAAAAAATATCTAGGGACTTAGTTATAGTGAGCATACTGTACAGGCTCTATTTTCCCATGCTTTGGTATTCTTAGACATCCACATTTTTCAAAGTTTTAACATACTTGTCTTGAGGTAAGACATCTTAAAGGTTATACTGTGACTGAAATTTAAACTGAAATAATTCACAGGATGACATTTCCTGGTGATTAATGACAAAGGGAATCTCTTATATCACCATTTTCTCCTCATCACTCACTTATTCCTAGGAAACCCCTTGCATTTTGAGAGAACTAATAAATCTAAGTTAAACTAAGGGCCTAATTTAGAATCCATGGGAGTCAGTGAGAAGGCTTCTTTGAAAGGTTGACTTTAGCAGATTTTGGATCATGTCCCAAGTGACCAGCTATGATAAGGTCTCCCCAGAACCTTGTCTTCTTCAGGCTGAACATCCCCAGTTCTCTCAGCCTGTCTTCACAGGAGAGGTGCTCCAGCCCTCTGATCATCCTTGTGGCCCTCTTCTGGACCCACTCTAACAGCTCCATATCATTCATGTGATGTGGGCCCCAGACCTGAACACAGTACTCCAAGTTAGGCTTTGCAAGGTCAGAGCAGAGGGAGACAGTCCCCTCCTTCTACTTGCTGGCCAGGACACAGTTGGCCTTCTGGACTACAAGTGCACACTGCTGGTTCATGTTGAGCTTTTTGTCCAGGAGAAACCCCAGGTCCTTCTCGGCAGGGCTGCTCTCAGTGAGTTCTTCTTAGAGACTGTGCTCATGTCTAGGATTTCCCTGACCCAGGTGCAGCACCTTGCACTTGGCCTTGTTGAACTTCATTCGGTTCAACATGGGCCCACCTTCCTAGCTTGTCCAGGTCCCTTTGGATGGCATAGTGTCATCTGCAAACTTGCTGAGGATGCACTTGATCCTGCTGTTTATGTAGTTGATAAAGATGTTAAACAGCACTGGTCCCAAGACAGACCCCTGAGGGACACCACTTGTAACCAGCCTCCACCTGGACATGGAACCATTGACCACCACTCTTTGCATGCAGCCAATTCCTTATCTACTGAATGGTCCACCCTTCATATCCACATCTCTCCATTTTGGAGATCAAGATATCATGTTAGTGACATCTTGCTGGTCTTAATATAAATCCTTGCTGGTCTTAATATAAATCAAGACCTTTGTTTTTCAAAGAAACCATTTAGGAAGCTTAGGTTAACATGCTTAGGTTAAGAAGTAAGTAGAGAGAAGAATGAGAAGAACATCCTACAGAGAAAAAAAAAAAAAAAAAAAAGATCATGGACTCATAGGTGACTTGGATGCTGCAAAGTACCAGTCCCTGTTTGTGCTAAGGCTACACAGTAAGTATTGTTAATTAGTGACATTAGTGTAACGAACAAAAAGAAAAAAAATATATATTTTTCTGCAGGTACCAAGGTAAATGTTTGGTTTGTTTTTGGTTTTGGTTGGTTTGGTATGGTTGGTTGTTTTACAGGTAGCAAGGTAAATTTAATTATAAGGATGCAAGAGAAAGATTCAGAGTAGGTATAATAGTTACCAAATCAGTGGCAAAACTTATTTATGCAATCTAATAAATCTGCATAACATATCTAATAAACTACACATGACAAGAAGCATTAGTGCTGTTCTGCCCTAAGGGAACAATATTAATTAAAGACTGCTGGCACTTAGTCACCTTTCCAATTTGGGAATTATATTCCTTCCCTTAAATAGGTGATTTCTAGGATTTTTTCTGTGCAAATGCACAACATAGTATTCTTGACAAATTCATTATTTCTCTAGGGCAGTCGGGCACAAAGACAAATTTCAAATGAATGTGGAATACATGTTGGTGAACATTAGAATTTAGTGATGTACATTGTGTTCCATTATCTGCTTTTGAATATATTTGCACGTGTAATAAATCCTCATAGAAGATTAATTTAGAAACTACACTTTGCTATATAGTAGCAAGAGGAGAATATGGAGACAATGTATATAACTGTATATTTAAGAAAAAATAACAGATATGAATGTTCTAGCTCCAAAGACCAGAATACTGGAATTGTGCTAAAGATGATCCCTAAGGCAGTGATGACTTCATTGTGGTGATCTGTATCGTATCTGTACGTATTTCAGAGGCAGCGATACACAGATTGAGACAGTCCAAGTCTCAAGACTAATAACCAGTAATCCATACTTGCATTTGCAGGCATTTGCTAATGCAAACTATCCACTTCCATCACTAGCTGTGTGCCAGTGTGAATTAGTGTCTGGGTTTAGACGGACCAGATAAATAAAGAGTTAGGGACAGGATTATTAATCCCATTATGGAGATGGATGACTGTGTAATAAAAATATTGAATGACTTGCCCAGGGATGCATAAGAATGATAAAGCCATGAATTTAAGCCATGTATTTAAACATCTTTTCCACATTCCAGTAAGGTGTCCTATCTGGAGGATGGCATTTTCTCTGAAAAGTTGCTTTTTGAGCTAATTATAAGGAACTTCACAGTGCAATATATACTAGATGGCATGTTCTCTTCCATATATATTGTTTCTTCTTTTTCTAATTGTTATACAGGTTACAAGGTAACTGCTTTTTAAATGTCTTTGTCACCAAAATGACAAATTTGCAGCTATCTGCTAAGTCAAATTGACTTTTTGCTCCTCTCTCACAAAGTTTAGGTAACATGCTGTTTTAACGAAAACTACTTATAAGATAGTTGTATATAGGCTATTAGAGGTCTAATCCTGTTGCGCTTTTTATTGTATCTATGGAGTTAGTAGTCAGGTTAGTGTTCACTAATTTAATTGATTTCTTTTTACTGTGTTGAGTGATCTCCAAATTAGACCTGTAAAACACTCTTCTACTACATGTTCATTTTCTAATAAGAAAGAAAAAATTGTAGTTTGTATCAAGTTTATGGTATACAGCATCTGAATCACTCAAGAAGGGAAATACCCATTATTTTAGTCTCAAAACTGTTTGCAAAATGAAACATCAGGGCTACAGTAGAAAAAATGGACAGCTATCAGGAAGTTGTCAATATGGATATTTTTAATTTACCACTTAAGGTATTAAAGAAATCTATTGGACTCTCTGAAAGTTGACTGTGAAATTTCAATTGGATTTAACATTCTGTGCCAAAAGCTAAATTGTTAAGATTATTGAGATTATTACTACCTTTTACAGTATGCAACAATAATCTCTCAGTCTATGACTTTGATGAGCAGGATGAAGTTAATTAATGGATAGGCTGCTAATGACTGAGCAAACCACAAATCATAGCTGCAGTCCCATTGATTCTGACAAGGTTGAGGTGAATTTGGGGTCAGAAGTTTAAGATGATTTCACAATAAATGTTAAAGCAATAATAGATAATAAAGCTGGGCTATTTTAAAGAAGATTTTAAAACAATCATGCTATCATTTAAATGTTCTCTTTGCCTTAACACAAGCATATGTCTGAGTTCCTAGATTTCTCTGTATGAAATTATAAAAGGCATATTTTGCACTGCAGTGACCCAACCAGTTTAATTGTACTATTTTTTTATACTGAACACATTTTATTTTATTTTATTTTATTTTATTTCATATTATTTTATTTATTTTCTGTCTGTTTGTTATTAAAATCTCCAAAGCCCACTGGTATCATGTTGACAAATTTATTTCCCGTTGTCTATTTCCTAATATATATTTTTCTTTTGTTACCTTAGTGAATAGTGTCAAATTTCTACACTTACTTAAAGGTGTGATTTGGGAAGTCTAAATATTAAAAATGTACATTAGAAACCAAACCCTTATGTAAAAGAAAAGAGGGAATGGCCTCAAGTTGCACCAGGGGAGGTTCAGTTTGTAAATTAGGAGACATTTCTTCTCAGAAAGAGCAGTCAGGCATTGGAACAGGTTGCCCAAGGAGGTGGGGGTGTCACCATTCTGCGGATGTTGAAGGAGAGGTTGGACCTGGTGCTTAGGGACATGGTTTAGTGGGTGACATTGGTGGTAGGGGGTGGTTGGACCAGATGATCTTAGAGGGCTTTTCCAACCTTAATGATTCTGTGATTCTGTTTATATTTAAGAGATTAATAGAAAGAATTGGCACTCATGCAAAAAAGGGGTATTTACTGTTCATATAAATTTATTTCATAAAAGCAGGGTATTTAGAGATTATTTAGTAATATCTAATATCCATATGAACACTCTACTCAGAAACAATAATTGCCCAAAGTTTAGTTAGTTCTCTTTTTGAATTAGACACCTAACCACTTGAGCTGTGAAGTTCTTTTCAGCAACAGGTTCCTGTGAAGAGGGTGGTAAGTAAACTGGTCCTTTACATCAGTGTGGTATCTGAAGTACAGTGCCCATCACGTCTAAATTATTTATTAGAAAATACATTAGAAATTATGGACATATGCTGTGTATAACTTGAAACATTAAGCAGTTTTTTCTTGGACAATATTGATCTGCCAGAGAATTAAATCCATAATATGTGAGGCAATGGAATAAGTTTTAGTGACAGGAATCACTTACAGCATATGTATGCTTTATTGCTTTCACAGAGAGACTAAAACTGTAATAAAAACAAACAAACAAACAACAACAACAACAAAAAACATATAATTAATTAGATAGTTGGAGGATCCTAGTGGCTTCTTTCAGTCACCTTTCCTTTTCTGAGGATACCTTACTTGTCCTTTTCTTTATGTACAGTGCCCATATATGCTATGTAAATATAAGAATTTGCAGTTGGGTTGATCACATGGTGGTACTTCACCATATGGGTCATAAGCAACTGTGGGTGTTCCCTAGAACATTACTTACTATATGATATATGATATGGCAATACCATATCATGTATTATAACGTAGTATTATCCAAGCACAAACACAGGCTGGGCAGAGAATGGATTGAGAGCAGCCCTGAGAAGGACCTGGGGGTGTTGGATTATGAGAAGCTTGATGTGAGCCATCAATGTGTGCTTGCAGGACAGACAGCCAAACATGTCCTGGGCTGCATCAAAAGCAGTGTGGCCAGCAGGGTGAGTGTGATGGTTTTACTCGGGTGGGCAGCTGAGCTCCACCACAACTGCTCTCTCACTCCCCCTCCTCAAAGAGGAGCGAGGAGAAAATACGATGAAAAGGGCTCAAGGGTCGAGATAAGAACGAGGAGATCACGCAATAATTATTGTCGCAGGCAAAACAGACTCAGCATAGAGAGATAATAAGATTTATTGCCTATTGCTAACAAGCTAGAGAAGTGAGAAACAAAGGAAAGAAACCAAAAGCACCTTCCCCTCCCCATCCACCCTCTTCCACCTCCTCCCCCGAGCGGCGCAGGGGAACAGGGGAATGGGGGTTATGGTCAGTCTACAGCACTTCTTCTCTGCTGCTCCTTCTCGGTCACTTCTCGGTCCCCTGTGCTGTGGGGTCCCTCCCACGGGATGCAGTCCTTGCCGAACTGATCTGGCGTGGGCTGTCCACAGGCAGCAGCTCTTCAAGAACTGCTCCAGATATGGGTCCGTACCATGGGGTCCATCCCTCAGGAGCAAACTGTTCCAACCTGGGTCCCCCACGGGCAGCAGCTCCTGCCGGGTCACCTGCTCCTGCGTGGTCTCCTCTCCACAGGCTGCAGGTCCGGCCCGGAATCTGCTCCGGCAGGGGTCTTCCACAGGCCGCAGTCTCTGTCAGTGCAGGTCCACCTGCTCCACCGTGGTCTCCTCCACAGGCTGCAGCGTGGATCCCTGCTCCACCGTGGTACTCCACGGGCTGCAGGGGGACATCCTGCTTCACCATGGTCCTCACCACAGGCTGCAAGGGACTTCTGCTCCGGCGCCTGGAGCACCTCTCCCCCTCCTTCTTCACTGACCTTGGCACCTGCAAGGCCGATTCTCACTCCTCTCACCCTCCCAGCTGCTGAGTGGCGCAGCATTTTTTTTTCTCTGTCTTAAATATGCTCTCACAGAGGTGCAAAAGAACATCACTTACTGGCTCAGCTCTGGTCAGCAGTGGGGCCCTTACCTAACATGGGGCAGCTTCTAGATCCTTCTCAGAGAAGCCACCCCAATGGCCCCCTGCTACCAAAACCTTGCCACGTAAACTCACTACATGTATACATTTTATACTTCCAGAGCTTTTAGCGTAGTTCCATAACGACACCAGGAGCAGAAGAGCTACACTCTTCTCACAATGGGAGTATATTCATCCAGACACCTCAAAGAATTTCCTTTCACCTCCCTCTGCCATCTCCCAGCTGAAGTATTTCAAGCATGATTTTCTTTGTTTTTAAGGGTGGCCTTCAGTATTGCTCAAGTTCAACAGCTTCTAAACCTTAGACAGAAATATCATGATGGACAGCTGTTATGCCCTACTATCCATGAAGTCAACATTCATTCTCTCTTGTTTGCAGCTTACAGTAGATAGTGGACCTGGTATTAAATGGCTTTATGTAGTGTGGTTTCCACCTAAAGATACACTGCGAGGTGTTCTTCTGCTACATGGGAAAACAAAAATATGGTTAATTTGAATGGAAATAAAATAATTTCAATGCAGTTTTTTTGAAAAGAGAAATTTTTTTTTCAAAGGCAGATGCACAGAGATCCTTCTTCCGTGGTATGTTGGCTTCCTAAAGTACTGTACCAATCTTAAGATAAGGGAATTTCCAAATTTCAAAGTCTTGTGATTCACTTCATTTGTCTGAAACTGCCACTTCACTTTATGAAGACAAAAGATTACTACAAATCCAAGACTGATGCATGTTTTAAATGCATCTTAATTTTTAGATAATATAATAATAAAATTTCCTGGAATACATTCCATGAAATCAAATCACATAGCAGTTGAAATGCCAGAAGAACTTCAAAATATACAAAGATAAAATGATGGACATGGGGAAGAACAGTCCTAGCATCATATAGAAAACGATGGCCTGATCATAACTACACAGACCCTAGTTTATGACATGTCTATGTAAAATTTCAGCTTAATGCTTCATGGAGGCCAGAAAATAACATCAGATGTTAGAAATCATTTTAAAAGCCCTATGAAATAAAACAATAAAACATTTTTCTGATCCCCTTATCTCAGAAAAGCAGTACTGGAACTGGTGGAAAAATCACAGAAGTGTGACAAGGGTGATCAAAACATGGAACACATTCTTTACATGGAATGACTAAATAAAGTAGGAATTTTCAGTCTGGGGAAAAAAAAAAAAAAAGAAAAAAAAAAAAGAAAAAAAAAGAAAGGATTATAGCAGAAGTCTGTAAAATCATTTTCGTCATCATTAGAAGCATATAAGGATCAATAAATTCAGTAGGTCTTCTAAAAAAAGCCAAGGCTCAGAGGAACCAAGTCCAAACCAAACAGAATTCTTCACAAAACAGCTAAGTTTTCTGTGAATATTCTTACTACAGGATGTTGTTGATGCAAAAATTTGACATTAGTTCAAGTGGAGCCTTGGACTAGGATTGTGAAAGGAATCTTCTGGGGGTTATTAAACAGAAAAAAGTAACAGAATTTCCTGATATGAGAGTAGTCACAGACTAAGAAAGTAAGTACTTGGGGGCAGTGTCACATATAATTGCCGTGTTCTGAATATTCCCTGGGCCTAAGTTCCTTTGAACAAGTCAGAAGGCAGCCGAGGAATGCTGGCTGTGTTTGTTCTCATGTTAAGGGCCTGTTTCCAAAGATGCAGCGGACTTCCAGCTTCACTGGTTCCAGTGGAAGTTGGTATCCCTCAATGAAGTTTGATGTTACCTTTTTTTTGCTAGTGTTTCTTCAGATATGATTGCTATGAAGACAAAGCAGTTACAAGGGATCTTACCAAAATAATTCTCCTAGTAGAGGGGGATTCATCCATGGAAGTTTTGTAAAGGGCAAACTTTTTAATATGAAAATGGAATCTCTGCAATGATACACCTGGGCAGTGAAAAATCTTTGTCTTCAGAAAACCATAGAGGGAAAATTAAGAAATATATTTGCTAGTCAGATCATGGATACATTAGCTGCTTCAAGCCAGATATTTTCCAATGCCTCATTTGCTCATACAGAAACAAAAATCAGGACATATTTCACCTTTACAGCCTTTACATACAAAATATAACTGATCATACAATACGATCTGCAGAACTAGAAATTTTTCTTATGCAATTTTGGATTGACAGAAAATTCTGTCTTCATTTTTTATTGACTAAAACAACACCTAAATTCCTGGAAAACCTCTTCCCATCCCTCCCCCCTGGTTTCTTTACAGAATGTCTAATAATTTAGATATAGCAACTTACTTGTAAAAAATAATAATAAAAAAATAAACTTCCAAACATATAAAAAACACTCCCTTAGTATCTATTTATCTACCCTTTCCACATAATCCAATATTTTATAAAGCAGTTGCCAATATTTGTAGACTCAAGGATTTTCATGGAAAAGTAGTTCACAGAAATGTCCTTGATTTTTTTCATAGTAATTATCATCCCCTGTGCTTAGTATTACACTAACTACACCATTAGTTTTTGTGAATATAAAAGTCAAGTCCTGTGGAAATAGCCTTGTTCTCAGTACATTATTAGTGAATTTCTGGAAAAATGTATATAATAATGTCAACAGAAAGCACACAAGGAGTTCTCAAAAACAGACTTGTATTGAATTAATGAAAAGGTAATGATGTTAAGGAAGCCAAGCAATTAGTATCTTATCCCTCATGCTCTACCTGACAGAATAAGTGTTTCCTATTTCTGGATGTAGCATTGTTTTTTTCTTTCTTCTAAATCCATGTGAATCCAATTTAATATTTGTATCTCAAAAAGATATGTAGAGCCTCTTAAGGGTTACTGCTCAAGTAAAATAAAATTACAAGCTTTCTAATTCAGAGCTGGTGGAAGAAGCTCTACAAAACCCACTGCACAAACACAGATATAAACAAAAACAATGGGATCTCATTTTGCATGTGAGTTAGCAGCAAAGTTACTTTTTAGGGCGATGTTCTGCCTTTATTTCACGTCTATTCACTGCTCTCAGCTTTCAGAGAAAACATAAAGTAGAGCAATCAATAAACTGCAATATTCGTATCTAGAAAACCATACAAAACTAACCCAAATCTGAATATGAACTGTACTACTGTAAAACAGGTTAATGATAACATGTGGCTAAGACTTACGTGATGATGGATATGATTCACTTTTCTTTAACAATCTAACAAAAACTATACAGTCCCATCCATTTCTTTCAGTACCTTATAGGGGGACACAAATCTTTATTGAATCCTCTACTTTATCCTACACAAAACAAAACAAAGAAACAATCAACCAACCCCCCCCCTCCCCCCAAACAACAACAAAAACCCCACTCTGGTCTAGGTAGCAGAGTCATAAATCTGTCTGTTGGCTTTGTATTTGATCAGTTCCCCAATTTCAGGAAACATTTTAAATGTCAGTGGGCAGAATGCTATTGATTAGGTGGACAACTAGAAAGCCAAAGAGTTCCAATTAAAATGGAAGTCCTGTAGTATCTGTATAGCTTGTTTAGTAGAGTGACACAACTCAAGTGCCTTCAAGTTTTTCCAGTAATCAAACAGCTGGTTTGATAGAAATAGCAAAATGGAAGTGTACTCACACTCTGTAGAACAAGGTTAGAAAACAGCTTCTAGAATGTAAAAAAGGTGCAAAAAATGACATAGATTTTGGTATGTAAGGGTAAAGGAAGAAAATAAACTCATCATACTGGACAGTCAAAATTAGGGTATACACACTATAGTGGTAGATACAGAGTCCAAGCGCTTCCTACAGAAAGGTGGCACACAGAAGGTTGTTGTGTTGAAACAGAGGGAGCTCTTGATGTGTGCAAGAAAGCTGGTTTAGAGAGACTACAGAATACGTTCTCCTTAGAAGCAACAGAGTATTCATGATAATCTTACAGAACATTGAAAGAAAAGTAATTGGCTTTGGGAGAGAGTGGCAATCATTCAGCAAGCTAATTAATGTTTCCCCTGTTCTGAGTACAGTTCTGCTTCCCCACATACTCTGCATTTAAATTACCTCCTACTATATTTGGTGACTTGGACCATATTGAGTATAATAGCATGCAAAGTAATTTGGTGCTACTATGAAAAAAAATGTCACATATTTCAGACAAAGAAAGTTTCATGAGAAGCAGACAAAATACAGACAGTGGTAGAATTTCCTTTGAAAAACACGAAGGGCCATTAAATGACATATAGGAAAGAGTAAAAGATCTGGTAGATGATGAGAGGTATGCAGAAGTGTCTACCAAAAAAAAAAAAAAAAAAAAAAAAAAGTTTATTTTGCACTTTTGCCAGATGCTTCTAATAAAACTTTATTGTCTGCTTTGTTGTTCATGTAACCTATTCTGGAAATGATTAGCTGGCTGAGTGGGTGAGTCAGTTATTGAGGAGCAGCAGTTAAAACAATGGCTGGAAAATTTACATTCTGCATGACAGAAGAGTTGCTTCATTAGTGCAGAATGTGTGCTAAGAATTAGTGCTTTGTGACTAATTTACTATTGATTTTGTAAGGTAGAATTCAAACAACTCATAAATTAGAGAACAGGATTTGAGGACAGTGTATTGGAGATAAAGCTTAAAAATCTAGATTCAAGCCATGGACTATTCACTGTTTTTCTTCCGGAGAAAGGATTAGGAATTACTATAAATACTGGTGATGCCAATTCATTAATCATTTAGCAGCTGGCATATGAAAGAAGTAAAATTTATAACACAGTTTGGGACATATTAGCAAATCCAGCATCCTAGAACTTGACTAATTGCTTTTATGAAAAGAAGTTGAAATATTGCAGAATAGCTTGAAACACATACATGGTTTACTTGTACTCACAGACTTTTACAAGACAGAAAAATAAACACAAAGAGGCAGTACCTCAAATACTCAAACAATTGGAGTATGTTTATATCATAGAAGATTAAGTAGTTTTTCTGCTTTTTTTTTCCCCAATTCAACCTGCAGCCAGAGTTGAGACGTTTCTGAAACATATTGAAAAACGTAAATGAGGTAAAGAAAATATGCAAAAGTATGCACTACTGAAAAAAAAAAAACCTCTTTAAAATACATTAATAATTAAATTAATTTTGCAGTTGTGCTGAAATGGCACCAGTGAAGATCAACACGTCCTCTTTCTGAACTTCTATCTGCAACTGTGATTTCCACAAGCTTTTAAAAGCTCATTGTGGTCCATTAATTTAGAAGGAATCAGACAGAGCACATCACTTTTCTGTATTTCTTCTTCATCTGTGGTTCTTGTAAAGAAAAATTGAAAACAGCAAACTGCCAAGAAGTCAGTTCAACCAAGAACCTCAGGATTGTGGAGAAAAAGTAGAACAATGCTTGTATGTAGCTCAGATGAAGCAGCCAAAGTCTGTTTTTTTACTTAAAGTACAGACATCCTGTCAGCTGCTTAATGTTGTATGATGAATGAGAATGATGTATTACAGGGATTCTCAAACTGGGCATGCTTTTTGCCACCATCACCAGCAATGACATTACTATACCAACAAGAGCATGAGTTTCTATGTTTTTGTTGGGCCATAGTCATGGAGTCCAGAAGGCAAGCCCCACCTTTTTCTCACGTGGTACTATGTCTAGGTGCCTTGGTACGTTCTCTGTGCTGAGGACTATACACTGCTCCTAATGGTCTTAAAATTTTGGAACCTACACATGTACCTCAGCCCCAGTCTGCAAAGTCCAGCCAGGTAAGGCCTTCTGCTTCACAAACACCAAGTGCTGCCAAACTGCATGAACTTTAGAACAAATGAAAAATACCCAGTTTTGTTTGTTTTCCCTGTTTGTACAGGGAAAACACATTTACATCAGCCAGAAACGGATTTCCTTCACTGCCTCTCCACAAAGAGCTAAGAGCTGGCTCATGACTCAGTAGCTTACTTACATTACAGGGATTTTCATTTTGCACAGTTGGAACTAGAAGAAAAAAACTTAAGCTAAAAGCTAGAGCCAAACAGAACAGAAGATCCATAAGAAAGAATTAGTTTATTGCAGCAGTTTATATTACTGCCTGTTTAACTCTATTTTTAGGTGGTGAGATCTTCTTAAGTGCCTGGATTAAGTTACAGGATTCTGAATGGCAGAAAGGACTGTGATCAAGATACCACAGTGAAAGCAATCATTCCAAATGAGCTTGGCTTGTTCAAGTCATAAGAGAGTGGAAAACAACAACAACAACAACAAAAAAAAAACAAACACAATATTTAGAATTCAATATGCACTTAAAATATTGGATAGAAGGAGGAATATTATGATTATCCATTCCATGTGTGTGAAAATAAGTGAGTTCTTAAAGATCTTAAAGATCTGGAAAAGCCGTTGTTAAGGGAAATCTGAACTGTGACACTGAAAAACCAGAAGTTATGTCTGTGGGCTCTTTTAGCGCAAGTTCATAATTTAATAGTATCTGATAATTAAGTGTTCCTCTATGCCATGTTGAAATTAAGTTCATCAGAAAACACTGCATAAATGAAATTGCGCAGGCTACTATAAATAGACTTTGAATATTCAGTGCAAAACAATAGATATTAAAATGAAAGTTGAAAATTTGCAGGGAATGAAATATCTCAACAAATTTATCATACAGTACTTAAAAAAAAGAGCTATGGAAAATTAAGAGGCATGGTATTAGACAAGCTCTGTTATTCTGCTGTGTGCACAGGAATTTTTGAAAGATTCCATGACAGCGATAATATTCAGTCTAGTATTAACACTTGAGCTAAGTTTTTGTTCACTTGGAACAACATTTGTTCGTGTGTACATCACATTATAAAGCTGAAGCCACAGCATTCCTTTCTGATTTTGTGTACCTGATGGTATGCTATGCCTGTGTTTTCTTACTAAGAGTGCAAACACATTTTATACATAGCAATTATCTGCTTTGTTCAGCACTGACTGTAATTCCAACCACCGCAACAGATGCATTTTTTTCTTCAAATTTCTGATATATGGAAGGCATCTTTCCCTTTTGCCTTTGTTCTTCTGCTAAATGGTAGTACTGAAGGTTATTAAATAATATACTGAGTTGAATTAAAGGAAAATGAATTTATTTTTTAAAGTCAGAAATGATAACTTTACTGCAAAAAGCCCCCACAGCTTTTACATGCAAAAGTAAGTCTGTACACATCAATGGGTTGCAATAGCCTCTTTGGTAATAAAGGCCAGGGAATGCAATATTAGGATTTGTGAGAATATGTCCATTTCTGATTAAGGCAGATGTCAAGTTTGAGGATAGATTCTGCAAAACAAATCTGGAATAAGAGTAATACCATGCTTATTTTTGTCTCTGGTTAGCCGCTTACAGGATTGGAAAGCTTAACTGTCTGACAGGATCCTGCAATAGTAATATTAATAAGTATATGCCCATTCTTCTTTAATGAAACCAACTTTTACAGATGGAAAACTTGTTATACAGCAAAGTACAGGTCTGTCTGTGGGCACTGCACCATACATGGTGATGAAGAAAAACAGGTGAATTGCTGTGAGGAAGTCAGACACCCTGAAGGAGAATTGGCAATGTGCGTGGGATGGGAGGAGTTGTTCACAGGACTTGCACTTCTGCGAATGAATGACAAAGATGCTACCGAGGTCTGCCTCGTATACTGGCACACAACAAAAAGGTTAGCATAAATACAATTACCAGTGGGTTTAATTTGCAAGATCACAGCAAAATCTTTCTTAATGGGGGTAACATGTAGTAGGTTGCCTGGAGAGGTTCTTTGGCAAAGGGAGTTAGATGTCCATTGCGGGTAGGTTATGATAACCGGGGAAAGAGGACTGAGTGCTCTTAAGGCCTCTCTCAGTGGTATTGTATTAAATTTGTTCCACAAGGACTTCCAGAAGGATCTGGAAGGATGCAGCATGTTCCAGACAGGCCCTGCAGAACGATCCGGGCAAGCAATGCCCAGGGTCTGGCGGGGGCTCCAGCGCTCCTTCCTCCCACCCGCTCTCCTCGTGCCGAGGCACGGGCTTTCAACGAACTTTTAAACACACTGTGAAGTCTCCCAGTGAAAACGCAGAGACCATTTTTATCGGAAATCTTATACTTTGCGGAGCCTGGGGGCAACTTGTGGCTGCGCGCCCATGGGGACAGGAACAAGGACGGGGGACGGTGGCGGGCGGCGGGCCGCGGACCGTCCCTCACGGCGCGTCCCCCCCGGCCCGGCGCTGCCCAGGCAGCGGCAGAGCGGCGACGCCCACGCCTTCTCTCATTGGCTACTTCCCCGCCCTTCAGCAGGCCCCCGATTCTCTTTTCCTTTCGATTGGTTAGAAGGATTGCCAATCTCCTCCGCACGGGTGGGCGGTGCCACAGTGAGCCCCGCCCTCCCAACCGCCCGCCCGCCCGGTGCCGGGGCCGCGGCGGTGCCGAGGCTGGGGGCCATTTTCTGCCGCCGTCTGGCCCGGGGGTCTCCGCCTCTCCGGCTGCTGAGGCGGCGCGGAGCCGGTGAGTCTCCCGCCACGAGCTGCCTGGTTTATTTTTAATGATTTTTTTTTTCCTTGTTTTCCTCTGAAACGTTCCCTGCGAGCGCTGCTTGGCGTGTGCCGGGGGCTGTCCGTGGGCGCAGCGCCCTGTTAAGCACATGCGGGGATAAAGGGCTCACCTGTGCCTTCTGAGCGCTGCGGATAACTCTGCAGCAGGTGCGGGTTGTCCTAAGCAGGGCTGGGGAGGTAAGACCCAAGGTGAGGGTAGCGCAGCTTTCTTCTGTTAAAGACGGAACGGGAGCCTTTTTTTTTTTTTTTGTTAACTAAATTTTAAGAGATGCTCTGCTGCCCGCAACATCGTTCTCCTCTCAGTTTCTTCTTAATGAAGAAGTTTCAACAAGTGAAACAGCATTTGCAATGGGAATAGTCTGAAACAGAGAAACAAGCTGGTGAACAGCAGAGGGTTCATTAGCAGAAGCTGACTTTCAGCTAAAGAAATGAATCTTTTGTCTTGCTCCTTGTACTTTTGAATCAGATTGATTTGCTAATAAAATGAAAGTGAACTTCAGAATGTAGAATGACCAATTCTGATACAGTGACGCTTGTACAACTCTGGTGCAGGCACATCTTCTGTATCCTGCGTGATCAGGATGAAGGTTTTAAAGATTAGGTAGGAGATGCAACCTGTGCGCTCCCAAGACTTGCAGGCGCTGTCCTAATAACCTTTCTGAAGTTGTTTTTTCCCATAAGAAAAATTATTGAACTTACAAAAGAGTTCTTTCTCATCCAGCTAACATGCAGTTAACAGGGCTGAATTTACGTACAGTGCTATTTTTTTTTTTTTTCCCACATTTCAGCAATTATGTAGATTCTGGGAATAAACAGGTTTAAGGGAGTTGATAGGGTGTATCAAAGCTTAAGGTACCAACTACACCTGCAAAGTTATGTCCTACAGAAATAAGATTGCTTATGCATCTATAATAACTGTGCTGTTTGAAGGTTAGAAGTGTGAAAGTGACAAGTATTTCTAGCATCTCTCTTTTTTTTTTTTTTTTTTTTTTTTTCCTCTTAAAATGGAGCTTTAACAAAGAAAATGCTATAAAGTGACCTGGTGTTCCAGATAAATTTCATTTTGTTAGGACTTTAAGATAACAACAGATCAAGTGTGAGGAGTAGGGAAGTATTAGTTGTTACTTTTCTCAAGTATTGTGTAATGACACAAAACATCTCTGTAAAGAATGAGGTATTGATTATCTGTATTAACTGGCTGATTTATATTAATAGATCATATTGGCTAATATAACTTTTCCAATCTCTGTAAATGAGAAATACTTATATGCTTTTTATTTTTTTTTTTCCTTAGGTCTTTATTTTTAACTGATTGTTTTGAAATGGCTATGGGCAATAAATCAACTGATGACACAGACAAATCACAGGACAAAGGAGTTTTAAGGGGCGTCGTTTTCCAGTTAAAGCTCACTGATTCAACCAGAACCTAACTGCGGGAGTTTTTGCTCATTCCTACCCAACCCACAGTTGCAAGGAGCTGATGCAGAGCTTAGAGGGGGTGTGGCTCAGTGGTTTTCCGTGGCTGACTTGTTAGATTAGTTTAAACGGATCATGATACGTGAGAATTACTTAGCAGTGAGAACGGGATGGGATGTTCTCAAGGAGAATCCAACCTGGAAGGGTAGGCAAAAGCATTAAAACTGCAACGTGCTTTGTTTCTGGGCCTTTAATGTTCTTTTGAAATGTTCTGAGACTTTGATACGATAGGTCTTTACCTTTTAGTAAATCATGGAAAAGTAAGTTTTATCTGATTGTCTTACTTTCTTGCAAACCGTAATTTGAAGATTGTTGGGAGTACAGATGCTTTGAATCCCTCAAGGATGCTGCAGAACCAGTGCAGTGAAATCAATCTGCTGTTTGTGAGCTTGTTTTTCTATGCTTAGTTCTGAGTAGCATCCTAGATGATATCACTGGGGTTCTGGGAACTTGTGTGCGGCAATTGAAATAATTCAGTGAAGGAAAAAAAATGTGTGTTTATTTAAGCTAAGTAGTAGCGTAAATAAAAGCACTTTTTTTTTTTTTTTTTAATAAGTCAAAAGTTAGGAGGATAGGGAGAATACCAGTCTGTACTGTAGGAGTGGTTATGATTTTGATGAGTTACCTTTCCGAAAGCAGTAGTTTTAAATTAATTTCTGAAACTTTTAGTAAGTGGTAGAGTACTCATCTGTATTCAGAAAACACAGGTGAATGCTTTATGATCTTCCCTTTAAGCTTGCTACCCTCTACACCTTCTAACATACCGACAATTTTTAAAATAACTTTTTACTTAAAATCTGTTGATAATGTAATGTAATTTTCCTGGAGTGGATTCTTTTCTTTCAGATTACAGGGGTGTAATTGCTGGGGTGACAGTTCATGCCCTTTGTCAATGTTACCTTCAAGTATTAAGCCGGTGAGAATGTGGAATATAAGAATGGGAGGTAATGTCCTTTTCAGTAGTGCAAAAATCCAGAGGTGTCTTCTGACAAGCAGGGCCTGGATTCCATGGTGAAGTGTGCAGTTTGTCACACAGTAATTTCTGTGTTTATTTATCGAGTATTTCTGAGAAGCCAGTAAACTATGTATGGTAATGGTAAGCAGGTGAACTGGTCACAGGTAACAGTACTGTTTGGGTGGCAGTTAGCCTATGGAAGAAGTCTTTGAACATTTTCTCCTTGAAAGGTGCCTTAAGTTTACTGTGAAACACCAGCCCTTGAAATTATGTGGAGTGCTTGGTCTGATTTAATGTCTGGCTGCTGGGAGAGTCCTCTTTGCTGCCAGGTGTTTCTTCTCCTTGCTCATTCCTGCCTGCTCAGTTTTGTACCTCTTCACTTGCTCTGCCTCTTGTATCCTGAGTTAATTCAGCTGCTGTTCAATAGTGCGTTTGTGTACTTTATGCATGGCTAGTGAATTTAATGGTTTTATAGCAGGCATTAAGTTCAGAGTCTGTTGTGAATTAAGCAGTTAAAGCAGCAGGTACCAGTGGCCAGATGCAGCAGGAGAGGTGAGCCTTCATGCTGAGCCATTTTATCGCCAAACTGTGTTTTCCAAAACAGTTTCAGACTTAGATTGTCTGTACTGTAGCTTTAAAACTGACGTTTTTTTGGTTTGGTTCCTCTCGAGCTTGAGGTGTTAATTAGCAAGTAAGTGTTCATATTCTGTGTTTGGAAGGCTGCATGGGCTGTATTTTTGTAGAAAACTACTGTAGCTGTTTGGAGGTAGGGGCTTCTTGGCGGATTACTTTTGTGATGCTGGAACTTGTGATTTAGTCCAGGGTGTGACCCACCTCTGCAGCCTAGAAGACAGTACTATTGAAAAATTATGTTGTTTTGCATGGAAAGTCTCTCAAGTACCATTTTGACTTAAGACACTAAACATTTTCCATGTTAGGTCTTTATATTTGGCCTTACATGAAGCAGCTAACATTTCTATATGTAAAAATATGAAAGGCTTTTATGTTTCAACAGCTTTTTAATGTAATGATATAAAGCAATTTTATAAAGGTTTGCTTTAGAGGAGCTCCAATATCTTAAAATTGGGTTGATAATTATTTTCAAATGATGATGATATCGTTGATGTCACTTTCCATGTAGACGACATCCGTGTAAATGCAGATATCTTAATAACTGTGCAGTAGTCTCAGGAAGATGCGGTAACATTGTAGAGATTGCATTCCAAGGGCGTGATAAGGATCATCGAGATACGTGTCACTCCAGCCTGAACCTGTATTTTCTTACTGGTATTACACTGACTTCTGGGGTGGGGGGAAAAAAAAAAAAGGAAGTCCAGTGAAAAATATTGTGCCTTTCTTTCTCTTCAAGATTGCCTCAAACAAACAATATTCATTTGTTTCTTATAGTATTCTAGGAGCAGGTTCTGAGGAGCAGGTTATGAAACTTGCACTCTTTACTTGTGTTCAACATTTTCTTTAAATAGGCTGAGCATCTCTAAATCTGGAGAGATAACAAGTAGTGCAACTTGAGTTTACAGGTAACAGTAACTGGGTAGAATTGAATGTTATCAACAGCCAACTGGAAGACGAAGTGGTTAAATTTAATTTCAGCTTTTACCAAACGGAGAAAAATATCTCTGACTTCCAGAAATGCCCATTTGATGTTTGTTTTAAATTTTCTGACTTTCAGCTCTAAGAATGATCCATTGATATTACTTGGAATGTTCTTCCAAAAACCTTTAGTCTGTTTTCTAAATAAATAAGACATCTTAAAGTTTTTTTTAAAACTTTTTTTTTTTTTTTTAAAAAAAAAACTTTTTAAAAAATAAAGTGTTTTTTTTTTTAAGTTTTTAAAAATGACACACAAAAAGGTTGGCTGCATTAGATTTGCATTAGTTAGACTGTTGTTCCTCTTGTATGTCAAGTAGATGATATTGTTATGAATGAAGTTACTGAAGAGTAAGTTTCCATTACATTGCAGTTACTTTTAAACAGTGCTATCCAAGAAATGTGTAATGATACAGTAATTACCAATTTTGATACAGTTTATTGATATCTGGAGAAAGAAATTGGCAGGAGAAATTGTTTGGAAATGGGTTTTTGTTTTTCAAAGCTCATCTCCAAGTAAGTAGCATGTATGGAAATTATATATTGAATGTTTCATACTTTATCTTTGAGTTGTTTAAGGATTTTGTCTTTACTTCTGTGATTTGGAAAAATAAGAAATAATATTCTTAACTCAAAATCAGGTTGGATATGTTCATGTGAGTTATGCAACGAACTTTTTAAAATTTATTTTTAGGGTTTGTATATGGCAGCTTGGGATTTGGGGGTCTTGATAAACAACTGTCAAAGTGGTGTAATACCAGAATTATGAGCATCTGTTTGAATGAAAACTACACTTATAACTGAATTTATTAGTAATACAAGCTGTAGGAATATCAACTCTAGTTTTATGGGTCACACGAAGGTCATGTGAAGATCTGAATTTCTCTCAATGGAATAAAATAAAAAAAATCACTGTTCAATAACTGGATTATTTTCAGTTTAAGTAAACAATGAGTCTTAGTAAATTGTGTATCATTTTAGAGCTATTCTTCCTTTTAGATACCATCACAAGAGTTTCTGGAGCTTAGAAACTCTTAGGAAAGTTTCTAAGATACAAGAAGATTAAGTTTCAAGGGCTCTTCAGTTGTGAACCTTTTTGCTGTGAATGTGAAATTGCACAGATATCCTCTATTGTATGGAGCCATGTTTATAAAAATGAATGAAAATGATGCAGTCATCCCAGGGCTAGGGTAGAAAGAAGAGCTTAATCTTTCCGTAATGTGTAAAAACAATACCATAAATAGTTTATTAGATATTTGAATGGTGTTTCGATTGGCTCACAAGGGAGCTCTCAATCTGATCTAGATTTCTGACGTATAGTATAAATTACATTTTTTTTTTTTTTGGTACTATTAAGTATTTCTGAAGGAGTTTTGTTGAGTAAAATTCTGTTATTCTGTCTGTCCATGTGTACTTGTAACATTTAGGTGAATACTGAAAATCGAACAGGACTGTTCTTTGCTTGAAATAGGGGCTACTGAGTAGGTGGATTATTTCATAAAAGCTGTATATAATGTTAGAGGAACACTGTTGGGAATCAGAGGCAGTAGAAACTTTCTCTGTGCATTTCTGGAAGGTGTGAGGAGAAGCTTTGCTGCTGGACTAATGAAAATGCCAAAAACAACAAACAAACAAATAAACAAAACAAACAAACAAAAAAACAACCATGAAACCTTGAGAGTGGAAGTACTGTGAACCAAGAAGTCTGCGGGACTAGCAAAGTGGAAGACATGAAAATGGTAGAGGCTTGGGTGATTTGTTTAAATGCTTTGCGCTTAAACGTGAAGTGCTTCTTACTGTCCTTTTGTTTCATGAAGTCTTTTCTTTTTCTCCCTAGCTCTTCTGGTACTGTATGCTTTTTCTTAAACTGGAGGAAAATGTCAGGGTACTGATAAAGAATCTTGTAATTATGCATTATCTTACATAGCTTAATTTAATCTTACGATGCTTAAAGGAGGAGTGACAGTTATTTGTTTCATTTAAATTTATTTCCTGACTGGGAAATTTTTTTGGCAGATTTGGTGTTCACTTAATATTTTTATTAAAGAGTAGATCTGGAGCATAAAATCTGCCTGGCTGCTTTTTTCCTTTTAACGGTGATCTGTGTATCTGAGAGAGAATATTCTGGCATACGCCTCATAACGTGTAAGTTTGCATGTGATTACAGTGGTGCTGCTGCAGCACCTGTAATCTAGGGCTGTCTAACCCTTTTCGGGGTGTAGGCTCTTCCTGTGTGTCAATCCCTGTTTTAGACTTTTAATTTTAGCAATGTGACACTGGCCGTGATTAGACTTTGACCCTAAACCTGACTTGGAGCAGTGTTTTCTTACATCTTTATTAGAAACACCCATGTGTGATAAAATTTAGTGGCACTTTAAAGTTGTCAGCCCAGCTGGCTATTTTGAATGAATCTGATTTTTTTCTTTTTAACCTGTAAACATGAAAGAAATTGTTTGAGTATTAGTGTGAGATCTTTGGTAGTGGTGCAACCTAAAGCGCTGATGATCATTTCCAGTGAACTTGAAAAATGAGAACTTTTAATACAAGCAATTAGGAGATTTGATCATTTTTTGGTGGCCTTACATGATTACCTTTTTTTTCTCATAGCTGTTGTTGCAGTCCTTTGAGGTTATGAATACTGATTCAAGGATGAAAAGATTAGGAGGACTTAAAATTTCTCCAGTGTAGGTTCAGGGAAAGATCGTTTTGCTTCACAGACTTTGTGTACCAGCATGTGTTTGCTTAATATATGATGCGTTCCTTTTGGGTGTTGTGTGTACTTGGAACAACAGCAGAAGCTGCTGACTATACTGAGTGTATAATGCAACAAAAGACAGACTACAGACCGATTTTTTTTTTTTTTTTAACTCATCCATTTATTCACCATGTGTATAGTATTACAGTGTTTTGTTTCAGCACCTTTTCTTCCAGCTGTTTTCTTTTGATGCTTAAGAGCATACATGTAAGTAGTTCAAAGGTCATGATCTGTCGGAAGAAAAAAATACAGAACTCTTCCCGCAGTGAATTCATTTGGAAGTGAGATATTTGCTAGTTTCCAGTTTCTGTATGTCTAGTTCTTAGGGAATTTTCAGTGTTCTGGGTTCTTCAGATTATCCTACTGCACGACATGAATTTAAAAAAAATTAGTCTGAATATGGTGGTGAGTTGAGGCTCATTTTTGTGCATACATCTGTATTGTTCCATTAAAGCATTCAGCTTTCTGTGCATGTAGAATCTAGTTTGGTAGAGTGTGTTCAAAACAAGTGTTTCAAACAGGCTGCATTTTCTGAGTTGGAAACTCCTTGTTGATTATGTAAGCAAGCAAATCAGAAATGCGCAAAACAGTTCTGTAGAGTAAAAATGTTCTCTTAAGGAAATATTTGAAGAGAAAAGGCTGAGAACTGTCACAAAATGGTCATCTAACTTTAGACAGCAGACTCTTTAGGGAATGGTCTGTGTAATCCTTGCCTTGACTTTGGTGAACAAGCATTTAATCACCTATTATATTTAGAAATAACATTATTGAAGCTGTAACATCGAGAGCAAAAAGTTTGAAAAAAATAATATGTAGATAAACTATAACAACAGGTTCCTATCACGGGCAGAGCACAGAGCCAAACCCTCTTTTAGTGGGAATAACTACTGTAGCTTCAGAGTTGGTATGACCATACCAGCATGGTGTTTGGTCTAGTTTTGCTATTAAGTTTTGCATTTGACTTCCTACTTCAGCTGATGTAAAGCAGTATTGTATGTAATTCTCAGAAGTATGTAATTCTCTGTGTAGCCAGCAAATGCAGTTGCTCTCTTATGCTTCTTCCTTACAATGGGGATTTTGTTTCAGGATGACATTACTGTAGTCTTATGGCTAAGTTTATATTTATTTGGTTGATTTGACCATGTGTTCTCAATCTAAGCAGTATATTGACAGGGACCAGAAGCCTGTCTGTCTTTTACTGTTAATTTTAATTTCTGTTTCTAAAACTGAATTCTAGATTCCTTTTATATTTCAGCAGGTGTAAGGTGTATGACTGTTTTCTGTCAGCAGAAACATGTACCTAGTTATTGTTTTCACTGCTCTTGCTTGTGTTTACCACTCCTTTCCCTGCCTTTTAGGTGATCTCTTTGCAGTGCTTAGCAATATCTGTTGCATTCCATCAAATAAATAAATAAAAAAAAATCTATTAGCTCATATTAACATCACTTTCTGTGACTGTTAATTGCTTCCTTATGGTCTCATTTCACCTTCTATCTTCCACCTATATGAATTGAAGACTTAATTTGTAACTAATAGGTATTTTTTCTTGCTGCGTAATACAGTTTTGATTTTTTTTTGTTCATGGCTTTTGTTACATACAAGCCTTATATATTACGTAGAGTCTTTGAAAAAGTCGTCTTCTGGGTCTTCTCTAACAGTTTGGGAAGGCTAGTGCAATTAACCCCAAAATATGTTTTATATGCATTCTACATCAGGACTATTTGAATGCCAAAGTAATTGCAAATGCTGCATGTATATATTTCCTTTTAGTGCTTTTCCTCTAAAAAAGGAGCATTATGATGAAGAAGAGAGATTGGCATGAGCAGCATTATTCTTTCATAGGTAAGTGCAACATAAATAAGAACAAACAAAACCATTAATGTATTTTGTGCTTCTAAGGTAGATAGGTCATAAAATGTTGTACACGAACTTGTGTGATGAAAGTTGAAGTGATCTCCTTATGTCAAATTAACTGCAGATTATTTTATTAGCAAGTATTGTATCCTGAAGAAACTGATAGGAATGCATAAGTGTCTTCTTTCTGACATAGTGTACTAAAAATGTCATGAGCTTATTATGTTCATTTAGCAGAAATCTGATAAAAGGTGCTAATCTTAGTTTATATAAAGAAGCATACCCATAATGTATCTGGAATATCTGTTGGTTCAGTAGCAGAAGAGGGAAGTATTTAAATTAACATATAATAGATTCATTTTTGGAAACTGAAATGTATGTTAGTAGTTTTTGGTTTCATGCATTGTTACCTTAAATTTCAGTGAAGTTTTCAATAAAACATGACTTAAACATTGTGAGAATTATTTAATTTTTAGGAAATAACTCAGTAAGCAGCTTATTTAGTATGTGCTCTATTATATGGAGTTTGATTAGTTTTATTCTTGCTTTGCGGTTTGCTCACAAAATGCTAGCACAACTTAGAAAACAAATTAATATGATAATCTTGAATATAAGCTCAAATATTTATCCCATGAAATGATTGTAACTTATCTTTTTGATTTTTGTTTCCTTGTTTTTTAAAATGAAGTATGGCAAAATCTGTGTGTGGATACAAAATAATTTGGAAGCAGATGTTCCTTAAATTGAAAGCTCTGTGGCAGACCTTTTCTACTGAAAGCACTTGCTGCTTTAGAAAAGCAGTTACTCACCTTTAATTTTTGGAATGTCACGTATCTGAAAGACATGAATTTTGTAAGTGTATTGGTTATCTGTGACAAGGCGTTGACAGTGGATAGCTGCAGGGTAGCTTCTGTGAGAAGAGGTCTGGGGCTGCCTATGCTGGACACAGCTGCTCCATCCAGCTCCAGTGACCCTACCACAGGACACAGCTGAGCGCAGCAGCCAAGCGTGCATGCCCTTCTGGGAAATCACATTTTAAAATGTGTGAAAACTGCTGTGCAGCAGCTGAGGAAGAGTGGAGTGGGAGAAATGTGAGAGAAACAGCCCTGCAGTCACCAAGAAGGTGGACAGCAAATGCAGAAGGAGGGCAGGAGGCACTCCAGGCATGGAGCAGTTCTCCTGCATGGGCTCCTCTCCACAGGCTGCAGCTCCGGCCCAGGGCCTGCTCCTGCGGGGGCTCTCCATGGGCCGCAGCCTCCTCCAGGCCACATCCACCTGCTCCATCGGGGGCTCCTCCATGGGCTGCAGTGTGGAGATCTGCTCCATGTGGGACCCATGGGCTGCAGGGGGACAGCCTGCTCCACCAGCGGCCTCTCCACAGGCTGCAGGGGAACTGCTCAGTGCTCTGGGGGGAGCTGCTGCCTGTGGGGGACCCATGCTGGAGCAGTTTGCTCCTGGGGGATGGAACCTGTAGTACGGAGCTGTGTGGGAGTTCTTGAAGAGCTGCTGCCTGTGGGCAGGGCTCTTAGCGGAGCAGAGGAAAAATGTGAGGAGGAGCGTAGCAGAGAGGAGCTGCTGTGTACTGACCACAGCACCCTTTCCCCAGCCCCTTGCACTGCTCAGGGTGTGGGGTGAGGTGTTAGAGGAGTTGAGAACAAATGTGTGAAATTAAGCCTGGGAAGAATAGGGAAAGGAGGTAGGTATTTTTATTTCTCACCACTGTAGTTCATTTTTAGTTGGCTATAAATAAATTTTCCACAAGTTGTATCTTTTGTCTGTGATGGTAATTAGTAAGTGGTTAGAGAATCATAGAATAGCTTGGGTTGGTGTGCTGGGTCTGGAAGGGATGGAGTCAACTTTCCCTGCTGTGGCCCGTATCGTGTTGTGCTCTGCATGTGTAGCTCAAACAGCCCAGGTATCACACCAACATTTTGTCTGTTGCAGAGCAGTGCTGGCGGAGCATCAGGACTCTGTCCAACACCCACCAAGGCTATGGAGGGTGGGCAAGAGGCTGGGAGGGGACATGGCCACGGCAGCTTGCCTAAACTGACCAAAGGGATATTCCATGCCATATGATAGTGTCACACTCAGCAATAACACGTGGGAAAGGGGAAAGAGGGGGCTCTCATTATGAAGACGTTTGTCCTCTCAAACAACCACTATGCATATCAAGGCCCTGCTTCCCAGGACAAGGCTGAACCCTGTTTGTTGATGGGAAGTAGAGAGTAACTTATTTCTTTTCAGTGCTTCTGTGTGGCCTTTACTTATTTTTTCTCCACTTCCTTTCCCCTTTAATTAGCTTATCCTTATTTCAACCTGTGAGTTTTTACTTTCATTTCCAGCATACTTTCTTCTCCCCTCTTCTGAGGAGGGGGAGTGAGGCAGTGGCTGTGGTAGAGTTCAGCTGCCCAGCTGGGTACGACCACAACTGGAAGAGATCTTTAGAGATCATATATCCCAACACCTCCTCTGGGCGATGGGGTTGGAGGAGGGGCTAACACTAATTTGATGTCCACAGTTAAGATATTGGCATTTTGATGACCAGATACATAGCAGAAGTGTGTTACCTTACTGGAGAGAAAGAATCCTAGGAATCCTGTTAACTCTGAAATCAGATTTGGATCTTTTCAGGTTTACCTGTATGACCAGTCTCTGTTGTGGAACCTGTTGGTATCACTATGTGAACGATTACTGACTTTCTAGCCTTTTACTGTACTGAGATGATTCTTTCAGCACTTGGTAGTCTGAAGATTTTCGTAGATGAAAAATAAAGCCAGGAAATTTGGCCTTCCCCTACTATTTAGATTACCAAAGCAATATGTTAGTACTGTGCAATTTTTTATTTTTTATTTTTTACTGTTTTGTGTTTGCAATAGTATGCTAAACTTAAGTGCATTGCTTCTATTTGCCATGAAGGCTATATGTATTTACTCAAAAATTCTAGGTTTGCCTTGCTAGTTCTCACTGGAGAACCAGTAAGATATGGAACATGAGTCTTTTTTTTCCTTTTTCCTTTGCTGGTTAAAAGATTTATATATTCTTCTGTGACAAATACACTGACCTTCTTTCCAAGTAATAAATGGTACACTTAACGTTCTACCTTAACATACTCAATTTCTAGTTCCCTTATTTCTTAACTAGCTTTGTAGCACAGTGGGTGAGGAAACAATGGGTAATGTTTCCTCTTCAGTTCTTCAAGGTCGCTGGCTTGGAGCATTTCTTTAGGATATCAAACAATACTTGATCCTGGAAGAGTGCATTGCAGCCAAATGTGCCTGTATTATTATATCTGCTAAATGTATCTACTTTTATTATACCTCTACATTTATTACTTTCTACAGTACTTCTTTGTTGCATTAGGCTTATCTAGTTGGTTTGGAGCCCCTGTTTGTGTTTTGTCATTGTTTTGGGAACAATTCATTTGTTCCCCCTTTGATAGTAATCATGTTTCTTTACCAAATAAATTTGCTTGCGCTTCATTGTTCAGCAGATAGATTAGTCAGCTCTTGATTAGTGATTTTCAAACATCATCTACTTAAAACTATTCTATGAGTATCCTTGATTCATCAGATGCAGTTATTTGGGTGATTGTTCATATTCTTTTATGACTTTTTCTCTGCTGGCTTTTTTCTCTGCTTTGATTTTTATGATGTGGTAATAAGCTGAAATGTGTGTAATAATAATTCTGTTTCATGATAGTTGGGTTTAAGAAATTACTGCAACTTCAGTTCAAACCATTGAAAATAAGCTCCTGGTGACCATTTTTAACAAAGGCTGTATAAATAGCACTAGGTACATTCTTTTTTTTCAGAGGATGTTTTTTTCTTCTGGCAGGTATTCTCAATATTGAAGCAACTGTAGCAAAATAATTCTGAACAAGTATTTAAATCTCCCTGAAGTTTTGGCTGTGTAGTAGCCAATCTTCTTGATTTTGTTTTTAAAACCACTGTTAAATAGAAAACACCAGCCACTATTCTTACGGGCCAGATAAAGTTGAAAGCTTTCTTTAATTATTTATTGCAGTAGTAAGCTAACATGCATTTTCAGAAAAAACTGTTGGAATTAGTGTCTGGGCAATGATGCTAAATGGTGGACAGGGAAAGCAGGAAAGCAAATGTATGACCTAATTAAATGGGGCAGGAGAGAATAAATATTTTGAGTAAATACATTTTATTTCCAAGTTCCACAAGTTACTGAATGAATTGTAGTGTCCTTGTCATAAGTGTATAAATCATGCATCTCAAACTAATTCAGAAAAGATAATGGAATCATTTTCACTTTGAGCATCTTTCAGTAACTGAAGTTACTGTGTAGCGTAAGCATTTCCTTTGGTAAACAGATACTACTTAGGGAAAAAAATCAGAACTGAACTGTTGTCTCTTGCAGAGCTGGCATTAGATGCAAGGAATGTTTAAATAGCAATTTTAGGTCTGTTCACAGAGCCAGGAAGTAGTTTTATAGTGTATTTCTTTGGGGAAAAATCTGTTGGATATAGCCTTGAGATTTTTTTTTTTTTTTTTTTTTTAGCTCATCTCAGTTGCACCAATATCTCTAGCAGTTGTGTGCTGGAAACAGACTTTTAACTACTCAGTTGTACTTCATAGAAGATCTGTGAAGCAAATATAATTAGTTACATTTGAAGTGTATGACAGATTAAAGGAAGATGAGACTTTGTACAAGGGTTTTACTGTCTTGAATAACTGTGTTTTTCTTTAACAGAGTTCTTGTAAATGCTAGTTAATATTGCTGGTTGCATACATTTTGAAGGTACATTTCGCTGCAGATACTACCAAGGGGAAAAACACACAAAAAAAACAAAAACAGCTTTGCGAATGGGATGAATGCTCTGTTGTTGACTGCTTCCTGACACTACCCAGCTGGGCACTCTGCTAGTGATGTTCGCGTACTCACACTGTCTAACTGGAGTTTGCTTATACTGATTTTGAAAAGAGGAAGAAATCAAAGTGGAATACCATAAACTTGACATGGATAATAAAAAAAAAGACAAGGACAAGTCAGATGAAAGAATCCCACGGACTTCTGGGAGGTCTAGCCATATTCCACGTGGAACTGGTTCAAGTTCAGGAGTGTTAATGGTTGGACCTAACTTCAGAGTTGGCAAGAAAATTGGAGGTGGTAACTTTGGAGAACTACGGTTAGGTAAGATGACTGTTCTTTCTATCAACTTTCATTATTCAGAGCCATGTGTGTAGGCTAGGCATGAAGATACCTACATGATATGAACACCATACAGTTCTTCAAAGTACTTGCGAAATGAACACATTTGAAGCTTGCCTTGTAGCCCTCTTCTGGGTTGAACCCTAGTCCATATAAGCTCTACCACATATTAAGACTCAACGCAGTAGGAGGCTTTTCAGGGCTGATAACATTTCATAACTGTATGTAGTGCTGTCCCACGTTCAGTCAGTTGTCTCTTCTAAGATTGGAAATGTTTTCGTAGTTACTGTATTTTGCTCTCTATCCTGACTTCCAGAAGCAGCTTATTCAGATGTATATGAAAATATGAAACATACCCTCCACCTGTTAGTCTGGCATGAAATACTGTCTTGGAAGACAGTGTAGCAGGCACTCCAGCAGGTTTAACAACATCAAGCTGTTGGATCCCTTGGTTTTGTTTTCACCAGTAACGGTATAGTGAGGCTAAACAGTAAGTTGCTGTTAATTAGGGGCAGTCAGCCTGTGTGTGGAGTTTTGGAGAAGGTGGGGCGGGAGGGAGGGCTGGATATTTTACCATTAATAAAAAAGTACACGATGGACACAATGGATGCGTGGTTTTGAAAGAGAAGATACCAATTTATTTTTGGGCACTTACATTTCCATGATGACAGCGTGGTTGTCCAGAGTTTTTAAGATCTGGAAATTTTGTATGTATTAACTAATGTAACTGCATGGTTAATGGCGAGAATTTGCTCCATTATTTGTGAAAGACTTGACTTAACGCTGTTTTTAAAGGTTAAAAGGGACTTGTTCAGGTGTGGTGCATATGAGAGTAGGGTGGGCTATGTTCTTGTGTTTCTGTTGATATTCTGCCTCTGGTAGAACTACTTACTGTGCTGCAGAAAGATAATACAAACAGGTTTTAATGTAGTGCTTTCAGGGGTCACTATACTCTCTGTCAGAATGCAAATAAGATGAGCACAGTAATGCTGTAGAGGAATGAAAGAGCATTTCTGTACCTCTTAATGAGGATACTGAATTTAAAACAGTCTCAGTAAGAGGCACTGTAGTTATTCCTAGCAACAATTAAATGTTATGTATGTGTCCCTGAAAATCAGAAGTCAGGCAGGAGCTCTGTTTTGAACTTGTCTTAAACTTTTCTAAATGCTCCTTGAATTACTACTTTTCATTTAAACCTCTCAGTGAAATAAGAGACCAGTATAATTCATATGTCACATTTATTGCTGAAGGCAACTATAAAATAACCAAGTTGAATATTCTCCTGTCCGTTATCTTGGTGTGACAACCAATTCTCAAGCAGAATTGGTTGTCTTTTTTCAGATTATTATCATGTTATTTATTTTGGTTACAGCAGATACAGAGTGAAATTATCCATTTTTCTAAAAGAAATAATATTGAAGTGGCTAAAAATTAGTGTGATAGTGAAATAAATCGTGCATACAGGTAAGAGAAATAGTGGGAAGAGTGTTCTGTCCTTACATCTGCAAAGCACAGCAGGCTTTTTTTGAACATCTGCCTATTTGTTTTGTACATAGATTCTTCAAGTCCTTATTTATTATGGGTGAAATGTCTTAAATGTGTGAACTACTGAAAGCAACAGCTTAGTTGGTATTACAGATAGATTTTTAACTTGTTATTTTTCTGTATGCATTACTACAGTAGAAAGTGTAGTACAGTAATGCAGGCATCCCTCCCTTGTTGTGTGCAAAGATGTACGCAATTACTTGATTTATGGACTTCATCAAATTCTAATATATTTAGCATGTGTCTTGAAGTCCAGTCTTAAGCCATCCAGGAGGCAAGAAGTTCTTAGAGTGATGAAGTTGCACTTCAGAAAGTAAGAAATTCAGTTGCAGCCTGGTAGCCAATGCAGTACTACTTCCACCTGAGAGGAAAGGAATTGCAGAGTTCTGTGGCTTGTTGTGGTTAACATGGTAAATTGGCTATATGTCAAATGAGTATCTGTAATGTGCAACCACTAACTTGCAAAGAACTAAATTATTTTCAATATTGAGATGTTAAAGTTTTAATATGAACACCTTCTTTTATATTCCTTAGTTATAGTTAAGATAAGCTTTCTTTTGTTGTCCCCTCAGTCTATGTTCCTGCTGGTTGTGATGCATTTCAGGTTACCTGCTTCTGTGCTTTCAGAGATATCAGAAGCGTCAAATATGATATCCTACATTATTTGAAATGATTGTCTTGGGTCACTATATTCAAAGTTACAATATCCCTTCTGATGTTTTTTCAGAATGATAAACCTGTCTTTACTCCACTTGGGTACTGGAACTGAATAGTTAGTCACTGTAACTGGATTTGTTAACTACTCTAGTAGATGACTGAGATATCTAGTTAGACTGAATGAGCATGTTCCCTGCAAGACTTTGTTCTAAATGTCTTCAATATGGTGATAAAATCCAAAAACAGAGAGACAGTTTCAAAGCATTACTTTAAAACAAACAAAAAACTTGATCTTAAAATAAGTATTTTAGGTGCGTGGGATGTCTGCTGTAGTCCCTGGATAGATCATCGAATTCTCCATTTGCTTGATAATCAGGTTCGGGTATAGCCTTCAGGTAGCTTGCTTTTTGTAAATTTGATCCTGTAACAGACACATGATTTTATAATTCCCTTTCTCAGCTTTGCAAGTGTAGTCTATTTTTAAAAATAAGGAGTAGAGCAGAGATAAGTTTCTTACTATAAATGCAACTATATTCACCTTTTTGTGTTGGTCCATTTCTTACTTTTCCTATCCAATTTCTTTAACAAAAATGAATTAAATATGTGAAACTGGGACGTGAGTGATGTTAAAGGGAAAAACAGGGTTGTCGTTAAAATAGTACGCACTGGACACATTTGAATCCTGAAGGGAAATAAGAAGTTTCAGAAGTGATTACTTATTTTTTTCCTTACCTCATACTTTTCAGTTTTACATCTGTGTGGCTTTAGTATTGCAGTAAGTGCGTAACATTTTGAAGTAATGGTGATTGAAATATGCTCATCCAGTTGTGGAATTGCTTTTAAAACAGCAGAAGCATTTTCCAAATGATGTTAGGTACTTGGTAATAATACTCTTTCTTTGTCCTAAGTTTGAGTTTAGTAATGTAGAGAATTGAGGTCTTGGAGGGGAGAAGGGAACGGGGATGGAAACCCTACTCAATTCTAACCTGTTAGTGTCTAATGTTGCAAAACCATATAACAATTTCAGAAAAAAAAAGCTTTCAGGAATTAATCTGAAAACATAGAAGATCAAGTTTGACTTAGATACTAGAGAAGGTTGAAAATTGGTAAATTACTGTAAGAATGTTGTAAACTTGGTGAAATAACTGAAATTTAGTCTGAATGAAACTGCCACTTCTGACACTACTCAGGAACCAAGTACTCCTTAAAGTATGGTATCAGAGTAAAAAAGCCGCTGCTTTAAAATGAGTACCAGAATATTTTTTATCTTTGACCAGCAGTTCCAAAGAATCTTAAGCAATGTTTAAATGTGATTTTCCTTGATTTCACAGTACCAAATTCTGTTAATTTTTTTTTTGTAACTGAAGAGTGTTTAATTTGCTTTTCCTTTTTTAGCCTGTGCTTTTAGTTACAGTTCTTTAAGTGTATATAATTTATCTTTAATTGTAGGCTTAAATATTGAAATAAGATTTATTTTACTCAGACATGTATAGTAATGATATGTTCATGGTGTAGACTTTTTCCATTTATCTTCTGTGTTCTTAGGATACCTAAAGCATTTGTAGGACATATTGAAAATGTTTAAGTGTTTGTGCTTTAACTTTTGTTTCTTGTAGTTCTCTTATTGTCATTTAAAAAACAATAATAAAAAACCTCTGAAACCTTACTAAATTATTATTATTATTATTATTATTATTTTTACTTTTCTGTAAGACATTCATGGGAGAGTAACACTGTGTTTTTTACTGTGAATTATAGTGAAAATTATCACAGAACTTCAGTATGTTTCAGTAATTCAGACCAAAAATCTTATACTCTCTAAACTATAAATGGAGTCCTAAGACTTGCTGTGAGTTTAAAATGCTATTCATACTTTGCGTGTAAAAGTCCTCTGTTATTTTAACACTGTTAAAGCCCAAGTTGTTTGTTTGCTGAGCGTGTCATCTGTGATTTTCCAGTGAGTTCTTGACAAGTAATTTACTTAATTGCTAAGGAAAGTAGTCATAAGTCTGCTGTGTTTTATGAGGATAGTTGTTGGCAGAATAGATCTCCCACAGCTTTGTGTTTTTATGAACTGTCACTGCTGAAGTCTCACATTCTTTTTTTTTTTGTTTTGTTTTCAAGGAAACAATTTATACACAAATGAACATGTGGCAATTAAGTTGGTAAGTTAATACTTTTTTGTTAAGATTTGAGATGAAAAACTAATCAGGATTTTCCTTACATATACAATGGATTTTTCCCTTAATTGAAATCATTGATACTTTTGTATGTTTTCATAGAGTAGATGAAAGTAGTTAGTGGTAGTCATAATTATATGTTTTGGCCTTATTGAATAATGCCAGTGTTAATTGTCGCTATTCTGAGAGCTAAATCAATGTCTTTGAAGTCAGTGATTGAATCCTGCTTTGGCAGTATGCTCAGTGGTCCTCCTAGTAGACTACTTTCTCTTGCCACAAGTAGATAAAAGCCAAATATAATGCAATTCTGGTATCAGATGACTATAAAAAGCTCCAGAAATTCTACGGAATGTCTTTAATTTAACACTCTTATTCCAGCACCAAACTGTTTTTCATCTGTTGTCATTGATACTTGCACTTCTGATTTGGTAGGCTTTTTATTTGTGATGGTGTGTCAGAAGTTCTCTTTCACTTACAAATATGCAAAAATTATGTATTTTTTAATGTGATTTTTTTTTTTCTTGCATCTTTCATTTGAGCTATTCAACTTACTTCATGTTTTGCTTCTGGGTTCCTTTTAAGTTCTAGGTAAATGTCTGTTTTCATAACCAAGGTATTTCAAGACAGAATCAGTTTGTTTACTTTTTGTCCTTGAAATTTTTTTGGGGACTGCTGGAAGTTTCTTGTTGCTGTGGTCAAACAGAATACTTTTCAAAACGTAGAGTGGTGAAATTTTGGGTTCTGGAAAGAGGAAGACAAGCTATGGAAACAGAAATAAATGGCTTAAAACTGGAAGCCTAAAAAGTGTTACATGTTTAATCCATGAAAAATGTGTGTGCAACTATCCATTGTTTAGAAAAATATTGTTAGAATAATAATTAATAGAAAATGATTATTTCAGGAGTAGTTACAGATTTAAAAACAGTCAGGTTATACTTCAAAAGGGTAATGCTGGATGCAGTTCAAAGGGTCATCGTGTTTGCATTATACTTGATCTAAATTCATTTTGTTTTAAAACAGTCTTCAAGTGATTTTTTTAATGTCTGGTGAAACTTGGAAGATGTTCTGAGAATTCTAGTTAAAAACTACTTACTGTAAAGCACATTCAGAAACAGTTTGCAAGAGACTGATATTTTGAAGCACTAATTACCTGATGCTGAGTGAGAGAACTTTTTAATCTGCTCAGTGATAAAAACCATTTTTATTACACATGTTTTTTTTTTTTTTGCTGAATTTTTGCTTTTCTGCTGTTTTGCTTCTCCTGCTATAGCACATGCCAGGACTGTGTAATGCTTAGGGAGGTTGTACCTGCTCATGGTATACATTCCCTTCCCTTTATAAACATCAGTATATCAGCTTTTCCCCATGCCTAGCATTTATTCACTTTTTGCAGTTCGCAAGCAGTCATCAGGTCTGTGCTCTTTGTTTTGTTAGCTTAATTAAGGCATTCATAACGTCCTCTTCCTTTTAGTAATTGTCTGTACCTGTTGCAGTTCATGATTACTGAATGAGGTAATTTGAATAATGCATGTATTCTTGTTTGAACAGCAACTGGTGGAAGATATGGTTGTAATACCTCTCCTGTGCTATATCAAAATTGTATTTTAATTCCTTATGGTAGCACCATACTATTTACTTACTGGTTTCTTGCGAGCAGCTGGTAGGAGAATCTGTTTTCTCCTATGACAGATGTTTTGTATGTAAATGTAACCATATACCTTGTTCCAAAATGATAGTGTGGGTAACTCTTGGAAGCTTGCTGGAGTATCTGTTACTTACGTTTAAACTAAATGGATTTTATGACTATTGTTTTGACTTCAAATTTTCAGTGTGTTGAATATTTTCCCTACTGTGCAGTGCACAAGTATGTTCTTGTTCATTATACTTGTGGCAGTTTAGGGATTACTTGTGAAAGAAACAAGTTTAAACTATGTAATTTTGTTCTTACGAACCTTAGGCCTCACACAGATACTCAGTACAAGTACTCAAGTTTGAAAGGCCAGAACTGCCTTATTTAAAACAACAACAACAAACCGGAACAAGAGTGTTACGAATGGTTTTTGTGCTAACTGTATGTTTCTGCTGCGCTAGTAGTATGTAAACTAGTACCTTTTCATGAGGTAGTTTTGCAATTACATCACCATTTGGTGTACTGTAAATGGTAGCATTTCCTAGCTAACCCTTTTATTTATTGCTAGATTTCGTTTTCTTAATACGTGACCCTCTACTACATTTGCCATTTGCACTTCCTATTTGTTATTCAGCTCTGTCTTCTCATTCATATTCCCTTCTCTTTTGACTAACTTCTCCATTGCCCAAAAGTAACTCCATGGGAGGATGCTGAAGCACTAACCAAATATCAACTGAAGGAATTCCTGCTTGAGCTACTTCTGCAAATAGATTGATTTTTTTTTTATTTCTTTGTCTTTGTGAAAGGCAACAAATTATGAGGTAGATGAAAAGGTAGTGCTTTTCATCTGTAATACATAATTCATTGATTCATCTAACTTCTTAGATTTTAGTCCATAAAAATTATAAGAGGTTTGTAGAAAGGAAGATAGCGGTTCCAAGGCTAGAATGTTTTTTTTTCTTTTTTTTTTTTAAAATACCGCTGTCTAGAACGCTACCATTTCAAAACCTCTCTACTTGAAATGTGTAGACTAGTAAATCCAAATCACGTGCAACTCTGTTCAATAGGCTGATCTTTTTCCTTTAACAAGAACCCCACCTCTTAAAGAAAAAATTCCAGAAAATAGCTTTCGTTTGCTTCTTAAGAAAATATGAAGTAGAGACAGAATATACACTGAGTTCTCACTGGATTATTAAAAATATGAAAACTAGGTACTACGTGAATATTGCACTTTAGGCTAACAAACTTGTTGAAAACTTACAATGCTATGGATAGAGTAAGTGAAGTGTTTTTGTCATGGACCTTTAGATGGAAGGGGCATATCTTGAAAACGATAGTATTTTATTCTATGTCTTTGGAGCAAAAATAATTGCAATAAAAATGCATTATGAACTTGAAATGGATTTTGCATTTCAAATATATTTATCCATTTGTATGAATGTATAAGAATCCCCCCAAAAGAAAAAAAGAAATAAGGGAGAAAAGATTATGAAATAAGGAGCTGTTTTTTCTGCTTCTTTGGTAACTGGTACTTAGTCAACTGCATGCTAATTCTTTGATGGCAGGAAAATCTTGAGAACTCAGGTTGAACCCCAAGCCCCTCATTAAGAGGGAATGCTCTTCTGTGGCAAAAAGAAGCTACATTAATTAAAGAGCTTTGAAATAATAATGATTTAGGTATTTGCCAAAGGATTCATAAGGAACTGTTCCAGTTCTGCAGTGTTCTGTAAATCACATTCACAATGCTGCTTTTACGTTCAGGACTAATTACGTAAACCAAAAATATACCCAATTTCTTTGGTAAGAGGGAGGAGCTGGCTTCAGAGTCTTCTGGGATTAATGTGACATTTGAACAGTGCTTCAATTTTGGGTTCCCAGGCTTATTTTTAGTTCCTGAAATCTACAGGAACACTAATGAAAACAGAACCATGATGCCTTATTTCTTTTTTATTCTTGAACGTAGTTCTCTTTTTAACAGTCAGGAATAAAAATGTTGTTTGTAGTGTATCCCTCACTTTCATCTTATAGTGAAAGTTTACATGTAATAAGTAAATCTTTTTTTCTGGATTTATGGTTATGTATCCTATTCTCATTTTTCAGTAGTTCTCTCCATACTTCAAAGTACGATGTGTAGGAACAAAACTAATTGCATATGAATAGATTATTGTTCTTGCTCTCTCACTAGTTTTGTTGAATGAAGAAAATTATTTCCTTTGTATGTTTGGAGCTAGTGAATAGTCAATAAAGCATCTAAGCCTACTTATGCATGCAATTGCAGAAAACTCTCAATCAGTAAATATATTGTCAGATTTTTTCTGCATTACTGGAAGCAGTAAAAGTATTAACACTGCCTATCTCCTAGACAGGATTTTGACTTAGTCTTTATCTGGTGGCCAGTTGGCAAGTAGATTTGTTAGACTGTTTGTGAACCTGTACCTCCTGGAGACTTACGAGAACTTTTCTGCTGATGACCTGAGCAAGTGCCATTTATTTGAAGACTTGTCAACGCAGATTTTTATATCAAAAATAGGAATTATGTTCCCTAGGAAAGTCCATTTTTTTTTCTTTGCTCTTCACATAAATTTAATATATGCAAGCTATTTTTCTTCCTCATTATGGGAGTTGTGGGAGCATCCTACAATATTGAACAGTAAGAAATTGATAGTGTCTTGTCTTGTATTAAACTGATGCAGAGTTTTATGGACTAAAACATTTTACACTTAGCAGTCAGAGTTGCAAGCATTAATTAGTGTATGTATGCAGTTGTACATTGTGTAACTGTTAGATTTGTATAATACCACTGCAGGCAAACTGGTAGCAAAATTTTTGTAAAGGTTTTGTAAAAGGTTAAAATGTTTTATGCTTTAGAGTGGATTAATTTAATGTCTGAAAGCTGTATACTAAGGTTAATAATTGCGCTTATTTGCCGAGACCCATATTTACAATGCTATAAGTGAAATGTGTCTTTAATATATGTCTTTAATAATAAATTTCAAGTATTCTCATAAACTGGAAGTAAGAGCTTTTGGCGGCTCAGCTAGTGTAGCTTAACAACTGTGTGTAAAGGATTAACACCTTTTTGTTTTTATAAAGTTCTTGCCAGTTCTTTGCAAAATTTTCCAGTAAGCAACTGGAATGAATGCTGTCGAGGATAAAAGCATATATTAAATTGTGCTTAGTTTTTGTATAAGCTGCTGTGTTGGCCTCTTTTTAGTTGTGGTCCTCAATTTTTGGTGTCCTGCAAGAATCAAATAACAAATGGATTCTGACAGGGATTTTGGCTGTAGCATAAGCAGCAATTTGAAACATCTGAGTGTTGGAGGGAGATGGGTTGAGGAAGGGAACTCGGCTTCTTACAATTGCAGATTGGCTTATGGCTTGTATAGCCTGGATGCACGACTTGGAAAGAACATAGGTTAATGAGCTGTTAGCTTCTGGAGAAGATGATGTGAGGAAAGAGATGAGTACCTTGCCCAAGCTTTTCCTGAAAATTGTCATTCAGCACTATCTGTTGTTGTTGGTAAGTGTTTGTATTAACAATCTTCCAAGTACATGCTGCAATTCTAGTAGCAGCAGTTGGTCCAGGAATAATTAGCAGTTAATGTCCAAGTTATCACTGACTCACTGTAGGATGTCATATAAACCAGGCGTATCTTCTAGAAGGTGCTCTAGGAAATTACTTTAACAATCTTATGATAAAGTAGTGTTTACTTTGGAAAGGGAAATACTCAAGAAGTTAGGGCTTAGATTTAGGCTGCTTGTGTGTTCCTGTGTTTGATATCATGTCACTTTATTCTCTGAGATTTTGCTACATTAATATGTATGACACAGAACTAAGATTTTGTTAATTTAGGTAAGCTATGCCAGGGGAAAAAAAAAAAAAAAAAGGTTTAAAAAGCAAAGTTATTTTGGTGCCTTTTTTTTTTTGTATTTAAAGTTTTAGAATGATGCAACTTAATCTGTGTTAGGATGTGGCTATTTGGTTAAAGGATTTATTTTTTCTCCTGATACTAGCATAAAACTATTTTTGTTGATAAAAATGCATCTATCATGTGTAGCATTAATGTGGACTGTCTGATTTATTAAGTTCCATACTAATGCCACCTTTTGTCTGAGGGCTTTGACACATACTCTGGGGAGACAAGTATGTGTGTGTATATATATATATATATATATATATACACACATACTTGTGTGTGTATATGCATACTATATATATATATATATATATATATTTATATACATACTTAGTTACTCCATTGAGGGTCTGGGAATAAGTTTGCAAGTTGGACCACAGGATGGTGGACCAATACAAGGTGTAAAAGCCCTCTATGCTCCAGTGTCACCTGTCTGGGCTTTGTTTCCTAGCTTCATAATTACCTGTTGTTTTGGAGGGAATGTTCAAACTTTTCATGTATCTTGGGAGCAACAGGGTTAGTTTGGCTGGTAATAGGTTAGTGTATTAGTTTTTTAGGGTTCAGTAGGAGGCTCAAAGGCTTTTAAATGTTGTTTTTGTTTTCAAATCAGGAGCCAATGAAGTCGAGAGCACCACAGCTACATTTGGAATACAGATTCTACAAACAGCTAGGATCTGGAGGTAAAAAGCAGTGTCATATGTTTTACTGTAATGTAATACAGTATGCATTTTTCACAGTGGTTTGCCCATTTAGGGTTGTGAATCTTATTTAATGAAGTATCCCTAGGTACTTAAAACAGGAAGAAGACCCATAATCAATGGATTAATATATATGTTCTTCTGGTGTTATACAATTTCTGTTCTTTAAAGTGTCTGAAAGCCTCAGACTACTTAATAAACATTAAATATCACACAAACCATACTAAATCATTCAACTAAGCAGTCTTAAAATTTATATAGTGTTTTCTCTTGAAATAATGCTATACATAAACAAATGGCTGATCTAATAATATTTTTATTTAATGTTGATAAAGTACTTAAGTAGCTTTAGTCTTAATTTTACTTCAATTCCATTGATACTATCTGTATGCTGCTTATTATTTTAAGACTCTCAAACTTTTTTTTTTTTTTTTTTAAGTTTAAATGCAGAAGAGACTTGCTCGTTTCATTCCTCTTGGTGTTTTTATACCCAGAAATACCCTTATGATTGTTCCCTCAATTGCCCAGTTTTCACCTTTTCCTACTATAGGTGAGCTATCCCTAGTATTTTTCATGTAATTTTGCACTTTTCACAAAACTGTAGGCACTTAGCAAGAAATGAAGCTTCTTGTACTCAGAGTACAAATCTTCCCTAAATTAGTTATATAACTAGGAAGAATATATGTTGCTTGAAAATGTTCTTGAATTCCTAGAATAGATTTCCATAGGTCATGTAGTTACTTTTTTTCTCCATTTTTAATAATTCTTTTGCAAAATGGGTTATTTTGTTTATATACTTTATTTTTACATGGAAACTATTTTCTTTTCCTGTGAAAGGCTGTTTTTAATTGTGATCTTAAAGTTCTGTTTAGTCTGCAGTAAAGTGCTCTTCAAGCTGAAAAGTGCTCTACAAAAGTCGGGGAATATAAAATAGATATGCTGCTTGTATATTATTGCCTTAAGTGTATGTGTTATGATGAATTTTAATTAAATGCTACTTTTCTTTTTAAAAAATTCAGCATCTTATATTTATTGATACACAGATTGGATGATGTTTCTCTGGTTAAGTAGCTTTCAAAATTTTTTACTCTTGTTTAAAGATCCTCTGCTGGGAAACACTTTCTGAGCCATTTACTTCACATAGGATTCCTTGTTTGATGCCGTAGCACCGGGAACATTTCTTCAGAAAGAACTCCTCATAAGATACGATATTGTCTGTTCCTACTAATAGATGGAAAGTTAAGTTGCAGACTGTCTCAACAAAATCCTGAGTCTTATATGCTTGCTAATCTGAGAAAACTGTCAGGGTACAATGTCTTTTTTTTTTTTTTTTTTTTTTAAAGCTGTTGTAAATTGTTAATGTACACTAGGCTAGCATTCTGAAAGAGCAGATAAATTAAAAGCAGAGATCTTAATCCCTTAGCTGATGAGACAGTCATAGTTACACAGTCTGTTTTAATTCTGATATTATTCAGTCTTCAAAACTCTTTGGGTAGCAACAACTTGATAACCTTTTCAGTTGCCTTATTAAAATGCTCTAAAGGAGAACAAACTCTGTGATTTTTTATATATTGACTGAAGATGAGGAGGACATTGGTGTGAACTTTTCTATTTTTCCACATAACTTTCCAAGTGTTTTTATTACAAAGAGAGAGCCTCCCACATCAAGCCTAGAATCCTTTTAAGCTTCTCTTGAGAACTTGTCTGACTTTCTCAGGCATCCCACTTGAGATTCATTTTAGTGGGTTATGTGGGATGCACCATGAAGAAAGTAATATTCATGCTCCCATATTCCTAGAGAGAAGTTCAAAAACTTGTTTTCTTTTCTTTCTGCAGCACTCTTTTCCTATCTTTGCCAGAAGTGGCCACTTGTGTAGGAAGCCATTCAACCTAAGATACTTCTAGAAGAAAAATTGCAGAATAATGTCTTTTCTATCCCCATGTAATCTGAGGCAGTCTGTTTTAGTTCATTTTTTTGGAATGCATGTTTCAGTCAGGTGTGGGTGTAAGAAATTTTCACACATGAACAGCTGAAAAACATGATGGCGGATATTTGATGGACCAAGTGATAAATCTTTTATTAGTTCTGACTATATAGGCAGTGTTACTTTCTAAGCAGTCATTTTATTTTTGTCAGAGAGTAAATTAGGAAATGTATCTTCATTGTACAAGTGGCATTAGGAGGTATAAAAATAGCTGTCATTGCTAGAAGTCTTAACTGTAGTAATTATGAGCAGATTGGTTTCTCTGATAATAAACTACTCACTGGAGTATCAGTTCTAGTTGTCTGGAGCCTTCTGGTTTCTAAAAGTCTATATTTTCAGGCTTTCATCATGAAGTTTTTTTCTCAGTTTTTTTTATTTATGCAAAACTTTATGTAATTTAGGCGGTAATTTATATTTTAGAGTAGACTGATTTATGTTTTTAATTGTAGTAAATATCCTCCACTTGTTCTCCACATCTGCACATGCATTCATATAAATTAATAGTAAGTGACTACCAAAAATTGGTGTACAGTGAGTGTGAACTGATTTTTCACAAGTAACTGTGGAAAAGGGTATAACATTTTCCTTTCTTTCCCAATTCTGAGAAATGGCCGAGCCATTGTTTCCTGGAGACAGATAATTTCATTTTTCACCAATAAGAACTATGAATTCCACAGGTGATGCTGCAGTCATGGTGACCGTGAAATAACCTGAGGCTTAAGAGGTACTTGTAGCTCCTGTGAAATCACAGTTTATTTGGGTGGTGGCATGGGAAGAAGACATAGATGTGAATTAATAGTTCTGGAAGTGAATAAGGTTATTTTCCTGAAATGCCTTCTTGAAGTCAAATAAACAGTATTATTGGGCAGCCTTTTACCTTGCTTTCTAACAGTTTTTAAACAGAGTAGCTTAGTGTTTCCTCTGATCTTATGAATTCCTCTGGTGGAAAGATTAACATTTTGAAATTCCACATTTTCTTGGTATTCCTTTTATCTCTAGCTAGTATTTACCTGCTGCAGGTCTACTTATTCATATAATATCCATTTTTCTTCCTTTTGTAGTGGATTTTTGACTTAAAGATTAAAAAAATAAATCCTGTGATAAGACTTACTCTTTTTTTTTTCTTTTGTTTCTTGAATGCCAAGAATGGGTAGAAGATGTACTTGGGTGCAAAAAGCATTTTAAGAGGGAGATCTCTTGTGATTCTCCTCCCTGACAAAAAAAAGTCATGGAAAAAATAGGCAATAAATATACGTGTAAAACCAGAAACATTTCAAAACTGTTTATCTTTGGAAAGAATCAGCTTATAAAGGAGGCTAAATCAGCCTCAAATAGGCTTCTTACTGAACACGTCTGTGAACATTCAGTAGAATGTAGGAGTTGCTCAGGAAAAAAAAATCTGTGATCTCTTTCTTAAACAGGAAACATTTTATCTACTTTGGGGCTACTCATGAAATATTTTGGATTATTCAGAGGAATGGATCTAAACTTCCTAAAATAGTTCTTAAATCATTTTAAAGATGTAACTAATTTTGGTCACATTATTATTTACTTTTCATTTTAAGTTTTATGTAGACCAGTAGAGATTTTTCTGAATATTACTTTTCTTTTTTTCTACCGTAACTTTGTTGTTTCGTAGTTGTGGGTAGGAGAGTCTTGCTTGAAGTACATGCTGTGCTCATAAAGTTTGAGATCATTTAATTGTTGGTATGCAGAAATTTCTAGTTAAGTGAATAAGCACCAACAGATGAAATTTGAGGTACCTTGAATTCTAATATAATTTTAGTTAAAATTATTTTTCTTAAAGCCCAGTAAGAAAAGAAAAACAGATACATCAGTTATAGTGCAATACTACAAATAAAACTACAGCTGAGTTCTTATCTGAAGTTACACTAGGACTTTTAGCATGAATAAAGAGCAGTTTTCTATGCTTTCATTTATTTATTTTGTGGTAGTTATCTTTTACACTAAATCTCTCCCTTCATGATAAGAAGGTGAACTTCAGAAAGTCAGCTCTTCTTCATGTTTTGTCTCTAAATAAACTTTACAGACATAGGGTCTGTAATTTAACCACACCCAAACTCAGTGTACTTTCCTATTTGGAAAGACTGAGTCAGAGAAATAAGTAACTGCTGGCTCAGTTCAACTTCTGAGGAGTAAAGTTGAGATTTTTATTTTTGTTGTGGGACTTAATGGTCCTGCATGAGTGAAAACTTCCAAGGAAGGAAGTTTTCCAAGGAAGATGGGTAGGAATTTACAGTACGGTTCAATTTCATCTTAAAATAAAGAGTCTGCATCTGCATATACATTAAAGAAGTTGTTTTGTATGTGTTTAAGAGTGTAAAAACTATTCAACTTCTTACTGATTTTTTTTTTTTTTTTTTTTTTTTTTTTTTTTTTTTTACATCTCTTAAAAAATCTGTAGGCCATTAATTGTAATGGCTGGAAGCCTCTACAAGAGAGTGAGATCTCATACCTATCTGACAAGTAGAACAGAAAGATAGACAGCTGCTGCCACGATAGCAAGCTTCTGTCTGCAGTGCTGCTGATGTACTGAGAACAGTGTTACTACAATACCTGTCTAGAGCAACAAAGAGGAAAGGAGGACCCATTGTTAGATTTTATTTTTTTCATTTGAGATAATTTGTCAAAGAGACAGAGATCTGTTTAGCTCAGGATTATTCTAATTCTGAAATTGCTGTGTTAACATTTCATGCTGAGTCCAATATTGATAATGATATTTTATTTTTCTTAACTTTTGTGCATCTGTTCTTTAGGTGAAGTTTAGTTGACTCTTCAAACTGGCAGTCAGATAATGTTTCTTACAGTGCAACCAAAATATGACACTAGACCAATGAAGGTATAAGAGATAGATTTGTTCTACAGAAAACAATATAGTGTCTTAAGTGGTTTTGGTCACTGTGAAAAGAATCCTAAGTGCTGCATTCTGTATATAACACACTTTTCTACAGATGGATAACAGTAGTCGTGGTAATATTTTCTGCATTAGTAGCTAAAAAATACATATAGTTTTCTGTTCTAAGGTAATGAGAGCCTACCTTAGTTAGACATTAAAAAAAATCATACTACTTGGATGGCTATAATAAAAATGTTACTCTTGGTTGGAGGACATTGCAGAGTGGGTGTAATGTGATTTTCAACAATATAGAAGCCAATAGATCATGTATGTATGTATTGGCTGGTAAAACAATCTTAGTTTAAGAACAGGACTATGTAAGAGAAGCTACAGCCAGGGAAGTAATTTTAGCAAGTTTGTCAACTGACTAGTAGAATCTGCTAACTATTTTGGCAATTGGGCTAAGCTGAGTATTTATTATAGCATTTGGAGCATGTCAGGATTCTCCATGTCGATAACAGGGTTTTGATTTGGGAAAGCATGTCTTTTTTTTTTTTTTTTTTTTGGTGCAGAATACGTTAAACTAAACATTTATTACAAGGTAGTTTCTACACCATTTAATGTTGCTTTGGTAGAGTAGACATTGCAGGTCATAGTTTTTTTTTTTTTTCTTTGTTGAAAAGTTGTTTGCTAAGCTGAAGGCCAAGAGCAAAGCTGGTGTTCAATACTCTTTCCTGTAGGTAAAGACCAAAATATTTATGGTAACCAAAATAAAATTGTTCCTCTAATTTCAGTTCAGACCGACTTGATCATATGGGTCAAAATGAAAGGTTTGAATGTTCAATGCCAACTCTTCAGTTTTTCTTGTACAACCCATTCAATACTTTTCAGGGTATGGAGTGCATGGTTAAGCATCCTTTTAATTTCCAATATCTGCCCATCTTTAATGATGAGTGACTTTTTTCTACTCTTTCACAGTATACTACTAAAAAACCTAATTCAATATGGGAGTGGGTTTCGTGTTGCTACAGATGTCAATCCGTTGATCACTTCTGACTTATTGCTAGGGCCAGCCTACCTTCGTAAGTAAGGGAGGTAGTTTGTTTCTTCCACAGCGTGACGTGACATCTATTACAGTAAAAGGTCATCACGGTGTGGTTTCAGGTGCTGACACCATGTCAGGATGGTATCAGCATCTCTGAGGTGCTCTAACTCCTCCCAACACCATGATGACTCCTGATTCTCAGGGAGCTCGGCCTCATATAAGTTCCCTATGTAAAATTGTCATCACTTGATTATGATTGATGTTCTACTATATAATGAGGAGTTACCTTAGTAATGGTTCTGTTTGATTTTAGTGCTAGAAGTGAATTGTAGCCAGATTAATATGATGATTTCATACGATTTTTGTTCATGAGTTCTTTTTTTAGGTATCACCTAAAATATCCCATTCCATATTTTTTTTAAAATAGTACTTTTTTAGGGGATTGGTACTTGCCATTATTATAATATAACGATAATGGAAGTTAACATGGTTTGAAGCAAATTAAAAAAAAAAAAAAAGTAAAAGACTAGTCCAATGCGATAGACATCCAAATATATTAATGAACTGAATGTTTCCAGTATCTCATTAAAGGAATAGTAATTTACTGGAGTTTCAGATTTTAGGAGTTAAATTCTTTTCTGAAACAAGCACATTGTTTCTAACAATCAGTAACAGCAAAAGTTAAAGACAAAATATCTAGCTGGTAACTGCAGAGTTGGCAATTAACTAAGTTCAGGGTCGTCTTAATTATATACATATACTTTTTTATGACTTCTTGTGTATGAGTCTTTGAGTTATCACAGTTCATAACCTGCCTCTGTATCTTCCTAGCAGACATTCGATGTATACTCAAAGTGATTTTTTTCATAATTCTACATGAACCTTGCTTAGAACTATATTCTTAGGTAAGTAGTAGGAATTTGCTCCTGAACTGAAGACTGATTTTTTTAAAATTCTTTTTGTACTGCTGTCCTACGCTCACTTTTGTTCTATTTTCACTAGGGATGTTAGGCAGAAGAATGAGCAGTAAGCAATTGTACATATTTGTTTCACTTGTATGTGTATATATATATATATGTATTTGCTATCTATATCCATTGATAAAAATACAGATGAGGTGAACTTAGGAAATCATGGTTTGTGCTTAATTAAAAAAATTAAAAGCACTTAAAATTAATCAAATAACGAATCTCCTGAGTGAAGAGGTATCTGCTCGTGGGCACTATTATCTATGTGCTGATGATTATCATGGTTCTGTCAGGAGGTGTTTGTGAAATAACTGACTTGATTCTGAGTTCCATTGCAGCTGGTATACTTGAACAGGAAGTTTGAGCTGCTCAGTTATTAATGTGAATATGAGCGTAATGTGATATTTCTACTTGAGTGAATGAGCTATTGAGAATTGCAAATTTAGATAAGCTGTTTTAAGAACATTTCCAGCAAAACATATAAGGGATTTTTGCTGGCAATTTTTGTGTTTTAGGCAAGTCCATTCTAATATTTAATTTAAGGAAATGTACAGAATTTTTACAATTTATATCTGAAGTATTTTTCCCAAGAATTAGTTCAGGAGATCTGTTAAGAAAGGCAGTTGTGCATATTTAAATTTAGTTTACAAGTGCATGTGTTAATGTTTTTGATAAATGGCAATTACTGACTTTAAGAAGCCCAGCTTCTTATATTACTTCAGAAGTACTGAAGTAATGGTGCTTATATATAATGTCCTTGTTTAGTTCGCTGTTTTGCAGTCATGTGCAGGGATGATTGTGGTTTCCATAGCTATAAAATGCTGAGCTTCCTGAGATTGTATGGCCTTCTGCATATGCTGCTTTGGTTTTCTGTATGCATGCTTTTGTGTATGCTGCTTTGGTTCAACTTGAAAACCATACGCGGCATTATCCTGCAGTTTTGTCATCACTTCTTTCCTGGAGGATTCAGGTCAGATGCTGTAGTCTTAGTTGAGGATTCCTTGTGTTGGTGGGAGGTTGTTGATTTGAATAGTTGACAGTATCAATTCAAATGTGCCATGGAAGACAGCTCTTACTGCGTTTCGTCGATATCTTCAGCTTGGATTATTTCAGTGTCTCTTGAGTTGCTATATATGAAAAGTAAAATTACAAATAAAAGACAGTGAAATATAGGAAACTGAATACAGAATAGTGTGTTCTATAATTGCAATCTTGTATATTTTGCTGTCATGTAGGACTCTGATTTAACTGACAATCTAAGTAATAAGATATAACAGTTCACTTCAGTAGATGTGTTTCTCAACTGGATTTGGAAGAAACTGTAAAATGATATTGATATTAAAATAAAACACTGAAAAGTCACCTGCCCAATAGCTTTACAAATTACAGATATATTTTGTGGTGATATTGAGTTAATGGTCATACATCCCATCAGTAAAAATATTTGAACCCCTCCTTTATAAATACGTGTATTTATAAAATAAGTGTACCACTGTATTAATGTTATGTACATTAAAACATATACAAAATGAGAAATTGAAGGATGAGATACAGCTTAAGTGGTATTTAATATATATATTGTATGCAATCTTGCTCTTTAAAAAAAATTACTGCTTCTTAGTGAGAGTTATGTGCTTGAATATACTTCATTCAAAAAAAAAACAACCTCTTGTTTTTATACTTTATGATACAGTGATTTGAACATCTGGCTCAAGGCTTGGTTTGGGTTGGTTTTAATGACTATCACAGGTGGAAAATGTTCCTCACAAAGATAGGTGGATCCAAATGGAAGAAATGCATCTCTGGCTTTGCTTACTAAATTGTGGTGCTTGTTTTTAATCCCATTCACTACTTATTCTGCTTTTTATATTCCGCTATTTTCCATTTTTCCATATGTTAATCACATGTTCTTGAAAACTAATCAGAAGATACTAAATTTTCATATTTTAGCAAATAGGTTCAAAATGCACTGAAACTTATTGGGGGATTTATGAACTGGTTAGAAAATTCTGTTTCCAGCTGTAAGTGTAAAATAGTTTGCAAGAGATTTTTTTCTAGGTCACATTGCATTGTTTTGCTCAATGAAATCACTTAACAATGGAAAAATTTTCCAAACATCAGTTTATAAAATGCCATCTCCATAGCACAAATTTCTTTTGAAAAATCAGTTATGTTCTCACTCACTGTTTAAAATGTCACCTTCACCCTTATGTGACATCCTGTTTTTTGAACAATCTGTGAAGTAGCCTACTACTGGCAGCCACCTGTCTTCACAGAGGAGGTCAACATACTTGGAAGTCTTGTCTTTTTGTTAAAGAAAAATGTGCAACTCCTCTTTTAAGTTCAACTTCTTGAAGACCTTTGTCACAAGATAATCACTAAGTAGAAGATTTTTCATGGTCAAGCACCTGTTTAAGCAACGGTTATACTGACAATTTTTCCATAAAATGTGTTCTTTATTGTCATTTAGTGTTGAGAGTATGTCAACTCCAGTATGTCTTTCTGGTAGATTCAGAAAAAGTTCTGTGTATGTTGTTATCAAAGTATAACCTAACAAACACCATAAGCTGAGATGTATTTGAAACATGTGTGCTGTCATCCACCTGTATGCCGAACCTTCCACACTGACTAATTTGTCCTAATAGTTGTTAGCTTGAATCTTCAGCAATATGTTTTTGTCTTCTGATGGTACTTGCTGACAAAGGAATTCACTTCAGTTTGATACCATATTTTTCTTCATGCATTATTTTCAACCATTTTTACCACAGGAGGAAGATCAAGTGTTTGCTCAGTGGATTGTGGCTTTTTGTGTCTTGCTATTAAGTGAGAAAATTCAAAAGACACTGCCAAAGATTTGTCATAAAATTTAGTGAACTGATTTAAAGGTTGTGGATTCAACAACACATGATTTGAAATGCTACTGAAAATAATTGTAGGGGCTTGTTTTCATGTTTTGGATGCTTAGTTTTCAAGCTTTTTTCAAAAATGTTTTTTTTTTTTTAAATGTTTTGCTAACTGCAATTCCTTCATACTATCTCTAGCTAATATATCAAAGCATAATAAACACTCAGGGTGAGGTTCTTTGTTGATAAGAGGGGATGTAAATCCATATTTCAAATAGTTTTCTTGATAGTTCCCATTTCTGGTCATTTTTTTTTTCTTTGAAAAGATTATCACTGTTTATAATGTGGCAGATGAAGAGCTTATACTACAGTAAAGTGTCTTCTGTGCCTTGTTCTTGTTTGCTCATCTTTGCATCATACGTGATATTTTCAGTCTGTGGTTTCTTTGCAGGAGTCTTTTGATACCACGCCTCCATTTTGTGAGGGGTAGGTTAGTTAAAACTAGACAATATAGTCTATAAATCCATTGAACTGGGCACACGTAAACAGCAGCACACTGTGATATGCTGAAAACAGGTGAAGGAACAAGGATAATACAGTTGTCGTCTCTGTGTCTCGATGTTTCTTTGATCATCTTCATGATCTTCCTATGGGCTTGCTCTAAGTCTATGTCCTTCTGCTGGGGGCCCCAGAGCTGAACACAGTGCTCCAGGTGAATTGATTCTGAGATTCTCTAGATGATTCTGTGATTTCCATCAACCACCATCCACAAGTCCTTCTCAGAGCTGGTTGCAATCTATTCTCCACCCACAATGTATTTGTGCTTGGGATTGCTCTGACCTAGTGCAGGACACTGCCCTTGGCCTTTCTGAGTCTCATGAGGTTTGCACAGGCACACCTGTCAAGCCTGTCCGGGTCCCTCTAGATGGCATCCCTTCCCTCCAGTGTGTTGACACCAAGCTTTGTGGTGTGGTCATCAGCAAACTTGCTGAGGTTGCACTGAATCCTACTGTCTGTGTAGCTGACAAAGATGTTAAACAGCACCAGCACCAATACTGACTCCTAAGGACCACCACTTGTCCCTGATCTCCACCTGGACTTTGACCTGTTGACTGTGGCTACTTGTGTGTCCATCCAGCCAATTCCTTACCCATCAAGTGGTCCATCTGTCACATCCGTGTCTCCAGATTAGAGACAAGGATATCATGCAGGACAGTGTCAAATGCTTTGCACAAGTCCAGATAGATGATGTCAGTTGGTCTTCCCCTATCCAGCAATGCTGTAACTACATCATAGGAGGCCACGAGGTTTGCCCAACATGATCTGCCCTTAGTGTATTCATGTTGGCTGTCACCAGTCACCTCTTTATTTTCCATGTGCACAGTTTCTGGGAGGATCTGCTCCATGATCTTGCCAGGCACAGAGGTGAGACTGACTGTCCTGTAGATCCCCAGGTCTTCCTTTTCCCCCCTTAAAAGGGGGATTATGTTTCTCCTCATCCAGTCAGTGTGAACTTCACCAGACTGCCCCAACTTCTCGAATGTGATGGATAGTAGCTTAGCACCTTCATCTGCCAGTTCCTTCAGGACCTGTGGCTATATCTCATCAAGCACCGTGGACTTCTCTTGTAAGGACCATTAGGTTCCTCAGCTGGTCTTGAACCTGATCTTTTCCTAGAATGCGAAGTTATTCTTTCTCCCAGTCCCTGACTTTGCCTTTTGGGACCTGGGCTATGTGGCTATAGCGCTTGCCAGTGAAGACTGATGCAAAAATGTCGCTGAGTACCTCAACCTTCTCCATATCCCAAGTAAACAGGTTTCCTTCCAGATAGGGCTCACAATTTCCCTAGTTTTCCTTTTATCACAGAGGTACCTATGGAAGCCTTATTCCCCATGATGTCCCTAGCCTAATGTAATTCTAATGGGGCTTTAGCAGTCATAACCTATCCCTGGCTTCTCAGATGATTTCTCTATACCTCTCAGGCTACCTGTCCATGCTTCCATCCTCTGTAGGCCTTCTTTTTCTGTTTGAGTTTTGCTAGGAGCAGCTTGTTCCTCGATGCAGGCCTCCTGATGTTTTTGCCTGAATTTGTTGGAATATTGGCAGTGCCTCCTGAGCTTGGAGGAGGTGATCCTTGAATATTAACCAGCTGTCTTGGGCCCCTTTTCCCTCCAGGGCTTTGTCCAATGGTATTCTACCAAGAATGCGTGGTGAGGCCGAAGTCTGCTCTCTCAAAGTCCAGGGTAGCATGGTTTTATAAAATATGAATTATTTTGGAAATATGTCATACTCTGTAATTTATATGGTATTGTGTAGCATATAATACATGAAATATAATATGTTCTATAACCTTCTACATAAATAAATTAAATAATTTCCGGATAGCTATTATATTAACAAAAATGTAATATACTTTAAGTGTGGCAAAATTGCTTGGAAAATTATAATACTTTAAATCTTACGAAAATATACGGAATAAGTGAGGTTTTATGGTATTGCAGCTAACAGCTAAAGCTTATTAATAAAAACAATGATGCAGTAAACAGGCCAACCCACTACAGTTATGACTATTTTTTATTCAAATATAACAGTAATTTTTTTTATTGTTTTTTTGAACCATAAGAAATAACGTGGTTATTAAGGTAGGAAGAAGGCATTACATTATTCTTTTGCAGCTGTTCCCCATGGTAGGAGTTTAAGTGTTTTCTTGAGTGATCACTTCTTTACAGGAATAAAAATATTTCATTTTAAGCTAAGTCTTGCAATTGCTAATCAATTTTCAGAAGTTATTTTAAGAAATCGGTGTTTTTTGTGTAGTTCGGATGCTGTCTGGGTTAATTTTTTTCTAACTCACCTTATTATTCATGAAGTTTTATATAAGAAAGCTTTCATTTAAATCTTTATTGTAGAAAAACAAAACAAATAAAACAGATGCTCTTCATTAGTAGCATGTTACTTGTACATGTACCTGACTTCTTCTGGTGATCTGGAGAAATGATGGAATAATATCATATAATGATGGAATGATGTTAGGTTATTGGTTTTTAAGCAAATGCAAGGTCTAATCTGATAAAATCTTATAGTCCCTTGGGCTGTTAATATGAAATAATTTTATAAGCATGGGGGATTTTAGGCATAAGACTGTGTTTTTATATTGCAGAGTTAGTAACTTAATACATTTAAGCACTACAGTTTTTAGGTATTCTATATCTTTGTTTAGTCAGAAGGTCTGGTATTGTAGGTAATACAAATACTGGTCTTGTCATGTTAAATAAATGATATGATTTGGTAGAATAAATGTTCTAAGGGTGTTTTTGACCTGCCCTCACTCATTTCTGAAATTGGCAACTCTGCCTCCAAATCTGGAAATTCTGCTCAATGAATTTCTTTCTACAACTCTTTTTTTCTTCCACCTGTATTCACAAAAGCCAGTTCTAGAAATCTAGATGAAGCCCAAAAATCTTCTGACTTCCATATTTTTATATGGAAGTTCTTTTAATGTTTTAAAATGCTCTAAACAGACAGAGCAAATACAGCACTAATAGAGGAGAATTCTGTAGTTCATATCTTTAAACATGAAGATACAAGAGCAGAGGTTCCTGGAACATGTCTCAGAGCATCACGAATGTTCTCCTTTCTTCTTAATTACTGTTCCTTTTCAACCTGTCAGTGCGCAGTTGTTTGTTTTTTTTGGACTTATTTCTGTACATCTGTTGGATAACACAGTTCACTGCTGCATAGTCATCCACATTTCCATGTGCAATTCCACAATACCACAAAGTGGAGTTAGAAAACTCGACTACTAGAGATACCTAGAGTTATGATATCTTTTTCTGTACAGACAGCTTTTCTGAGCCATTATTTGATGATTAGGGATGATCTTTTAAAAATCTATCTTTGTTGTACCATGTTTTCATGTAGTGTGCAATGTGGTTTATGTTCCTTCTGTAGTAGGAATGAGCTGTTATTGCAAACTCTTTCTGGAATGGGTATGATAATGTGTGTTAAGTATATCGGGTATAGTTATGATTAAAAATAAATAAATGGAAGGTGTACTGGTTAGTTGGTAGGGGTTATGCTTTCATTGTTATCACTTGCAGGAAAAGATATCACGGAAAATGGTATTAGAAAGTGCTGCATTTGTTTGCTTTTAGTTTTGCTTAAATATAAGGGTGTTGATTTTGTACACATCTATACATCTGTGGCTTGAGTGTAAATTAGCACTGGACTAAGGTATGGAAAATGTGAGATCACCGAATAATTTAGGTTGTAAGAGACCTCCCAGGATCACCGAGTCCAACCTCTGACCTAACGCTAACAAGTCCTCCACTAAACCATATCCCTAAGCTCTACATCTAAACATCTTTTAAAGACCTCCAGGGATGGTGACTCAACCACTTCCTTGGGCAGCCTATTCTAGTGACTAACAACCCTTTCAGTAAAGAAGTTCTTCCTAATATCCAACCTAAACCTCCCCTGGCGCAACTTTAGCCCATTCCCCCTCGTCCTGTCACCAGGCACGTGGGAGAACAGACCAACCGCCACCTGGCTACAGCCTCCTTTGAGGTACCTGTAGAGTGCAATAAGGTCGCCCCTGAGCCTCCTCTTGTCCAGGCTGAACAACCCCATCTCCCTCAGCTGCTCCTCGTAAGACTTGTTCTCCAGACCCTTCACCAGCTTCGTAGCCCTTCTCTGGACTCGCTCAAGCACCTCCATGTCCTTCTTGCAGTGAGGGGCCTAAAACTGAACACAGTACTCAAGGTGCGGCCTCACCACAAGCGAGTACAGGGGGACAATCACTTCCCTGGACCTGCTGGCCACGCTGTTTCTGATGCAAGCCAGGATGCTGTTGGCCTTCTTGGCCACCTGAGCACACTGCTGGCTCGTAGTCAGCTGATTGTCAACCAATACTCCCAGGTCCTTCTCTGCCAGGTAGCTGTCTAACCACACATCTCCCAGCCTGTAGCTGCACTTGGGGTTGTTGTGCCCCAGGTGCAGGACCCGGCACTTGGCCTTGTTGAACTTCATACCGTTGGCCTCAGCCCATCAATCCAACCTATCCAGATCCTCCTGCAGAGCCTTCCTACCCTTGAGCAGATTGACACACACACCTAACTTGGTGTTGTCTGCAAACTTACTGGGGGTGCACTCAATCCCCTCATCCGGATCATCAATGCAGAGAACTGGCCCCAGCCCTGGGGGGGACTCCACTAGTGACCGGCCTCCAACTGGATTTGACTCCATTCACCACGACTCTTTGGGCCTCTCTACCCAGCCAGTTTCTAACCCAATGAAGCGTACACTAGTCCAAGCCATGAGCAGCCTGAGGAGAATGCTGTGGGGGACAGTGTCAAATGCCTTACTGAAGTCAAGGTAGACTACATCCACAGCCTTTCCCTCATCCACTAAGCATATCACTTTGTCATTGAAGATGTACTTCAAAGTACACCCAATGTTAAGAGTGTTTTCATATATAAAATTCCATTTTATCTTCAGAGGAGAAAGACAATATCTAATGTTTGGAACATTCTGCAAATGGATATGGCTGATATATAGTACAGGATTGTAATAATAGAGACCATAGAAAAGCTTACGTGAAAGGAAAAGCATACAGTCCTTTCATGTACTTTTTACGACAGGCAAATTAGCAAAATGTATTCTTGAAAAGTTTTGTGTCACTGTTTTTACTTTTGTATCAGGAAAATTTTAGGGCCTATTTATCAGGAAATAAGGCATCAGGATGCCAGTTCACATTTTAGACTGCGTTTAATCCATAGTTTAAGTATTAATGTGCTTTTCTGTGGTACTGCAAATGGAAATGACTTGATTGTTTCTAAAGTGAACTAAAACAAGTGGTTAAGAATTCTTAGTTTTAAATTCAAGAGTAGCTTAAATATAGTCACTTATTTATATGCAAGATTTAAAAACAAATGCAGCTTTAACAATAAATTAGCCTTTTGCCCCTCTCAATAGGTTTATTTCATACTTACACAGTATTTAAGAGATTCTTAGTGGAAAGTGCAGTGAGATATTTATGCTTAAATATGTTTTGTCTGGAAATGTATGATGTTTTGTTTTGAACTTGCTCTTTATTTTAACAAGAATCAAATTAAAAAAATACACAACTGCAGGTTTAAAACTTTATTTCTTACCATTAACTTTTAAAATGTGAAATTCTGTTTTTATTCAAAGATATTTTTCTGGTAAATCATTTCAATGATTTAACGGTGTAGGAGTTAGTGGTTCATTTCTGGACACCATGAATTCAATTTTCAAAAGAATTAAAAAAATGAAGGGGAGTATTTGATGGAATACTTTAGAAGTGGAATCAGTGTGAATTGTTTTATCGTGAGACTTAAAGAAAACTCCTTGAGAGACTTAAGAAAACCCCCTTTTGTCATCGTTTCTTATGAGTACATTAAGGAAACACAGCTGTCCTTCGTACAGTTTAATTAATAGATCTCAGTGTACCCCACATTTTATTAGAAATCTAGATTAAAAAAACAAATGAAGACTTCGACTTGGTGGTGTTTAGGTTTGTAATGAACCAACTCAGATTTAAGAAAAATGTTTTCTATTATATGCCATTTATACAGAAACCAAAAGTAATCAAGGAAGAGAAGACAGTGCAAATTTAAGTAGAAAATGCTTATGTTTCATCATAGGGTTGGAAGGGACCTTAAAGACCATCCAATACTAATCCCTTGCCATGGGCAGGGACACCTCCCGCCAGCCCAGACTGCTCAAAGTCCAATCCAACCTGGCCTTGAACACTTCAAGGGATGGGGCATCCTGGTCCAGTGCCTCACCACCAAGAATTTATTCCTTACATCTTATCTAAACCTACCCTCTTTTAGTTTAAAGCCATTCCCCTTGTCCTATCACTATAATCCTGCGCAAAAAGTCACTCTCCATTTTTTTTGTAAGCCTCTTTTAGGTATTGAATGGCTGCAATGAGATCTCCCCAGAGCCATATCACCTCCAGTTCTCTCAGGTTTTTTCGTAGGTGAGGTGCTCCAGCCCCCTGATCATCTCTGTAGCTCTCTTTTGGACTCATTCCAACAGGTCCACATCCTTCTTGTGCTGGGGGCCCCATACCTGCATGCAGCACTATAGGTGGGGCCCCTAAGTGCAGAGGGGAACAATCCCCTCCCTCAGCTTGCTGGCTGCTCCTGTTTTGATGTAGCCCAGGATGCAGTTTGCCTTCTAGTTTGCAAGTTTGTGCTGCTAGCGCATATTTGAAAACTATTAATGCTAACAAGCGATGACTACAACAGTTTATTATCTATGGCATTTCTATTTTGATAATGCATCTGAAACTTGACTTCATGGCTCATGAAGCTTAAAGATTCATTAATCTCTTTTGAATTTTTAAATGGTTAATATAAAGCAGTTTATTCCTGAATGTTGATTTATCTCCTGAATATAGCCTTAATGTAAAAATTTTAATGTAAAAAAACGTTTTTTTTTTTTTTTTTTTAAATGAATTTATTTAAAAGCTCTCAATACCTTTAAAAAAAACCATTTTGATTTACTTTTAAAAAAAACCAACAGATTTTTTTCATTTTCTGTAAAAGGTTGTAAATTTTTCATAAATCAAACACAATATTCTTAAGACATTTAATACTACTGATACTATTTTCACTACTCCTGTTTTACCTTTTACTTCTATCTTTTACAAGGTTTTGTTGTTGCTTTTTTGTGAAATATGTATTTTTTTACTTAAGATTATCTTGAAGTCAGGTAGGAATTTTAGTGTTGTGCTCATTAACGTTATTTAACCCCTTATAATTGTATCTCTCTTCTACAGATGGACTACCTCAGATCTACTATTTTGGCCCATGTGGCAAATATAATGCTATGGTGCTAGAACTGCTTGGACCTAGTCTGGAAGACTTATTTGACTTGTGTGATAGGAAGTTTTCTCTTAAAACTGTTCTTATGATAGCCATACAGTTGGTAAGTAGAACAGATTTGAATTTGAATGTTCATTAGAGTAACTTAGTCTTCAGTGGATTAAATACTCTTTTCACTTTAAAGACTTTTGCTTAGCATGTTTTAAATTGGTATTTATGGCTGTGATACAATTTTAGCAGGACAATTGACTTTATGTCAGTTTCACTTGCTTTGTTCTAATTTTTCAAAAATCACTGCATGAATGTATTATCATTGTCTTCTGAATCTCTTACCTAATGACAACCTGAAATCATGGATTTTAGTTTGACATAGACATTTAAAAATGACATCTTCTTGAAATATAAATAATTGTAATTATGAAAGGAGATGGAAGCTAGGATTCCTAAATAGCATAAATATTTAACCTGCGCTTTCTCAGGAAACAAAGAGAAAAAATAAAACTCCAGAAATATTAAAATATAACAAAGTTATTCAGTGAAAAAATTGTCAGATTTTTTGAAGCATTTTGTGATTTGGTTTCCAGTAGGACAAGTGTATGTGATGGAAGGAAGAAACAAGGCATTGCATGTTTGCCTTGGTATAATGTGCTTTAAGTAAATCTTTCTGAAATGTTAAAGGTATTGAGTCTCCAACTCTATAAAGATATATTGATGTTGGGGCTATATGTATATTGCTGGAATTCCAGCACTTCTCTTCTACTGGCATAAAGGTTTTATTCCTTTAATATATAGTAGATCTACATGGAACTTGTTTTCTCACTGTTGCAGTAACATAATTTCTGGTTAATGCAAACTATTCATTAAGACTATGCCTAGTAACATGCACAGAATATACCTAGTGTCAGCTGTTCTTAAAGATCAACTCCTACTATATAATGATTCATGTCTAATGTCTGGTTTCCTATACATGATTTGGTGTATCTACTAAGGGCATGTGTACAGTTTTCATTGACAGGATGGTACTGTATTAAGACCAGTAGCTGTTTGGGGTGACTTCTTCTAAATATAACGCAAATGTAAGATGTTTAGCTTCTACCACATGTTCATGTGGCAACCTGAAGCTTAAACTAAACTTTGTCATTTTTTCGTTTTATTAAAGATTTCTCGTATGGAATATGTCCATTCAAAGAACTTGATATACAGAGATGTTAAGCCTGAAAACTTCTTAATAGGACAACCTGGAAACAAAACCCAGCAAATTATTCATATTATAGACTTTGGTTTGGCAAAGGAGTATATAGATCCAGAAACGAAGCAGCACATACCATATCAAGAACACAAGAGCCTTACAGGAACAGCTAGATACATGAGTATAAATACACATTTAGGAAAAGGTACGTGTGCTTTTAAGTGTAGAAACAAGAATTAGCAGCTGTCATTTGTGTGAAATCATCTTTTCAAGTTCTAATTTTTCTCTACAGTGTGAAGTTTAAAGTACTGTTCAAAATTAGTTTGGACTTGCTAAAATGCTATTTATGGAAATAAGGTTCTCTATTGATCATGATTGTGTCTCAGCAAACATTTATCTTATTTTTGTTAGTTATCCGGAAGAAGAGGTGTATCTTTATATTGTAACATCTTCACATTAGAAGTATGCTATGGGGAAAATAAAGGTAGATATTGTTGAGAAAGATATCCAGGTTAATAGATTGCATTGATATGGGTTTTCTATGCTGCCTTGCCAGGTTTTTTGCTCCCTTTGAAATGGAATAATAGTGGAATATTAGTATAGGAATATTAGGAATATTAGCCTAGTGGAATAACAGTAGTTTCCATTTTCATGCAGACTTGTTGATTTTTTTTAATGACTATACAGCTAATGAGGCTTTGTCAGAGTAGCTAAATGTTATGCTTGTTATGCAAATGGGATGGACTAAGGAACCACAGAACCACAGAACTGTAGGGGTTAGAAGGGACCTCGAAAGATCATCGGGTCCAACCCCCCTGCAAAGCAGGTTCCTCAGAGCAGGCTGCCCAGGTAGGCGTCCAGACGGGCCTTGAATATGTCCAGAGAAGGAGACTCCACAACCTCCCTAGGCAGCCTGTTCCAGTGCTCCATCACCCTCACTGCGAAGAAGTTATTTCGCGTGTCAGTGCGGAAGGAAATTACAGGATATATATATAGAGAGAAATAATTTTCATTGAAGGAATAAATTTACATGGAAGAAGGTGCATGAGCATACAAGAGAGTCCTTCTTTTGTCCCATGGCAGGGTCACCTCCCACCAGACCAGTTGTGCAGAAGATTTCTAGTGACAGTAGGGCTGACATCTTTGAATTTGTATAAACCAGTAGCATATAATTGCATGGTAAATAGGTTGCTGTTTGAATTGGTCAGAAAGACTGTTGCACAGTTCTTATAGTTCATGTCAATATGATAAATGTGATACTGTTCATGTTTTTCTTAGATTGATAGAGGGATTTAATCAATAAAATCTGAAAATATCAGTTAGCAGCCATAGCTGAGGAAATGATGGTAGATGTTTTGTAGGAGTTTGATTTTTGACTTCTTTTATAACACTGTCACAATAGATTCCCTTAATAACAGTTGTAGGCACATATATTGAGCCTTTATATCTTTCTTCAAAATAGGATGAAATGAGTTACCTTATCTATAGGCAAATTTTTAATTTAATCAGTATGTTCCACCTGTTTATGCTTTTCTCTTGGTTCCTGCCTCAGTCTCAACATAAATTAGAAAGATCTTTCTAAATTTCTCAGCTACTTATCTGGCTTCCATGAAAACATAGAGAAAGAATATATATATTCCTTGTTCAGTATATCTTATGGCAAATATAAACCAGTATTTACAAAATGTCATTCAACATCACTTTAGGGTAGTAAACTTCTGAATTTTGCTCTATCTCTGGGCAAGTTAAAGAATGTGGAGCTTTTTCAATTAAACAAAAAGAACAAATCTTCAGAACAGGAGAGAGGAGGGCTTAAGTAGGTGATGATGGAAAGATACTTTTCTATGGTGACAATTCAAAAAGGTATTGATTTTAAAATGCTAAACATTACTATATAATTCAAAACATTTCAGATGTTTAACCTGACTTATATCTGTGCATTCTTCACAAACAAAGCTGAAAGATTTAATTTATGATGTGCAAAAAAACAGTAGATCTTGGATTTTCCCTCAAAATTCCTAAATAGCCTTAATTTTAATAAGGGAGAAGGAAGCAGGTACGTGTATAGCTATGGTGTATGTTCATGTGTAAGATTGACAGTGCGTGTAAGGTCCCCAGACTATTAGAAGGGTTTATTATTATTATTCATGGAAAGGTTTGGGTTGGAAGGGACCTTAAAACCTATCCAGTTCAAACCCCCCTGCTATGGGCAGGGATACCTCCCACCAGACCAGGTTGCCCAAACCCCTATGCAACCTGGCCTTGAACACTTCGAGGGATGGGGTATCCACAGCTTCTCTAGGTAACCTGCTCCAGCGCCTCACCACCTTCATGGTGAAGAGTTTGTTCCTAATATCTAATCTAGATCTATGTGCTTTTAATTTAAAATGATTTTCACCTGTCACTGCACTCCCTGATAAAGAGTCCCTCCCCATATTTCTTATAAGCCCCTTTTAAGTAGTGGAAGGCTTCTAGTAGCATTAGACAATGGATGAACGGCCACCCCACTCATATCTGGTAAGAGTTATGATTGGGTACTTTTTGTCTACATTGAAATAACTTACTACACACCTACATACTGCACGTTTTAGAGAAACAGAAGCACTGTTTAATGTGTAGCTGTCTTGTATTGTAATCCTGATTTTGGAGATAGCCTTTTTTAGATTTTAAAATCTCACTGGCAGTCCCATGGTCTGGGAACATCTTCACAGGGTGGCTAACTTCTTTAAATACATGTTCTAGGGGGAGTTTTTAAGAGTAGGCTAACTGATAATTGCTTCCCTTTTTAAAGGTGGGAGATCGTGCACCTCTGACCATCTTTTCATTTTCTGTGGGGTTGCTTCTGTAGTCAGAATGGGATTAATTAAAGTAAAACGCATTTGAGATAATTTCTGCTAGGCGTATGAAGCACTGGTGTAATTCTTGGTATTTATACATCAGGAATGCATGAGTTCAAAGAATGTTGTTTGTCAAATATATTTAATTTATATTATATAGCCTTGTCTTGTGAGAAGCAATTGAGACTTTTGGCTCTGAGTATCGTGGAATGTATCTTGCTTGGCTGAGCTTAGCAAGTGCGTTTATGTTTAAAGGAACAGTGAAATAACTAGTCTGCCTTTCTGTTCTAAGACTGAAGTTTTTGTATGTTAAGTTAATGAACATACCGGTTTTAACTGTCACTTTGTAGTTGAATAGATGAAATGAAACAGTTGAGAACTTTTGCTGGCAAGGAGGGATTTTTTTGTCAGTCTCCCAGATTTCATTTTCTGATAATACAAACTTCAGCAACTCCTTCACAAGACTGACATGAACAAAATGTGCACTTTTGCATGTTAATTGTCTGAAAAAGCAATCTACAGATTTAAAAATAAAAATTACTGGCTTTAGAGATCTTGTTCACATTTGCCATAGCATCATGGCCGCTGTGGTTCCTTTAGTCGTTATGGAAGTGTCTGCCAACCCTTGGCAAGAAAAGAAAGAATCCAGTAGGGATTCCAGTAGAAGAATTCCAGCAGAAGAATTCCAGTAGGAATTCAAGTAGGGATTCCAATCATAGAATGGTTAGTGTTGGGAGCTCTGGAGGTCATTTGGTCCAATTGCTTGTTCAGGCAGGGCCACCTAGAGCTGAGGACCATGTCCAAACAGCTTTTCAGTATCTCCAGTGGTGAAGGCTCTCTCAAGGCAACCTGATCATGCTTTATTTGATATTTATTAGAGGTAATGGTCATTAGTTTATTCTCATATTTTATCTTGTTATGGCATGCCAGTCGTGTAAAAATAAGATTTTTTTTTTCCTACTTAAATTATTTCCACAAAGTTATTGAAATAATTTCTGAAAACTGGCCTACTAAAACAATTTTTGACCTTTTTCCAACTTATGAAAAGGAGTACAATATGCCAGCTTTATTTCAGCAAATACTTCGGTGTTTGAAAATGGAAAAAAAAAAAAACTATTCTAATGATACAGCAGTATTTACTAAAGTGCTATGATATTTTCTGTTTTCACAATAATGATGAATTTGTTGCTACTCCAGGTCTTGTCAGTGTTGATGTCAGTGGGTTTTGAACTGCTTGATCAGAAGCAGTCTCTTAATTAAAACAGATAGAATAGCATATCCCTAGTATATACATACAGTGAAAGCCCACCCACTCATGCGTTGAAAAAAGCGTGGTACATGAAACGACCCTCAAGTCTGCATGCGTTCACATAGTAATTGGTTGCATATGAAGTAACTGAACTATTGTAAGCTTCTCATGTGCTAGATTTACTATTGTTCGCAAGGTAAAGACTTCAAAAATGTCAATGTTTTTAAACCATATTAGAGCCAAAGAGCTTTAAGATAAGTTGCAATATTTTTTTTCATAAAAAATTCAGTTATCTTTTTTCTCAAAATGTGCATTAGGTCAAATGTTTCTAGTGGCTTTGTACTATAATGGAAGTATATGGGAGCTAAAAATCTCCGTCTGTAAGAGTCCTATGATCTTTTTGTATCTGCTGGAAATCTACATTGGTAATTGGGTGATTTCCCTATATTCAGAAAAATAGTGTACTGGATTGCTGTTTTAATTTATTGGTTAAAGGCAGTGTGGTCAAATGAAGTGTTTATTGCAATAAAATGGGTACATCTAATGGTGCCTGGGGAATGACAAATATCCTTGGTTAAATTGGTCTTTTCCTGGTAGTGCTTGATTATTGAAGAGGCAGAGGTTAGTTTTTTTACTATGTCTGAGACACCTGGGAATGAAACAGCTTTGCTCTGTAATGCTAACTGAAAGGCCAAATGAAGAAATTAACAGTAATTTAACAGCAATTATCTTCGGGGAAAAAAAAATGCAACAAAAACAGGAGCAACAGCAACAAAACAAAGAACACCTCTCCTTCAAGCCCCCCTACCCTTCACTGGTAGGTCCACTTTGTGGTCAAAGCTGTCATATATTCTAGATTTAAAATACATTTTCTTAGGACCAGTCTTTTCTGTAATCTAAATCAGCAAAAATATTTGTAGATTGGATCAATGCTAGTGCATTTCTTAAAGTAGTTTTGTTCACAGTAAATGTCTGTACTAGCTTGCATTCTAAAGCTTTTTCATAAACTTGAAGAAAAAAATATCTTCTGCAGTTAAGGGGCCATAGCCTTTCAGGGCCTAGCAACTCTCAGTTGTCGCTGAGTCAGTGGGGCAGAATGAAATCTTTTTCCAGACCTAGTACCCACACCTAAAAGATCGACTAGTCCTCATCAGTGTATCATTGCTGAACCTCAGGGGCAGGGTTGTAGAGAGGGAGGCCTAGGAGTTAGTGAGGCTCAAGAATTGATCTTGCATAGATACAGCAGGTGAAATTTCCATAACCTATATGGGGTCAATACAAAGCAGTATGTCTGGCAAGCAGAACCAGGGTTAGTGAAGTATTCTGCTATGAAAGAGAAGGAGAGTGAACCATGTGGCTTTTGAACAGCAAGAGAGGTTGAAGGTTTTGTTGGTTGTTTGCTTTTATGCCCGGATTTTTACTCCTAATTTTTCATAATGAAAATGCACTTCTTTGATTTTCGATACATTAATTGCTTTTGTAGCCGATTTAGTAGAACAACTTCAAAGCTGTATTCTGAGCAGGTATCAGAGCTGTGTTGTCACAGTAAATCGGTATGTTCAAAGTGAATTATAACAGATATTAAATGATATTGCTCAAAATAAGTATCTCTGAAATACAAAAAATACTAAAATTTGTGGTTCTTTGATCTCAGTTTAATTTTGGATAAGGGTAAAAAGTAATATGAGATGAAGAACTTTTTCTGTGTAAGGAAAACCTGGAAATCTACAATTATATGAAACAGTGCTTCTAATACAAAATTATTTGAGATTCTAATTGTCCAAGATTCAGACTTAACAAATGCTAAATAATTTTTTTTTTGGCTCGCATAAAGGTATAGCTGAAAACAGCTTGCTTAAAGCCCACATTATTCTTAATGCAACAACATGGCATACAATGTGCTTATTATAAAGTTGGCAGAACTTCATTTTTAAATATAATGATTTTGTTCATGAAGGGATGCTTTTCTTTCCCTCAAATTATGCTATTTTGTGGAATCATATTATTTTGAACAAGATTAGAAACTCTGATAAATTTCAAATCTGCAGGATTTGACTCTACCTACAGGACGTGTAGGTATGTCACTTGCCATCTGCTTAGTGATTATAGTAAAGAGCCTGAGTATTGCACAGTCTCATGCAGTCGTTCCTGGCAGCTAAAACCATGTTTTCTCATCCAAACAGATAGTAAGTTTCTGCTGTTTCAGCATTCCTCTAGCAAGCAGTAAAACTTTCTTTGGAGGGGGAGTATGGTGTTTATAATGGACGCATACTAAGACTGAAATGTCTTAATTTGTCCTGTTACGGTTACTTTACCATAGGCTAAGAAGAGGTAATTTCTGGAGATAGCCTGAGGAATGAGGTTCAAGTTTTTATTAAAATCAACCGATTTGAGTCAAGATTTATGTATAGCTTTTGAACTAAATAGTGGGTATTAGTTTCTGACTAATTTAGCTGGCTTCAGGTGACCTTACCTCCTCAAGGGAGAGAGACTGTGCCCTAAAATCTTGTGGTTTTGTTATCTTATTACATCATATTACAACATCATCATATTAAAACAAATCCTCTCAATCTTGTTAATTTGTGATGCACTAGGATCAGCAAATATCAGCAACTCTTCCTCCAGCTAATGCTTGAAATCCTTTTGTTTTTCAGCTTGTGCACTGCTTGTTTTTTACAGCTTGCAAAAGCCCTTTCTCTAACAATAGCAATAAAAGCCTTGACTTTCTTGATTGGCAGGCTTGTCTTGAAAAATTTCATCCAAGAGAAAGGATATTTGACTACTATTTTAAATTAAAGTTATGAGCAAAGAACTCAAATGAATTCTAAATAATAATCCCTGTCCAGTATAAAACATAAAACAAACAACAACAACAACAAAAACCGAAGTCACCACCAAAATCTTTCTCATAGCAGAATCTTGAGGGCATTATGAACTGAAATGGCACATCCTTGAAATAGTTACTATGGAACTATTCTACAGCAGTATCTCAAACTGCCCAAAGCTCATACAAAAATCATCTTAATGACAAATTATTACAGGATAAGAGTTGCAAGTTGCTCCTTTTCTAGAAATAGATCTCAGTGAAGTAGCAAGTGCTCCTATTGTGTACATGTTTTTTGTTGTTGATATTTTTTTTACAAAGAGCTTAATTTTTCATCAGTGTAACCAGTAGAAGTTAATGCAAATGGGAGGAATTATTGTCCATCGGCAAAGACAAGTAGAACTTTCCAGAATTATTTTTGTGAGTTATACCTTAATGTTGTTCACAGATGGGCATTGGGTTGCACACTTGCAACATTTTTGTATGCTTTGCCACCATTTTCTTGCAGCCAGTGAACTGGTTTACATAACACATGGACTGCTTTGAAAAAAGCATTTGTTGTGAGTAGGGCTCATGAAGTACCCATTATCCCTGTGTCCACCCCATAAAGAGCTCTGGGTCCCAACAGGCAACAGAAGTCAACATTTACTGCATATTCTGAAACCTGTCAAACATAAAACTTGGCTGCGTATTTTCACTCCAGTAACTTAAATGGTGGTATCAGCATTGCACATGCTCAGCAAATGGGATACTGCAGGATCAGCAGAGAAACTTAGAGAAAACTAGGTTGTCTGGAGGTTATTCACTGAGGAAAGAGACAGCAGTAGACGAGCAGAGTGGCAGAGTGGATGCAAACAAGCTGAGTGTTGGCATGGGATTTGGATAGATGGTGAAGTGTGAAGGAGAAGTGACTGAAGAAGCACCTCCATATGGCTGGCAGATGTGTGATGAAGCAAAAAGGATAGGTGTAGTCCAAGCTTGGGATTACAGTAATTATTTGGTGTTTTTTTTTTTTTTTTATTTACTTGCTAGTATGTTTTATTCAGTGTTCAAGTGAGAAGATGGGCATAGAAAACAGTAATAAATAAACTGTACTTTTTGTATTAAGAACTGTTGTTCAGCTGCAGTGTATTTGCAGCGATATTTTGCGTTGATCTGGTCAAAGCCAGGTTTGCTTTTTTAATATGCCTGTGTTCAAAATGTAACATGTCAGGTACTTTTCTGTTCAATTTCTCTTGCTGTCAAGGCAAAGTGGTTTTGTGACAATGCTGAGCAGAAGCAGTACTAATATTTTGGTTTTCTGCCTTCTGTAAGGGAGGAAGTCAAAGTTAGAGGGGAAATAGTGCCCGTTACTAGAAAACATAATACACTATATAACAGCTCTTTCAACAGCAGAACAGAATTGTCAGGTGAAAATGTAAAATTCCATTTCTACTAGTCCTTTAAAGATTTTTACTAATTCTATTACAATGAATTTTCCTAAGTAGATTTGATTTTACTTTACCATAGTATGGAATGCATTTTGAAAACTTTGAATAAACTGCATTTTGTTTGTTACTCTCTTGTTTTTCAAACATTCTATAAATTTTTTGAAGGAATACCATTGTACTACTGCAGATGCTACTGCAGAGGCAGTGTTATGGTTCATGGCAGACACTTCCTTCCATTGCTTAGATTTTAAGTCAGTGAGACCTGAGAGTAGACTATGCGTACATGTCTCTTTGTGCTGCTTTCTGATCAAACAATAAGACTTGTGAGCCTTCTTCAGAAGACCTTTGGCTTACTTATATATCTTATAAAGTGAGACTGAGAAATCAGCCATCTTCCGTGATTTTATAGATGAAACATAAGTTAAGTTAAAGCTTTTTTAAACTTGTTTCAAGTCCATAACTAATATATGAAAAAAATGTGGGACACAACTGCAATTATATATGTAAAGGATCAAAATATATATTGAAATAAGATCAACTTATTATAGCATGATAGTTTGTTTAATGTACTGCTGAGTTTTATATAGTTGCAGTCTGCATCTGTGTGTTCTGATTTACCTCTGTTCTTAATTTAGGCTATAGTACTTAAGAAGCCTTAAATGTTTGTTTTGATTTCAAGTACTTTACACCTCTCAATTACTTTTTACACAATTTTGAACCTAAGCTTTAAAATATAATGTTAAATTAAGCAGTTTGACTTCAAATAATATTTGAATTTTGTTTCAGAGCAAAGTAGAAGAGATGATTTGGAAGCTTTAGGTCATATGTTTATGTATTTTCTCAGAGGAAGCCTTCCATGGCAAGGTTTAAAGGTAGTAGTTTTTTATATCTTCACTTCCTTCCTGTTTTTAGATCATCAGCTTTTCTCTGTTTGATCTTTTACTTTCTGAAAGCTTGTCTGATAGCCAGATGACTTCATAAATTTCTTTTGCTCTTTTATCATAGGCTGAAACATTAAAAGAACGTTACCAGAAAATTGGAGAAACAAAACAAACAACATCTATAGAAGTATTGTGTGAGAACTTCCCAGGTAATGTCTGCTGTTAATGAAAATGTTGTGTATTGATGTATGGATTTAGAAAATTAACCTATTGTTCATTGATGAGAGAAGCCTGAAGGCTATCAAATGGGACTTCAGGGGGCTGGCATGGTTAGTGGACGGAGCGTGAATACAGGTGGTGTTTTTGTCCATTCCTACAGTGGCAGGGAGGGGTTCAGAGAGGACATGGAAAGCCCACCTTATAAACATGTGGTTCAGAGGCTGGTGCCAACACAGAAGTTTGGAGTTCTTCTACCACGGGGCGCTCTACTCGGCACCTGGCCTGATGGCCGCAGATGGGTCCCAACTGTCCCCAAGGGGAAAACGGATCCTGGCCCAGGAGCTGGCAGGGCTCATTGAGAGGGCTTTAAACTAGGTAAGAAGGGGGACGGGGATGAAACAAAGCCTGTTGGAGGTGTGCCAGGGGGAACAGTGGCTAGGCTGGGGGAGAAGGCAAAGGCTCAGCTGAAGTGCATCTACACTAATGCACGCAGCATGGGCAACAAGCAGGAGGAGCTGGAAGCCATTGTGCAGCATGCAGGCTATGACTTGGTTGCCATCATGGAAACGTGGTGGTACCACTCTCATGACTGGCGTGCTGCCATGTCTGGCTATAGGCTCTTCAGAAGGGACAGGCAGCACGGAAGGGGTGGTGGAGAGTGTCTATATTAGCAAGTGTTTTGATGTTGTCGAACTTGAGGCTGGGAATGACAAGGTGGAGTTGCTATGGGTTAGGATCAGCGGAAAGGCCAACAGGGCAAGCATCCTGATGGGGGTCTGTTATAGACCGCCAAACCAGGATGAGGGGATGGATGAGGAGTTCTAAAGGAAGCTGACAGAAGCTGAGAAATCGTCAGCGCTTGTTCTTGTGGGGGACTTTAACTTCCCAGACATATCCTGGAAATACAACACAGCCCAGAGAAAGCAGTCCAGGAGGTTTCTGGAGAGCGTGGAAGATACCTTCCTGACGCAGCTGGTTGGTGAGCCTACCAGGGGAGGTGCCCCGCTAGACCTTCTGTTCACTAACAGAGAAGGACTGATGGGAGATGTGGTCGGGGGCTGTCTCGGACAGAGTGACCACAAAATGGTAGAGTTCTCGATACTTGGCGAAGTCAGGAAGGGGACCAGTAAAACCTCTGTCTTGGACTTCTGGAGGGCTGACTTTGAGCTGTTCAGGACACTGGTTGGCAGAGTCCCTTGGGAGGCGGTTCTGAAGGACAGAGGAGCCCAGGAAGGCTGGGCGCTCTTCAAGAAAGAATTCCTAATGGCTCAGGAGCGGTCTGTCCCCACGTGCCCGAAGACGAGCTGGCGTGGAAGACCGGCCTCGCTGAATAGAGAATTGTGGCTTGAGCTTAGGAGAAAAAAGATGGTTTATAATCTTTGGAAAAGAGGGCGGGCCACTCAGTGGGACTACAAGGATGTTGCGAGGCGGTGCAGGGACAAAATTAGAAAGGCCAAAGCTCATCTGGAGCTCAATCTGGCTACTGCTGTTAAGGACAACAAAAAATGTTTTTATAAATACATCAATACCAAAAGGAGGACTAAGGAGAATCTCCACCTTTTACTGGATGTGGGGGGAAACTTAGTTACCAGAGATGAGGAAAAAGCTGAGGTGCTTAATGCCTTCTTTGCCTCAGTCTTTAGCAGCAAAAGCAGTTATTCTCTGGACGCCCAGTACCCTGAGCTGGTGGAAGGGGGTGGGGAGCAGAATGTGGCCCCCACAATCCATGAGGAGATGGTTGGTGACCTGCTACAGCACTTGGATGTACGCAAGTCGATGGGGCTGGATGGGATCCACCCGAGGGTACTGCGAGAACTGGCGGAAGAGCTGGCCAAGCCGCTTTCCATCATTTATCGGCAGTCCTGGCTATCGGGGGAGGTCCACTTGACTGGCGGATAGCAAATGTGACGCCCATCTACAAGAAGGGCTGGAGGGTAGACCTGGGGAAATACAAGACTGTTAGTTTGACCTCAGTGCCAGGGAAGCTCATGGAGCAGATTATCTTGGGCGTCATCATGCGGCAGTTGCAGGGCAAGCAGGCGATCAGGCCTAGTCAGCATGGGTTTATGAAGGGTAGGTCCTGCTTGATGAACCTGATCTCCTTCTATGACAAGGTGACACGCTTAGTGGATGAGGGAAAGGCTGTGGATGTGGTCTACCTTGGCTTCATGAAAGCATTTGACGCCGTCCCCCACAGCATTCTCCTCAGGAAACTGGCTGCCCATGGCTTGGACTGGTGCACGCTTTGTTGGGTTAAGAGCTGGCTGGATGGCCGGGCCCAGAGAGTCTTAGTGAATGGAGTCAAATCCAGTTGGAGGCCGGTCACTAGTGGAGTCGCCCAGGGCTTGGTGCTGGGGCCAGTCCTCTTTAACATCTTTATCGATGATCTGGATGAGGGGATTGAGTGCACCCTCAGTAAGTCTGCAGACGACACCAAGTTAGGTGTGTGTGTCGACCTGCTCGAGGGTAGGAAGGCTCTGCAAGATGATCTGGATAGGCTGGATTGATGGGCTGAGGCCAACGGTATGAAGTTCAACAAGGCCAAGTGCTGGGTCCCGTACCTGGGGCACAACAACCCCAAACAGAGCTACAGGCTGGGAGATGTGTGGTTAGAAAGCTGCCTGTCAGAGAAGGACCTGGGAGTATTGGTTGACAATCAGCTGAATATGAGCCAGCAGTGTGCTCGGGTGGCCAAGAAGGCCAACAGCATCCTGGCTTGTATAAGAAACAGCGTGGCCAGCAGGTCCAGGGATGTGATTGTCCCCCTGTACTCGCTTGTGGTGAGGCCGCACCTTGAGTACTGTGTTCAGTTTTAGGCCCCTCACTGCAAGAAGGACATGGAGGTGCTTGAGTGAGTCCAGAGAAGGGCTACGAAGCTGGTGAAGGGTCTGGAGAACAAGTCTTACAAGGAGCAGCTGAGGGAGCTGGGACTATTTAGCCTGGACAAGAGGAGGCTCGGGGCGACCTTATTGCACTCTACAGGTACCTGAAAGGAGGCTGTAGCGAGGTGGGGGTTGGTCTGTTCTCCCACGTGCCTGGTGACAGGACAAGGGGGAATGGGTTAAAGTTGCGCCAGGGGAGGTTTAGGTTGGATATTAGGAAGAACTTCTTTACCGAAAGGGTTGTTAGGCACTGGAATAGGCTGCCCAGGGAAGTGGTTGAGTCCCCATCCCTGGAGGTCTTTAAAAGACGTTTAGATGTAGAGCTTAGGGATATGGTTTAGTGGAGGACTTGTTAGCGTTAGGTCAGAGGTTGGACTCAGTGATCTTGGAGGTCTCTTCCAACCTAGACTATTCTGTGATTCTGTGATTTTGAAAAAACACATTGTTTTTTAATATCTGCTTTTAAAAGTTAATTAAACAATACTTCCAAATATCTATCACCACAGTGTATATATATACATGTATCCTTTGAAACAAGCACTAAACTAATGCTGGTGTTGTTCAAAGACAAGTAGTTCTTAAGGAAATATTAAAAAATGTATAATTATTCTTAAAGTGATCAGCTAGTCTACACTTTTGCCTTCAAACAAAATTTTGGTATTTGTTTCATAACCATTTTTAAAAGAATCTGCTTTTCAGCTGGTACATGATTATTAGAATCAGCTTGAAATAATATTAAAAAAAATCATAACTTGCAGGTGTTTTCCTGTGACACAGTTGTTCTTAAGTGTGTGAAGAGAAGATACCTCCCAATAAGGTATTTGGAAGATAAGACAGAAGCAAATACTTTATAAAAAGTTGGACTAATAAACAAGATAGGCATGGTGTGGTTGCTAAAATAGAAATAAACACCTTCAAAGATAATCAGCATATCTATAGGCAAAATATGGAAATATTTTGCCTATATTGGAAAGAAAGGATTTTGACAAATTATAAATACAGTCTAAAAATACAAGGTACAGTTCAATAAGTCACAATAGTATATAAATAAAGGATCAAGTCCAGATTAAAAATTACTGGATATGGAAAGGTTCTTTAGGTAATGACTCAAAGATGAGTCACAAAGAAAATGAGTGAATACTGTCATGCTCTTACATATAAAAAACAAACAAACAAAAATCTGTACTAAACTGAATTATATAAACCAGTTATAAACAAAAAGATACATGAATTGCTATTTCTCCTGATTTCATTCTGTAAAACTGCATCTGAAGCAGTATGTTCATTTCTGGGAACTGTACTTAAAGAAATTTACTCTATTTTAAGGGCGCAAAAGCAGCTTTCCAAAGACTGTTTCCAAAGACTAAAGTGATAGAAACTGTTTTGGCCAAAATAGGACTGAAGGAATTAAGTTCCCCTGTACCTTTTGCCTTGGTACAGCCATGAAAGGAATTAGCTTACTACGTTGACAGTAAAAAAGACAAAGGTGTGGATGTAATCCACTGTAGAACGGTTTAGAGTTGAACTCATCTGGAATGAAGAGCAGGAGGAGATTGTTGAGAAGATTGTGGAGTTTCTTTCACTGGCGTTGTGTGAAAACCAGTTATGCAGATGTGGCTGGAACTGATTTACTCTGGGCTAAGCTTGGTGTGCTGTGTGGCATCTTGAATTTCTTTCCAACCCAATTGTAAAAATTAATCCATTACCTTTTTTTTTCTGATGCTTTTCTTTTTTTTTTTTTTTTCTGTGTACTCTTTAAAAAAGAAAGAAAGTGATTTTAATTACAGAACTGGAGAAAATGTCTGAACATAAATTAGTTCACCAAGCATAAACAAATATGTTTAATGTAGAGGGTATATGGTGCAATTCTTGCAAATAATAATGAATAAGAGTAACTCCATATCTGACAGCAACATCACTAAGCTGCATTCCAAATTCTTTTTTCCAAGCTAGTCTCAAACTCTCTTTCTACCCCTCTACTTCTGGAAGAGTTTAACTTGGCGTAGCTCAGTCTCCTGTACGCTTCTCCGCAATCGTCTGTTAGAGGACAAGTACTTTGTACTCCAAAATGTCTGGTCTTTCACACTTAATGGAAATCTGATGTGTAGGTGAGGGAAGGCCTGCGGTGATACTGTTGTTCTGCTTCTCACATACTTACTGTGAGGATCAGCGGGCGCTGGTGAAAACTGCATTGAACCCTATTCATCTTCTGACTCTCTGATCATATAGTTGTGTGAGCTTTCTCTACTGCCTTGGAGTTATTTGAATAGTCCTTCTGGCTAGTGTGAGTAGTCATTGCTTTTCTCAGAATGAGTTACCAGTACGTGGTTTCCCACTCTTTAATGGATTTTAAAGGATTCAAAGCAATTTAGATTTCAAGATCTCTGCCTGTCCTGAATTTATGCTTCAGGACTCAGATCAGGTGTTTCATCTGATCAATATCACAGCCTATACTATGTGTCAGGACAGTTGGAGCTTCCCACTTCAGGAAGTAGTTGTAGATCCTCTCAGAAGGGAATTTTGCATTCAGTAACACATGTTCCTAGAGACACAGTCCACCCTGTCATATATATACCCCTTCCTTACCTTTCCTTACGCTTGTCTGTATGCAAAACATTGAAAAAAGTTGAAAAGGGGTGGCATTTCCCCTTTCCACTTTTTTGTTACATTATTATGCATGAAAGGATATTATTATGCATGAAAGGATTGAAAAGTTAAATGAAAGATGAATTGTCTTACATTACCTGTCTTACAGGTAAAGGTAAAATTGTAGGGGGAATCACTTTGTAGGATGTATTTGGAATGTGGCAGTGTATCTTTAAGAATATAATTACTATGAAGCAATGCTTCTTTCTGGTAATGCACACATGCATGGTGAACCACTGTTCATGTTTTGTGTTAAGACAGAAGTTATTTTAAAATACAATAATAAATAATATTTTTGAGTGCCACTAAAACGTGTTACAATTAGGTATATTTTTTTTTGCGTAGAGGAAATGGCTACATACCTACGTTATGTAAGAAGGTTAGATTTTTTTGAAAAGCCAGACTATGACTATTTAAGAAAGCTCTTCACTGACTTACTTGATCGAAAAGGCTATGTATTTGATTATGAATATGACTGGACTGGCAAACAGTTGGTGAGTATGATTAAGCTATTAATAAGATACTGTTTTATTGTTTGATCAGTTTTGAGCCACCGTTAGTCTTGAGTTTTAGAATATGAGTACATCTTATGGCAGCTAATTAGAGTTGTGAACACCTATGACAAACACATTTTCTATTGCATTTTGAAACATTGCGTTTTAGTTTGACGTGCTTCATATTGAGTCTCTTTCCAAGCATAGTTTTAATATCCAAGAAAACCTCTGTTCAGTCTAAAATGAGATTATAGGAATTTAGACTGCTTTCTGAATTGAAGAAAGCTTAAAACTTTGCAAGAGATTGTTGTCAATGTTTAGATTTTCCTCCTTTATGGACTTTCTTACTCCAAGCATTTTTAGAACATGAAGCAGACACTTCTCTGCATCTGACATACATTCCAGATACTTAGTTTTTCATTACAAATACACTTTTTTTTTTTTTTGAGTTATTCTATTGAAATGAGATGTAGGATATCAGTTTCCATCACAGCGCATGTAAAATACTGTGTACAGTGTTTTTATTTTTTAAAGAAATGGTAAAAAGTGATTTTTTCAAGACCTCAGAGCTTTCCTTGCTTCTTCTAATAAATTGGAGAACAGTTGTGTGTGCCAGTTGCACAATTTTATATTATACATTTTACCCTAATGTTCCTTGTGTGATACCATGAAAGAATCGTGGAATTTTATTGCTAAATATTTTTTCAGAGTTTAAAAATTACTTTAAGCTTATTGTCAGATTGTCAGCAAAATAAACAAATGCTAACTCCAGAAAATACCAGCTTAAATCCTCTCAGAAAAAATATCATCTGATAATACTCAGAATTGCTAATGCATGAAATTGTATAAGACTTGGTTTGCTTTTTTCTTCTGATATTGGCAAATACCTTGTGACAATTTTGCTTTAATTTTATAGTTTTAGATTATAGGAGACTGACAGATTTAAGGATTTATTTGGATTACAATTTAATAACTTTTGATAAGACTTATAAATTTATTTTTTTCACCAGTTGCTATGTATTATTTATATTTGTAGCCTACTCCATTGGGTTCAATGCATTCAGACACTGCATTGTCATCAAACAGAGAAGCTTATCAGCACAGAGATAAGATGCAACAATCAAAAAATCAGGTAAAATGCTTATGTAAGACTGTTGGCATTACTCTGACTTTTACCTAAAGATCTGTGCTATGTTGTTGTTACTTTTATTATAACTTCAAAGTAAAATTGACTCCAGGTTTCTTTATTTTTTTTCTTTTGTATAAGTAGGTCCTTTTTAATATATTTCACATCCGTAGAGATTTCAACACTGTAATAAATTACTTGTTTTGATGCTGTAATATAATTTACCATGCATCAATATTGAATTTTCTCTCTGCTTCAAGTTGTTTTTAAATTTCTGTTTTTAATCACATTTCCCATTATCCTGTATCATCTGTTGGGGTTTTAACATGCATTTCTAACATTTTTACTTTTTTTAATGGATAATGGCCAAGGTAGTAAACACATTAAGAATCTAAATCTTTGACTTTTATCTAAGCTTAGTTACAGGATTGTGTTAGTGAGTTTTGTTCATTTTTTATAGGGAATTTTTAATTTAGATACTTTGTAACTTCTTTATGAAATTTTTATTTTACTCTGTAGGTAATGTTGATATACAATCTGTATAGGAATTGAGTATGTAGTGCTTCTGTGCTTAAAAAAATATTTATAAATATTTTATACATGAATCATTTATTTTTGGAATTTTCATTTTCGTTTTGCATATTTTCCTGATACATTAAAAAAAAACATAGGCAACAGATCATAGAGCAGCTTGGAACTCACAGCAGGCCAATCCACATCATTTGAAGGCTCATCTAGCAGCTGACAGACATGGTGGCTCAGTACAGGTATTTTCTGCTTCTTTGCTTGACTGATTGCTTTCACATTACATATTACTAGTCTCCTTTAATGCATGGCAGTGATTCCTGCTTACCTCTTAAGCTTGCTTTCCAATTATGTGCAGAATGTACCTATTCTTCACCAGTTGACAATTGCCAAACAAATTAAAACAGGTGCAGAAAACTGTAGGTCTTTTTGTATGTGGAATATGTGCTGCATGCTTCCTACTAAAACAGAAAAAAATAGTCTAACACAACAGAATTATCTGTCTTTCTGAAGGAATATGTTCCTACATCAGTGCGACAAACTGAAGTTTTGACATTTGGTATGTTACTTGGTTTTAATAGCAGCTAATAATACACTATTAACTTAGTTCATGATTGTTCAAGTCACGCTTTATGTTCCTTAAGCAAACTCCAAATGAAAGCACTACTTGCAGATTTTACTTAAACTTTAACTGCTACTTTTCTTCAAATACCAGGTGACAAGAAGCATGTTTACCAGGGCAGTACTTCACACTTACCAGAGAAAAATTAGTAGAAACCAACATTTTTTCCTTTATTATTTGTTTCTGTCATCTTCAAAGAGCTTTTTTTCCTGGTGTGCTCTAAGCTTTATTTTTTGGTGTCTTGCTCTTTGAACAGACTCTGGCGTGGAATGGTTGGAACGCTACATAAAAAATTCTAAATTGAATGCAGAAGGATTCGGAGTGCCAACTGCCAATCTTTATATAGTTTTGAGCTTGTGGTCTGAAATGAAAATAACTTATTTTGTAATGTGTTTTGGGGAAAAATATATGTTTTTTTCGCCTGATGCATTTTTGATTCTGAGAATAAAAGTTACGTACAATTCTTTTGAAGTTTTATGTTTTGGAAAATCAGTATCAATGTTTGAAGAAAGAGTGAGAAGTCCAGGGTAATGAAAACAATGCTGCAGTCTTAATGCTGTGATAATGAAGTGTCTTCTTCAATTGCTTTGAAATTAATTTGAACTTAACATCCTTCAAATTTTGCTGCCTTATGAACTACTGTTACATCTTGTGTAAGAAAGACTAATAGGTGATAATTACCACTGTGTATCAAGAAAAGTATTAAAATTGTTCTGAAGTTCCTAGTCACATATATTTTGAAATTTTACTACTATTATTAACTTGAATATTATAGTTCTTTCACTAACATTAATTTTAAAGGTAGTCATACATTCTTTGAGAACAGTATAGTACATGAAATCAAAACTAGATTTGGAGTTGTGTCTTCCAAAATTACTGCATTTCTTACTCTTTTAAGCTTTTAGGTTAGAAAAATTTAAACTTACTAACTGCCAGTTAATAGATTTTTAAAATTGTATATTACTTCACTGTTCTGGCGATCTTAGTGCTTAGTGCTTTTTATTATTATTATTATTATTTCTCTAGTAAAATGTAAATGTTGCAAGAGACATTTTCATTGTAGAGTGCCTTACGTACATTTTGAAGGTGGGTAGAGTGGGAAGATTTTCTAGGAAATGCCAGTTGTCTGCATTTCTGTAAATACACATTTTTTTTTGCCAAACAATATGGGTGTTCTGAGTTCAGATAATGTAGATCACTTGGCAATAAACTGTTACCATGTAAAAAGAGCAGTGTGCAAAACTGCAACCATTTGTTCTGTCGTTGAAGATCATGTTGTTCAGAAGGATGTTTTCAGGCCAGCTGAATTGATTTTCAATGTACAAATGGTCATGCTTCCTTATTAAAAGCAGATACAAAACCACGTAGTATAGTCAATTTAGTTTTGAAGTTTGAGCCCTTGAGTGTTGTCAAATACCCAAATACTGGGTATATATGTTGTCAAATATCTTCATTGTAACAATACTAACCAAGTCATGCTGGTGAGTTGGACCATTAGCTAGCTAATTTATCTAGGTTCCTAATTGCCCTCAATAAGCCAAATTTTAAAAGTGCCTGTTCAAAGTAAGGTTGACTCCAGGAAGTGAAACTGAATTGTGGGTTTTGTTATTTTTTCTTTCTGTGTCATCAGTGAGTCATTGCCTATCTGTGAGATCAGTTGTATGTAGAATTACCAGATTTTCGTCAAGATACGAAAATCTCTTGGCAGAGAACTTCCTTTTAAAGGAACACATCAAAAATGTTGGTACACTGCCACTACAGGTTTCATTTATTGTCATCTATGGGATCCTTTTGGAGTAGGTTATTTAAATTTGTTAATGATTCCTCAGTGTTACATACTAAATTCAAGTGGACTGTCTGTTGGAGTGTATGTATCTTAGTATATGTGCTAATGTTCTTAGTAATGATGTTCAATTCAAAGCAGTCAAGTTCTAAGTGGTTTGATAATTAACAGTAATTTTTTCTTTTTTGGTATAAATTTAAGTTATCTTAGACTGTCTAGGCCTGTATCACTGTTAATGTGCTTAATTTATCTAATCTTGCTTTGTAGGATCAGTTCATGTGAGAAGTTCAAATACAACTAGCAAACTGAATTGTGAAAGGAAAATGTCCAGAAATGGTCCTTCCTTTTGCTTATCTGTGTTTGGAATTAGATGAAAATGCAGTAGCATCACAGTCTATCTTCCTAGTTTCTATAGCCTTAGTAATGAAAGCAACTTGTTATACCTCCCAGCAATTCACTCAGCAACGTATTATCTTTATTTTGTAGACTTTCCTCACTTACCAAAAATGGTAGTTGTATAATATTGAATTATTTCCTTCTCTACATGAGCTCCAAACATCTTATCCACTCAAAGACTGTAGTCATTGGAACAGAATCATCTAGGTTGAAAAAGACCTTCAAGATCAAGACGAACCATCAGCCTGATGTACCGAGTCCCATCGCTAAACCATGCCCCCTAGTGCCATATCCATATGTCTTTTAAATATGTTCAAGGGTTGTGACTCCACCACTTCTGTGGGTAACATATTCCAATCCTTAGCCACCTTCTCCATTTAGAAATTCTTCCTATTTTCAAATCTAAGTCTCTCGTGGTGCAATTTTGAGAACATTTCCTCATGCCCTATCATTTGGCACCTGAGAAAAGAAACCACCACCCTCATTGTTGAGCACTTACCCCACCTCTTACAGTACCCTTGGATAAATCTCATCTGTCCCCATAGACTTATGAACATTCAAAACATGGAGGAGGTCATTTACAGTTTCCCATTGAATTTTAGGGGCTTCATCTTACTCTGTCACCATCTTCCAACTCAGGGGCCTGGGTACCCTGAGAATGACTGGCCTTACTAATAAAGACTGAGGCAAAGAAGGCATTAAGTACCTCAGCCTTAGCCTTAAGCATTGTGAAGCTTTTAGTTGCTTATAGAATATTTCATGTACCTCGTTATTCTGATTAAGATAGCAATATGTTAGATGAAACAAATCAATTTGCCTAAGCTTTTCTGAATAATAAAGGTAGTGTCAATTATTTTCATTCTTTTATTTGGATAGATTCTGAAAGTAAAATATATCTTTCTATAGTATCATTAACAATAACATCATGCTTAGGCATAAAGGCTGAATTTGTTTGTTGAAGAGTGAGGAACTCAGTCACTGAGATTTGTAAAAAAATGAAGGATTATTTTCTATATCTTCTTGACAAAGCTGATTTGTTTTATGAGAGAATTTGATTGATTTTTGAACATAGCAAGTTAAACTTTAGTTTATGTGTATGCCTATTCAAAGCAAAGCATAGGGCTAGCCTGTTGATTTACTTATACTATTTGGGGAATTGGTATTTAGGCTTAGTTTCGTCTTAATTTAACTGGCCCTTATTAAGTTTCTGAAGAAGCATACATCCAAGAAACGAATCTTTCACAATTATTATGTCTTATTATTAGATAGTGGGTCTAATTTTGTCTTGTGGTGTAGAGGATGGTAAGAAACTGTGATTCATACACTTTTTTATACATATGCTCTTCAATTGAACTTTCAAAGAACAATTTAATTTGTATGAACTAAATTTAAATCAAGATATAAGATCTGTTATCACAATGCTTAGTTGTTTCAGATTTCTAGTTTAGTAGTTAATTTCCAACTTGCATACAAGTGAGTAGCTTAACTTAATCTTTAACATTGCAACAAAATTTGAACCTTAGTTTAAAATAATAGTTTTCAGAAACCTCTGTCTGTTACTATTCTTGAAAAAAAAAATCATCTAGATGTGGTTAACAAAACTTGTATACAGTAGTATACAAATCTATTATGAGATGAATTGTGCCTTAATGGATCATCAGCCTACGGAGGAAATCTGGTCCAATTCTACTCATAAGTAAAGAAATGAAAATAAAAGTTTCTCTTTAAACACTATTTTCTGTACTTCTCCCCCTCATTTCCTAAAGTTTCAGTTTTTTTTTTTTTTTTTTTTTTTTTTTTTTTTTAACAAAAAAAATTTTTGGTTGTTTGTTTTTTGTTTTTTATTAAAAAAAAAAAAATTTTTTTATTGAAAAAAATTTTACGCGTGAG
>CM021797.1:63060718-63074553 GCA_011076525.1 Nettapus auritus | reverse complement strand
TCTACTAATTAATAAAAAAAAAAAAAAATTTTTTTCTATAAAATCTTTTTTTTTTTTATTCCCCCCCCTTTTTCAAAATTTTTTTTTTTTTTTTTTTTTTTTTTTTTTTTTTTTTTGTGAATCCAGAAAGATGATGGTTCTTTGTGTCTTATTGGTGGTACACCAAAAAAATTTGGTGTAACATAACTTTACCGCGTGAGTTCTTCCAGATGTTTTCTAGACTTACTCTTGTTTAATTTGGTTGGATTCCTAAATCTTTCTTCCTGTGTTGAGCTGATTTTTTTGACTATTAGTAAGTAGGTAGTCTGAGAGAGAGAAAAGGCTATGGTTGGTCTTACTTAAGAGCCCATGTGCCAGGATTGGGAGTGAAGTGGTAATACTGCTTCATTTACCCTGCATTATCAATCTTTTGACAAATGCACTTTTTGGTCAGATACTGTCAATTTAAAAACCGATTTATTTACTAACATCACAGTGAATTTATAGCATTGTAGCTTTTTATTAGCAAGCTACAGAACTTAGGACTGTAAAATCACACTCTTTTAGCCTTACTGATGCTGGAATGAGAGCATTCCTACCTATTTCTTGAGCACTACCAATTAAATGAGTTTAATAATATTTAAGTAAGTTTGATTAAGTTTGCACATTTTACTGCTGCAGTTGTGTTAATTCTTGGCTTTTCATCTTAGACCTTTCCTAGATCTGTCATTCTAGTAGACTAGAACGAAACTCAGGGTGTTTGTGATTCTTGAGAAACATGACTGTTGCTGTTTTTTGGGCTATGAATATCCTTTGGTTCACTTAACATCTTCAGAGGCTGCATCTCTTTCCAGAAATATGTATATTGTTTTCCTCCCATCTAAACCAAGTCTTACAATATACCATTGTATTTTATTATATTTGGATGCATGTTTGCTGGATGTATCTGTATTACGTATATAGGAAGAAATGAGGTCTCGTTGTCTTTGAGCCTCCAGAGAAATCACCCAGAGGGAGGTAGAACAGTCTCTTGGTGCTCTTGGTGCAAAGGTTGCTATAAAGTTGGTGTAGAACTTTCTTAGAGAAAACTGTATTCTTAAAATGATTAAAAAGAAAACAACAACAACAACAAAACCCAACAACAAAACAACAACAACAACGAAAAGGAAGACAAATGCTGTCTTCAAAAAGAAGAAAGACTTCTCCCATTAAAGGAAACAACTGTCAGGAAATAGTGTTCAATTTTGGAGTTAGTATGAAGACTTTAAAGAAAAGAATCAGCAAACAGGTTGTTACAGCTTCAAAAGTGTCTCTGCATCCTCTTTTGTAAGCACATAAGCTAATTGGGAAACCCTGAAAATAACTTTGTTCATCATTACCATATGGCATTTCATTGACCCAAGCAGGTTATTATTACTCCTTTAAAGTTGAAGTCACCTTAGATCACAATGACTTCAAGTGTGGTTTAAAAAGTTAAACAAAACAAACAAAACCAGAGTCAACCCTGTCAGAAACAAGGAGATTTTCAGTTTTTATGAGCTGCTCAAGTCTTGCAAATGTTCTTTTAAGCATTGACAGAAGAGGTTCCAAAGAGACTGGTAGAGTTGTTGACAAAGGCTGATACAAAACAATGACAAATCTTAGACTAGAGCAGCAAGTCTTTTTTTGCTGATCTGCATCTCCATGGTAGACCTCCTCCAGAAGTGACAGAAGGGCATAATGTTTAAAAAAAAGAAGAGGAAAAAAAATGCTTAGATATATTTTTATTCTTGTTGAAATGTTTTCCTTTCTTTTAACTTTTATTAAAAACAGGGAACACATCAAAATGGAAGAGGAAGCTAAAACATACCGTTGAAAAATAATATTTATAGCTGAGTATTAATGTTGAATGGGCTTTAGAACTACCTGTGTGTTTTGTGAATTTGTATGAAGAATATGTATGTGTTTGTTGTATGTGTTTGATCCTGTTTTTTGAATCTGCTCTTCAAGGAGGTAGAGATGAATAGGCGCTCCTGTGAAAGAAGTGTGAAGGAGAATGCCGTATGAAGTCTCCAGAGTTGAACTGTGTTTTATCACTGAGAGGGATAAAAGTCCTAAATGTTTTCATTTGCTTTTTGTAGGAAAAGAGAAAAATTCTGAGTTGTTGCAAATACCCTGGTATTTGGTCCAGAGAATGTCTAGACTATTTTTCCCTTTTCTGATGAATGGTCTTTGAGGTACAATTGAAGGACACAAAGGAACCAGAATGCACTAAAGGAGACATAGGGGAAGACTGACTAAATTGCTATCAGAAAATGGCCTGGTGCCTTCCATTAAGTCTCTGAAGAGACATGAGGAAGACCAGCAAGCCTGATGAGCAGCATTGCTTTGCTCAGTCCACTCTATTTGAATGTCATGTAGATGTACGTTACGCTATGTTTCATGTCTTTTAGATATGAAAAAGACAAAGTCGGGGATGCAGGAATAACAGTTGGAATGCATACTATTATTGTAATTAAAAGAATTACGAAATTAACAAAAACTGAGTTTTGAAGATGTAACTTTAGAAATTCATAAATATGTTTCTGGCACTAGCATAATTTCAAATATTTCTGGTGATTTCAGGTAGTAAGTTCAACAAATGGAGAACTGAATACAGATGACCCAATTGCAGGCCGTTCAAATGTACCCATCACAGCTCCTGCAGAAGTAGAAGTAACGGATGAAACAAAGTATGCTTTTCTTTCTGTATTCTTTAGATCTGGTCTTTTCAGCTACTTCAAAATTTTTCTTGTTTGGTTACTCAAAGAACATTGTCTAAGCTGAAAAGACACTGGTGAGTGGCAAAGTATGGTGCATTACTTAATTTTGTCTTTAAACATTTAATTAATAGACCTTCTGTAGCTTGTGCTTTTTAGGCTCAGTTTTTAATAACACGTCTTCCTATACTAGAGAAGTGCATGCATTTTTCTTATATTTTAACTAATTTTGAAATATTTATTTTAACATAGTGTCTGACTACAAAAACATATCTATGAAAGATGTATAATTCTTTCTGTGTATTGTATCTGATTCTCTTTTTTCCTTTACTCTCTTTCTGTATAGCTGCGAGAAAGTGTTGAACATGTGGTGAGTTCTACAGCACAGGCAGGCAGAAATAGCCCCAAGGACTATTCTCCTTATTTTGTGTAAAACTCATTTCAGAGGACTTCAAAATAACAAGTCCAATTGGAAATCGTTAAACATTTTTAATATCATGCAACAACTAACTCTTTTTACAAACAGATAGCCACCTTGAGAAGCTATTTTGCCTGCTTCAGATCTTGCTTGTTCAAGTTTTTTGGTGCGCCTTGTTCAATTATTTTTAGTGGGTAATACAATATTTTTGCCATGCTGTTTTGGAGGGGTAGAAGTTGTTCTCAGATGTTACAGTATTCAGCTAGTATTTTAGCATCTAGAAAATAACTCACATGAACAAGCAATAAATGCTATATAATGTTTGAGCTTTGCCCATTACCTCTGTAAACAGCATTTACCAAAATATTAGTCTTTGTCAACTTGCTAACCAAAGCATAATTTCAGGGTACCTTAGAATTACAGTGGAATGAAAGGGGAAAACACTAATATCTGTTAACACAAGATGGCTAATACATATATTTAGTAGTAAAATCAAACCTGCAAAGCAGTGCAGAAAAAAAGGTTTTGATAGATAAAGGCAGGATAACTTTCAAGATACTTTAGTTTAGAATTGTGGTTGGAATAGAATTTCAGAAGGGTATGGATCTGGCTGATTACAGAGGCAGAGAAGCATGTAGCAGAAAAATCTAGTAAGCATTTATTAGTAGAATTTGTTTTCTAGGGCCCATTTTCTGAATTTTTAAACAAAGATAAAGTTCATAAAGTACAAGTTTTTCTTGAAGTGATTGTTCTGTAGGATCTAGCTTTAATATGTATGATTTATGCGCCTAAGTAGATAAAATCATGAATGGCAGTGCTTATTGTCACATTTTTTGCATTGTCTTTCTATTGGGCACTGAGAAGACCGGTTCTTTACTTGCAATCTTTGCAGAGTGCTGTACTATTTTTATTTTTTCTCACAATAATTTAGTTTTCTTATTTCAAAACAAACAAAAAAGGCCCAAAGTCTTGAGTAACAAGGATATTGATAGGCTGCACATAGAGAAATTCCCAGTTCCTTCTGTTTGTGTAAGTGCAGTGATCACCTTTATTGTACCCATTGTATGTATACACAGGAAAAGATTAAATTTCCAAAGCTTTGGGTAATGGTCATCACAATTAAACCTATGTTTAATTGTATACAGGAAAAAAAGAGAATTCTCAGAAACTAGCTGCCGGCTCAATTAAAAATGTAAAAGTTATTTGTTCATTTACTGCAATATGAATAACGGAGGGACAAACAAGCTGTCCTTGAATTTTTTGGACCTAGACTTACTGTTTTTTATATATGAAATGTCCATTTTTAATACCCTACTTTACGGATTAATCTTCATCCTCAGTAGGAAACAAAAAATACATTTTCCAGTAGTATCTGTTTAAACTACAATTTCCTTGTTCGCTGTTCTGTTTGAACTTGTCTTATACTTTGTCAGTAATTAAGGCACATCTGTCCAAAATTGCCACCATACACCAATTTACACATTCTTTTCTCAGTAAGAATAAGTCAGAAGGTTTAAGAAACTTTACTTTTTAACATGGTAATTACAAGCAATACCAAAAGCAGTTAAGGTATTTAAACATCTGCTGAATAGTGTAAGGAAATGCAAGTATAGCTTCTTCATGTATGTGGAACTGTTTTGTTTTTAAGGAGACATTGTTTCATCAAAAGCGTATCACTCTGCCTTTTTTGTAATCTTTTTAACTTTTTTTCCATCTGAAAATGTGAAAAACAAGTCCCTTGCTTTTATCTTCTTTATCTTCTGTATCTTAATTTTCTCATCCTCTGAGGACACAAACTTGAATGTTTTCCAGGAATGTTTAGTTTTTTGTTCTAGATGTTTTCATACTTTTAGAAACTTAGCATGACTATATAGTGTTTTAAAATACTAAAGAAAGGGAGCTTTATTTAATGTGCTGTTTTAACTATGAATACAAATACTGCCTAGCTGAATTTCAGATCTGTTTCCATTTCAGTAGGATGCTGCAAATTAGAAAGGCTAAGATTTTTTTCATTGAGCACTTAATTATTTTATTCATACAACACTCCATTATTTGGTGTTTTATTTGTTTATATATGTACACACGGAGTATAATATTTGAAGTCTATATCTTGTCACCATTGTGCTCCTCAGATGTTGCTGTACTAAAAGCTTGACCTTAGAAGTAGGTCTGTCTTAAATTAACTCACTCATTTTTGTAAAAAAGTAGCATTCAGCTCTGTCTCAAGTGTTACTTATTAAAGTTGTAAAGCAGGAAGAAAATCAACCTGATCACTGTTCTGCCCTAACACTTGCAGATCTTAGCTTCTTCAGCTCGTCTTCCATTTATCATTGAGCAATTAGCGTTTATTTCCATAACTCTTTGCTAGACATCTTCATCACAACAGTTGCTTCTCTGAAGCATGTGTAGTTTGCATAACCAAAAGGCTTTGCCACGGGAGGACAGAGAGGGACAAACAGAAGAAGGTGAGATGGTCTGTGCTTTTTGCATCTCACACACTTTTAGTCACATGCCAGGTGATAAATGCAAAAACACAGCTACATAAACACAAATGAAAGCTGAAGTTGCTTTAGCATGTTCTGCTAGGGGGCAGTTGAAGTGATAGATGGGAGGATGTTTAACAAAAAAAAAAAGTGTAAGATTTGAAAAAGAAATGGTAGTATGTGTAATACTACGACTGCTACCTTAGCTGCTGTCACAAAGGTCACATTAGATTGTACAGAAAAGCAAGCTGTTTCACTAGCTTCATGCATAGAACTTATACTGCCTGCTAGTATGTAAGTTGCGCTGTGTTTTACCCACAGAGAAAGAATTTAGGAGTCATTAAATGCTTTCACAAAGAAAAGAGAAGTTTCTTTCCTAGAAAGAGATTTTTTGAAGTCCCATGCATTTTTCCATGCATATTGAACATTTGGAGAAGTTTATGTTTTAATACTAAATAACGCCCCTCCGTCCTTTGTAGATTTAAATTTGTCTTCAAGCAGGGTAAAATCTATACATGATAATGATGCCCTCTAGTGACAATATTCTTAAGAACAAGTCAGTATTTCTGTTTTTGCATGATGCTCTTCAAAAAATGATATGCTTTGGATCTTTAACATCAAGGCTACACTTCTTTCATTAAGTAAATTGACAGTTTATTCTGTCTCATGTCCCTTGTATTCTGTCCCCTAGTCCCATGTAAATGTGCATATATTTAAAAATATTTATTTATTCTTAGGAGGTTTGACAGATCTAGCATTACTAGGCTTTAAGCATACAGTAAGTATAAAAAATACTTATTTCAGTAAGTTTGCAAAAAAATACTGTGATTTACAGTGCTGTGTGGAATTTATATTTCTTTAATACTTTCTGCACACATTAGTAAGACATCAATTATCCCATACCAAATAACTGCATTTAGCATAATTAGATAAATTCCCTGTACTGGAATACAGTTTAAAAACTTCTATCATTTTAAACTGATAGCTGCTAATAGAATACTCTTCATAATAGTATTATGCAAAATCCAGAAGACAAAGTTTACGAAAGCAATGTTTTATGTTGGCTAAAGGTAGCACTCTTGAATTCCCCATTACATGATTCTATTCTCTGACAGAAAAGGAGCAAACAAAATAAGCTATGGAGCAGGAATAAAGGGCAGTACAAGATTTGCAGCAAAGGATAGGTTAAAACAACTTGCTTGGGAACAAAGAGAACAAAAAAAAAGTCCTTGAATTACACAGAGGGTCTAAGCAGTCCTAAGCACTTAGGAAGTGCAAACTGCTGTTCTTCGGGACATATTCCATTTAAACTAAATGAACTTAAAAGGTGATGAGTTAAACTGCAAGGTTTGTTTTTCTAGAATTTGAGTTAACTGTCCATCACAATTCCATCTTCCTATAGTTACTTGTGTAATATGCGCTCTATATATTAACTATGAATCTACAAAATTCTTTTGTAAGCTTTCCTTGAGGCTTCCTAATCTGGAACAGGTGCAAAAGTGATATACAATCACAGTCCAGGTCAGCATTTCCTAATTTACAGGATCACAGAATAATCCACACTGAAAGGGAGGGAGCACTGTAAAATGCTTGGATTTGATACAGTGCTTGTTGTGTATATATACATACATAAAATACTTGGGAAAAGATGGAGGTGAAAGAAGGATAAAGCTATGTTGGACTCCATACATCTGCTTATAAATTCAGTAATAGCTTAAGTAATAATGGATATTAGTGGTTATAGACAACTGGTAAGAAAAAAGGCTAGTGGTTATGGGGAATTTCAGCTACAGGTGGTATTAACTAACATTCAAGAGCAATTATGTCTCTCTCATAAATTCTTTAAGGTAAACAATACAGTATTATTTCTGGTAGCTGTAAAAATATTATCTCTGCAGTTTCCCCTATTGAATTTTAATGTGGGTCTTCCTCTCCCTCAATAACTAATGTTTTTTTCTACTGAAAGTTACATAACTTTCAGAGCAGCCCTGGTCTGCCTCTGCCCACTGCTACCTTTTCAGTGACTGAGCAACAGGGTGCCATTGGATATTTTGAGAAGGTAACTTATGTCTCCACTTACTTTGGATGTTCTCACCCGTTTTAGAACTTCAGTTTTAGAACCCTATTCTCCTTGATTCTCAAATACTTTTCCCTTTTCCCATATTTCAAATTAAGTTGTCAAGATTCATTTTGAAGTTTAACAGCATCTAATGCTTGGTGAACTTAAGGACTGCTGATACAGTAAATCTGTAGTTTTCACTTTCATTGTATTTAATAGTTTGAGAAAAACTCTTCAATGTCAGCATTTAGTGTAGTATACAGCACTGCAATTGAGAATTCAGTAACCAAGCAGCAGAACTAATAGTGGCAAAATCTGCCATGTAAAATGCTTGCATGTTCAGTTTTGATTGTAATTAAAGTATTATTAATACTTTCTGAAGTCAAAGCTTTAATTTCAAAGTGATAATCAGGAGCTAGGAGTTGCTTAAAATAAGCTAGAATACCATGACATGCAGATGAAAAGTTTTATTTGTGTATTTGTTGCTTTCATCTAGTTTTTCAAAAATGCTTCCTGGACTCCTTCAGTCTTCCTCTCAAATTTCCTCTAATCCTTTTTCCTTTTGTAGTGTTTTCTTTGTTACTTTCAGACTTCCTCTTTCTGCTAAGTGAAATTGGCAGTATTTATCAGTTTCAATTTTAGTTTCCTTCATGTATGTAGTATGCAATGAAGCAGAGGAAAGAATTTCAGTATACTTTAATACACTTAAAACTGTGATTCTCACTGCAGTGCTATCATCACAGTAATGAATTGGAGTATTAATTTTGTTACTGATAAAAGTAGTTTTCTAAAATCTTTTTGGGGAGTAGCTTTTGGAGGCTTTTCTAAGTTCTGGTTGACAAAAGAAGCTTAAGTTGGGTTCCTGTATTAGGCACAGTAGTGTCTTAAATGCCCAGTTGAGGCGATGCAAACTTAAGATAAGCTCAAGCTTATATTCGTCATATTAACAGTTAATGTGAAAAAGTGTTCAGATAATCGAACGTTACTTATTATTACAAATGCATTTTTAAGTCAGTCTGTAATGCCCATGTTTTTTATACCCTCACACAATATTCTGGATTCACTGCCTATTTTTATTGTAGCTTTTTTCCTTTGACAGACCTTGTTGTGTCAACAGTAGCTCTCTCTGTTTCAGTTTTTCACAAATAAATCAATCACATACTTAGGACTTAATTTATTCCTTGTGGAGGTCATTATAACTGAGGTACATACTTCAAGTGAAACAAAATGCCAACAGTTTTGGGGCTTCTTTTTAAATTGTATGTAATTCATGTCACATCTGCAGGTGCTGCTGTTTTTTCAAGCGAAGAAGAAAGAAAACCATTCAGCACCAGGAATGACTAGAACCAAGCAGAACATGGAAAATTGCTCATTTGTTCAACTGCTGTCTTGTGATCCTGAAAAAAAAGAGAAGGCACGAAAAACACACACACACACACACACACACACACACACACACACACACAAAAAAAACACCAAAAAACAACAACAATAAAAACCACCTCTGTAATGACTACATGTTTTCCAAGGACTCCCTTCAAAACAATGTTATACTTCTGTGTTTTGTAAGTTCTCCTGCATCCTGGTTTCGTTTCTTGAATTCATGTCTTCTGAAACCTTTAAGGTTTTGTGACATACAAGTACTTCGTTGACTATCAACAAATGGACCAATGAAATGGTAGAAATGACCACTTTCTGCAGCAAAACTAAACTTCAGAAGTATTTCTCCCATCCTAAAAAGTACTAGTGTTGAAGAAGTAATAGCTGAAGACATATGTCACAAATCTGGTATTTGAGTCTGTAACAGCATATCAAAAGTAGTTTTGAAAAAAAAAATGCAGAAGAAAAATATAAATATACCAGCCATTTAGAAAAAAAAAAAAAATCCTGCATTGACTCCCACTGCCTAACCCTGTTACTGTAGCCAAATTATATCAGCATTAAGTCCTCTCTCTGTTACTGTGGTATAGTCACTGTCCAGAGATGATGAGGAGGCTGACAATTAGCTAATGACAGTTGTCTAAATGCTGATGATACTAATGAACTGAAAGTATTTCCTGTAGCTTCTGGGTTTGGAAACCTGCTTTTATTATGCTTTTATGCTTGCTCTTGCAGTATAGCAGAAATGACAAGAGCATTTGTACAAAGAATACAAACATTTGTATTATGTAACATTGCTTTCAGTAATGTTAGTAAGATTGAATATACCTTCACAAGAGGGGGTCTACAGAGGAATTATAAAAGGAGAAATAAATGTGAATCTGGTTAAAGCAAAGTTGATATTAAAGCCCATATGTTCATTAAGGTAACTGCTGACTGACAACATCTTCAACTTGAAAATACGGATGTGCCATGTAACATTAGAACTATGTTTGTAAATTCTCTTTGATTTAGAAGAGAAAGACAATGGAATTGTATTAGGCTTCTTGCTTCTCTGCATACTAGCCCATAACAGCCAAATTATTTTTTTTCTGGAATTTTCTAATACTTCAATGTGTAGCATTGCTAGTACAAGAGGATGGCAAGGATGGGTCAGGTACTTTTCCCACAGTCCAATGAAGTGCCTGCAATATGAACAAACCAGCACTTTTGTAGACAAGGCACCCCATTTTATATTCTCTTTTAAAGAAAATACATGCTTTATTTAAAGCCATAATGAGAGAGGTGTGCTTTTGTCATGTTTAGCTGCTAGTTGCTTTGAGAAGAGATATAAAAGATTGAAGTGACTAGACAGATTTGTTGACCAAAAATCAGATTAATTATCTCCATGATTTTAAAGTTATTCTAAAGCTTATTAGTGATTTCTGTGTATGTGTGTGTGTATGTGTCCACAGATGCCTTTTGGCATACATATTTATTTTAAACTGTTTTGTGGTAACATTTAAAATGTATATTAAAAATAAATGCACACCTTTAAATTCATTATTGAATTTATGGCGATTTTAATTGTATTTTGTAATTTCTTCTTCCTTAATGGCCAATAGTGTAGCATATTGTTTGGGTTATTTGCTCAGTGAATACATGGCATACTTTAATATTTGTTGTTATTGCTGTTCATGATTTTAAGGTTTTGTTTTATAAAACAAAAAAAACTGAACTTGGCCTACAAAAACATACTGTATAACTTTGGTCCTAAGTTTCCTCTTCACCTGTTTTCACTGTTGATTATTTTAAACTCAGAGAGTTGCCTTTAAAAAAAAAAAATAATTGAATTAAAAAGGTAGGAGGTTTCTTGACCATTCTCATATGAAAATTCATCCCTCATTTAGTTTTTGACCAAAATTGTTACTTCATAATATTTGTAAATATTTGTCATGTGTATTTCTCACATACATAATTGGTTTTGTTGTCTGAAGCTTTTGACCTGTATAAAGTCTGTAGATTCTGAACACAGCACACATATCAAGAAAATACATATATTATGGACTTGAAATATTCAGAAGTATGAAAGCTGTGTATTTGCTGAAATGACCACTATCCAGGCATCCGCTTTTCAGCAATATTTTCAAGTGTTTAATTGTAATGCTGAAGAAGGTTTTTTTCTAGCAAAGCAAACTGTTCATTTGTGAGTAATGCAGATTTATTTGTGTTATGAAAATATGATTTGCATTTCTATACTTTGTTTCCTGTCCAAGCTAATGAAGTCAACATTGCCTGGATGTCTAAATAATAAAATACACTCCTGTTTAAGTGTAAGAGAAGAGAACTAAAGGTAGGTTTTTTCCCCTTTCCTATAGTCTTGGGTGGAATGATGGAAAATGTTATTTGAAAAACTGCTCAACTGTTTTAATGTTTTTCGATGTCAAGAAATTTGAAAGTAAGTTACTCAAAATACTACTTCAACATTGCAGTTTTAGGTACGTCTGCTTAGTTAAAAGATGTTATTGCTAATACACCTAATGATAACAATGGAAAGAAGAGACTTCTTTAGAAACAAGAGAATGTTTCTAATGAGGAAATCTACTCAGGATCTCTTTGGGTTGCTGTCTGTGTCACAAGGAATAAAAGCCATCAGACATACTATGATGTGGAATAGATGTGTCTTAATTTTGAAAGACAGGTATCTAGAAAAGGAAGATAAATACAGTTAATTCTTCCATCACAAACTTCTGTTCAATAGAGGGGATCACTGCTAGCTGTAAAACATTCGATAGCTCCTAAAATAAAAATGGAGCGTATAAACTTGAAAAATGTTAATAGGCAAAATAGTTTGCTAGACCTCTAATTCATATTCCTAGTGCTTTGCTTTGTAGGCCATGTTTTCATTTGCTTGTGCTCTTACAGATTTATAAAACTAATGTAATTTTTCAAATTCATGTTTTCTTTTAATTTAATCTAAAGTTTTCCTCTGAACATTTTTGAGACTTGGAGTTTTAACACCCGAGAGCTTAAAAAGTACACTCTCTGCATTTTTTCTGTAGTATTTTAGGAGCTTTTAGGATCTTTTTTGAAGGATAATAATACCTTCATTAATGAAATAGATAGCAGAATCAAGTGCACTCTCAGCAAGTTTGCAGATGACTCAAATATATGTGGTACACTTGACGTATGGTAGAAACAATGTCATCCAGAGGGACCTGGACATGCTTGAGAAATGGACCTACCTGAACCTAGTGAAGCTGAGCAAGGCCTAGAGCAAGGTTCTGCACCTAGGTTCAGGCAACCCCAAACATGAATAGCCTGGGGGTAAAAGCATGGGGAGCAGCCCTGAGGAGAAGGACCTTGGGGCATTGGTTGATGAGAAGCTCCACATGAGCCATCAGTGTGTGCTTGCAGGCCAGGAAGCCAAATATGTCCTGGGCTGCATCAAAAGCAGCATGGCCAGCAGGCCAAGGGAGGGGATTCTCCTCCACTGCTCCACTCTTCTGAGACCCCACCTGGAGCACTGTGTTCAGCTCTTAGGCCCCCAATACAAGAAAGAATAGAACAAGAGGAGATTCATAAGAATGATCAGAGAGCTCAAGGACTTCTCCAGGGTGAAGGAGTTGGGGTTGTTGAGCTGGGGGATGAGAAGGCTCTGAGGAGACTTACAGGGGGGTTGTAAAAAAGAGAGTGACTTTTTACAAGGAAGGGCATGTAGTGACAGGACAAAGTATAACAATTTTAAACTAAAAAAAAAAAAAAAGGTTAGATTTAGATTAGGTACAAGTAAGAAATCCTTGACTTGGGAGGTGATGAGACACTGGAACAGGTTGCCCAGGGGGGTTGTGAGTGCCCCATCCCTGAAAATGCGCAAGGCCAGATTGGATGGGGCTTTGGGTAATCTGTTCTAGTGACTGATTATCTAGTCCTGTCTAGAAACACACCATAATAATTCGGTAATGCAATGTCTTAATAGTGAAGTCTACAAATAATGTATAAAAGACTACTGGTTGTATGACATTCAGTATCACCACTGAATTCCATGGTTAATATGTTAGCATGTTTTTAAATGCAACTTTTTAGGGACTTAGTAATAGAGCTCATGGCTCAAAACTTGATTATTAGTGCTATGCATTCAGTAGTTGGAGAGCTATTTGCCCTGCATTTTGATCTCTTGTAATTATAGATCACGCATGAGTGTATTAATAGGCAATAGTATTCTGCAGCTGGTTGCCATTTGTGTATCTCCTATGGAAATAACAGTAATAACTTCATTCCCATCCCCATATAGCATCATCTTTTTTTTTTTTTTTTTTCTGTATACTATGGCGTATTTAATCAACATTGCTGGATTTCATTGGATACATCTGACATGCTTTGATTGTATTGCTGTTAGTGTTGAGGTTATTTCTAGCAAGTTCCATATTTTCACAGACACAGTCCCTGCCTCAGATAACCTGTTCTTGTAGAAGTGCAACACGTTGACAGTAAGCATTTGTATAACCTCCACCCTTACTTAACACACACTTCTTTACCTCTCTTTCCCAATCTAACTGCATAGCTGGTAAATTTCAAGTCTCCTGACAGATTGAATCCCATGTGGAAAGGGGGAAGGACTGAGCCAGAAGCTTGGCTGGCTAGGATCACCAGCATATTGAGAGAGAGAGAGAAGGAGGCCCGGACTAAAACATTTTGTACTAATTGCGCAGATTAAAAACTGACGCTGCTGATTTATTTTATTTTATTTTATTTATTTTATTTTATTTTATTTTATTTTATTTTATTTTATTTTATTT